>JAKSZT010054416.1:18532213-18961847 GCA_026826555.1 Tolypeutes matacus
CTGGTATCTGTGGACTTCTACCCCAAATAAATACCCTTTATAAAGACCAACCCAGTTTTGGTATTTCACATTAGCACCTCTTTGGCTAACTAATACAACAATTGAACAGGAAAAAGCCATATTTCCTGATAATGAACATGAAAATATAAAATGGTAAAGTCTGACAAAAACAACATAATGAGGGGAATCAGGCATATGGGAATAGAACACATGTATGATATTTAAGACAAATTGGTGTCCGCAATGGTTAAGCTCATGTGGGAACATGACCAAGTAATGGTGCCCAGTTGTTTGGTCAAACAATCACTGACCTACTTGTTAATGTGAGGACATTTACTAGGCTTTAATCATCAGTAAGTTGATTGCATCTATGGCTGATTACATCAACAGTGGAGACTGCCTTGAGCAATGAGAGAAATCTCATCCAATCAGTTGATGGCCTTAAAAGGAGAAGTGATTATTTCAGCAGTCAAAAGAGAGAATTTCTATCTTTACTTCCACCAGCCAGGTTCTCCTGGAGAATTCACTGAAAACCTTCATCAGAGTCCCAGTTTGCAGCCTGCCCTATGGAATTTGGCCTCATGCATTCCCAGAGTCACATGAGACAATTTTATAAAATATTTACAGATATCTCCTGTTGGTTCTGTTTCCCTAGAAAACTCTGTCTAATACAGCTTGGTACTGGGAGTGGATCTTAGGAAACTCAATCTTAAAAATGGGATTTCTCAGTTGGCTTTGGGATTTTTGCAATGGCCATCTACTCTGATTAGATTCAAAGGCACTAGTGACTCTATTGCCAATAATCAAGATGCTACTGATAGCCCATGTGTGAGGCAGTGGAGATAGGCAAAATATCATCCCTGGATACAGCTACTCACATGCTTATAACAGGCAAGGCTCTGGGTAAGAATGTTTTTTACCTTAACAGAGTTTTATGGAGTTAAAAGATATAACTATGTTGGCTGGTTGTTACTAAATATTCTGGATATAGTTATAAAAGAAAGGGATGAGCTGAAGGCTTCAAATTTGCAATTTAAGCACTGCATGAAGGATGTACAAGTTTCATTGTGTGCCCTGAAAGAAAATGTTATTTAATGTAGCCACTGATTTTAAATATCTGAAAACCAGACCCAGAGCCTCATTGTGCAAGGAGCAGAGTTACACTGGAAAGTGAATTCCCAGCCTTTCGGAGAGTCTGCTGTTAAAGTGAGGGCATTGTTTGGAAAGAAATGGGATCCTGAAAATTGGAATATGGACATTTGGGTTGATAATGATGGCAGTAGGGACTTTGAAACCCTAAATTCTGCTGAGTGTTTGCCAGATAAACCTGTAACGGTCTGCCCTGAGGAAACAGCTGGGTGGTAGACTTCCAATCTACCCTAAAGAGTCTGCCATCCAACCTCCACCTGAAGAAATCAATCCTGTTTCACAAGATGAAATTGTAATGGAATGCCCTGAGGTAATTGGCTTGCAATAAACTTCTAATCCTTCTCATTACCCACCCTCACCACCACTCTTTACTTCTAGACCTTTAACTAGACTGAATTCCTGACAGGCCCCACGGTGAGGTATAAAGTGTGAATCATGAAGAAGTATGCTATGCTCCAAAAGAACTGCATGAGTTTTCCAATTTATTTAGACAGAAATCAAGGGAATATGTGTGGGAATGGATATTAAGGGTGTGGTAATGGTAGAAGGAAAACTACTTTGGATCAGGCTGAATATATTGATATGACCCACTAAACAGAGATTGGATTCAATATTTTAGCTCAAGAGGGTAGAAAGTGCTCTGACAGTTTGTTTGGGTGGGTGGCTGAAACTTGGACCAAATTATGGCCAACATTACCTGAGGCTGAATTGCCAGAACTGACCTGGTATAATGTAGATGAGGGGATCCTAAGGTTTAGAGAGATTGGAGTACTAGAGTAGCTCTAACATGTGAGACCTGCTAACCCACCCCAGGAATGTCCAGAGAACACACCTTTAATCAAGACTGTGAGGAATAAATTTCTGAGACTAACTCCTTCTTCCTTGAAGAGTCCTATGGTTGCTCTTCTCTGTAGGTCAGAGATTACCATGTGAACTGCTGTCACTGAACTGGGATCCTTAAACACAATGATGATGATCAGATTCCGAGTTGGCAGAAGCCAAGTGATAGCACTTTATCAACAAAGACAATGTGGGAGTTGCTACCACAATGAACAGCCAACTCAAAACAGCCATCAAAATAGTTTGAGTCGCAGAGACCTATGGCATTGGCTAATAGATCACTGGGTACCTAGAAGTAAAATAGATGAACAATCTACTAAATTCCTACTTGACCTGTTTAAGCAGAAGAGTTCTAGGTCATGTGAACAAGGGTCTAATTTGGATTACAAAAACAGAGAGTCATGGCCCTTTAATCAGTTCCCAGACTTGAGACAGTTTATACCCCGATCCCTTTGAATGAGGGGAAGGTTAGGTGCCCATGTGGAATGACCCTGTTACTCTGCCCTAAAGTTATAGTTAATCTTTCTCCCAGCCTTCCCCAAAGAGACCTACAGCCGTTTACCAGGGTGACTGCATGGGGGAAAAGGAAATGATCAGATGTTTGGGGGATTATTAGACACTGGCTCAGAAGTGACATTAATTCCAGGAGATCCAAAACATCACTGTGGTCCACCAGTCAGAGTAGGGCCTTATGAAAATCAGGTGATCAATGGAGTTGATCCAACTCACAGTAGTTATTCTCTAGTTATTTCCCCAGTTCCAGAATGCATAATTGTAATAGACACACTCAGCAACTGGAAGAATCCCCATATTAGTTCCCTTACTTATGGAGTGAGGTCTATTATGGTAGGAAGGGCCAAGTGGAAGCTACTAGAACTGCCTCTACCTAGCAAAATAGTAAATCAAAAGCAACACTGGATCCTTGGAGGGATTGCAGAAATTAGTGCCACGATCAAGAACATGAAAGATGCAGGGGTGGTGATTCCCACCATATCCCCATTCAACTCACTTATCTGGCCTGTGCAGAAGGCAGATGGATCTTGGAAGATGACAATGGATTATTGTAAACTTAAACAGGTGGTAATTCCAATTGCAGCTGCTGTTCCAGATGTGGTATCATTGCTTGAGCAAATCAACACATCCCCTGATATGCAGCTATTTATCAGGCAAATGTTTTTGCTCAATTACTGATAGTAAGGACCACGGAAAACAATTTGCTTTCAGCTAGCAAGGCCAGCAATATACCTTCACTCTCCTACCTTAGGGGTATATCAACTCTCCAGACCTATGTCATAATATTGTACACAGGGACCTTGATCATCTCTCCTTCCCACAAGACATCACATTGGCCTATTATATTGATGATATCATGTTGATATCATGTTGATTCATCTTAGTGAGCAAGAAGTAGCAACTGCTGTAGACTTATTGGTAAGGCATTTGCTTGAGAGAGGATGGGAGATAAATCCAAAAAAATACAGGGACCTTCCAACTCAGTGAATTTCTATGTGTCCAGTGATGTCAGGAAGCCAAGATATGCCTTCAAAAGTGAAGGATAAGAACAACCAGGAAGATGACAGCAGAGTAAGGAGGTCCTAAAGGCAGCTCGTGTTACAGGACAGTTAGTAATCACCTGTTTGGAGGCTCCAGGAGACCAGAAGAGCATCCTGCAACATCCTTGAAAGAATGGAAGGAGGAGACTGCCCATATGCTGAGAAGATTCATAAGTAGAGCACTCCAAGCCCTGGAGGCCAGTGCCCATCCTCCACTGGTGGCACAAACCGCCTGGGGAGCTATTCTGTGGCTGGAATTGGAAGCTCCACTTCCCCAGAATGGGGGAGGAAGAGACGGTTGGGCACCAACTTCAGCTACTGCTTAGTAAATTCAGCAGGCTAAAGTATAATCCTTAGAAAGCTGAAGTTTGAACCTGTCCAAGTCAGAAAGAGGCCGGTAGCCACCATTTTAACTCCACCCTGGCATGAGGGGAAGCTGGGCAGACTGAAAATCACAGTGCTTCTTTCTGTTCAGATCAAATTGCAGCTCTAGCATAAGCCCCAGCCCACCTCCAGCAGGGAGGAAGCTGAGGGGGACCTGTGTCAGCCTCTCTGGGAAAATACAGGCCACGTTTTTAGGCCAGTGATCATCCTACTGTGGTGGTGCAAGCTGCCTCAGGAGTTATTCTGTAGCTGGTATTTGGAGCTCCATTTCCCAAAAACAGGGGAGGAAGAGACAGTTGGCCACTGACTTCAGCTACTGACTAGTTAATTTGGCTGGTTAAAGTATAACCCTAAAAACAGCTAAAGTTTAAACCTGTCCAAGTAGGAAAGAGGATGGTAGCCACCGTTTTGACTCCGCCTCCAGCATGAGGGGAAGCCCGGCTGACTGAAATTCACACTGACGGTAGAGACCCACTTCTTTCACCCAGATTGGCCTGCAGCCCTAGCCTAGGCTTCAGTCCCAACTCTAGCAGGGAGGAAGCTGGTGAGCCCTGCACCAGCCTCTCTGGGTAACTACAGGTACATTTGGCTGGCACAGACTGAATAGTTGGAAGTCTACTGAGGCAACTGAGGTCATTTTGAACTTGCACAGCTTAGACTGCTGCTCATAACTGCAGCTCCATCCCTGCCCCAGGTAGGGGAGAAAGCGATGTGAAGCTTCATCAGTCTCCCTGGCCAACTACAGTCTAGGCCTGCACAACTTGGATTATTACACACAGCTGTGGCTCTGTCCCTACCCCTGGCAAAGGAGAAAGTTGGGAGAAGCTTCATCAGTCCCTGGGTCAATGATGGCAGCTTGAGCCTCCACAGCTTGTAGTACTAACTACATGCTTGGCTCCTACTACACAACCAGCAAGACAGAAAGGGCAAGAAACCCTAAACTAAAGAGAGAAACTATACTCAGAATAAATACATCTAGTAAGCCAGATGCCAAGACACCAACAAAAAATTACAATGCACACCAAGAAACAGGAAGATATGGCCCAGTTAAAGGAACAAGATAAGCCTCTAGATGACATGAAGGAGCTGAGACCATTAATCACAGATGTTCAAACAAATCTCCTTAATAAATTCAATGAGTTGGCTAAAGAGATTAAGAATATTAAGAAGACATTGTATGTGCACAAAGAAGAATTTGAAAGCATACACAGAAAAATAGCAGATCTTATGGGAATGAAAGATGCAATAAATGAAATTAAAAATACACTGGAAACATATAATAGCAGATTTGAGGAGGAAGAAGAAAGGATTGGTGAGCTTGAAGAAATGGCCTTTGAAAGCAAACATACAAAAAAACAGATGAAGAAAAAAATGGAAAAAATTGAACAAGTTCTCAGAGAACTAAATGACAGCAAGAGATATGCAAATATACATGTCATTGGTGTCCCAGAAGGAGAAGAGAAAGGGGGCAAAAGGAATATTTAAAGAAACAATGGTAGAAAATTTCCCAACCCTACTGAAGGACATAGATATCCATATCCAAGAAGCACAATGTACTCTCATCTGAATATATCCAAATAGACCAACTCCGAGACACATACTGATCAGAATGTCAAGTGCTAAAGACAAAGGGAGAATTCTGAGAGCAGCAAGAGAAAAGCAATGGATAACATGTAAGGGATGCTCAGTAAGATTAAGTGCCGATTTCTTATCAGAAACTTTGGAGGCAAGAAGACAATGCTGTGATATATTTAAGATACTGCAAGAGTAAAACTTCCAGCCAACAATCTTATATCCAGCAAGATAGTCTTTCAAAAATGAGGGCAAGTTTAGAATATTCACAGATAACCAGAAACTAAGAGAGTTTATAACCAAGAGACCAGCTTTGCAGGAAATACTAAAGAGTGTGATACAATCTGAAAAGAAAAACAGGAGAGTGAGGCTTGGAAGAGAGTCTAGAAATGAAGATTTTATCAATAAAAGTAACTAAAAGTGTCAAAAAGGTGGTGAAAATAAAATATGACAGATAAAACTCAAATATTTTGGAATAAACTTAATCAACAATGTAAAGCACTTATACTCAGAAAACTACAACTCATTGTTAAAAGAAATCAAGTAAGACCTAAATAATTGGAAGAACATTCCATGTTCAAAGATTGGAAGACTAAATATCATTAAGATGTCAATTCTATCAAATTGAAAAAATTCCACCAGCATTTTTTAAATAAATGGAAAACATGATTATAAAAATTATTTGGAAGGGTAGGGTGTCCTGAATAACCAGAAACATCTTAAAAAGGAAAAGCAAAGTTGGAAGACTCTCACTTCTAGACTCTAAATCATATTACCTAGCTAGAGTGGTAAAAACAGCATGGTACTGGCATAAAGACTGACACACAGACCAATGGAACCGAATTGATAGTTCAGAAACAGACTCTCATTTCTAGGGTCAAGTGATTTTTGACAAGCCTGTCTAACCCACCCAGCTCAGGCAGAACAGTCCATTCAACAAATGCTGCTGATAGAACTGGATATCCATAGCCAAAAGAAGAAAAAAGGACCCCTATCTCACACCTTATGCAAAAATTAACTCAAAAGGGATCAAAAACCTAAATATAAAAAGGAAGAACCATAAAGCTTCTAGAAGAAAATGTAGGAAAATATTTTCAAGACCTCGTGGTAGGTAGTGGAATCTTAAAGGACCTAAGAGGAGGACTGAGATGGACTATTAATGTTTAATGTATGTAGAAGTTTTCATTAACTTTACTGTAAAAGTGTGTAAATGTATAGAGTTGATGGTAATACATTGTAGTGAGTAACAGCTGGTTTATAAATGGGAATGTGGCTGAAAAGGGTAGTCTAGGAATGCCAATTGAAAGAAAGCTAGAGAATGATCTAGGGACTGACTAACACAGTAAACCCAGAAGTGGATGAGAATTGTGGTTGATGGTACAGATGCAAGAGTGTCCTTTGTGGGCTAGAGCAGATGTACATCACTATTGCAGGGTGGTGGGAATGTAGAGAAGCATGGGAAAAATAAAACTGGAGTATAACCTATGGACTGTGGTTAACAGTAATACTGTAATATTCATGCATCTATGCCAGAGATGTACTGGCTGCTATATTAGTCAGCCAAAGGGGTGCTGATGCAAAATACCAGAAATGTTGGCTTTTGTAAAGAGTATTTATTTGGGGTAGAAGCTTACAGTTACCAGGCCATAAAACATAAGTTACTTCCCTTACCAAAGTCTATTGCCACGTGCTGGGGCAAGATGGCTGCTGATGTCTGCCAAGAGTTCAGGCTTCTTGGAGTCCTCTCTTCCCAGGGCCCCATTTCTTTCTGGTCTCATCTGCTGTGCTCTCTCCGCATGGCCAGCTATAGACTATCAGGCAAAAGGCTCTGTCTCTCTCCCTAGGGCTTCTGCCGTGTCTAAAGAGCTGTCTCTATTCCTGTTTTCTTCTCCTGTGTGTCCACTTCCTGGGCTCCAGCTCAAAACTCCAGCATCAAAACGCCAACTCTGTCCTTTGCCATATTTTTTATCTGTGAGTCCCCACCCACTAAGGGGCAAGGACTTAACGCCCTACTGATGTGGCCCAATCAAATTCCAAGTCATAATTTAATCAACTAAAAGTAATACCTCTGACAGACCAGTTTACAAACATAATCCAATAACTATTTTTGGAATTCATAAACAATGTCAAACTGCTACAGGGAATATGGAAAAAGTGTCACAAATGTATGCTATAGACCTGGTAATAGTCTGATGATAATATCTCATAATCTGCAACAAATATTCTACCACGGTGTGGTGTGTTGATAGAGGGGTGTTGTATGGATGTTCTGCACATGTGCATGATTGTTTTGTAAGTTTACAACTTCTGTCATAAAAATATATTTTAAAAATAATAATAGGGTGGGTTGGGGGGAAAAGACACCAAGTAAGATAAGGACTATAGTTAGTAGTAAGATTTTGACAATATTCTTTCATAATTAGTAACACATGTCTCACAACAATGCAAGGTGTTGATGGTGGGTTGATGTATGGGATCCCTGTATGATGTTATGCATGTTTGCTTTGTAAGTTCACAACTTTTACTTCACACTTATTGTTTATGTATGTTCATGTCTAAATGATATAGTAGTAATAATCATCATCATAATAATAGGCTAGGTTGGAGAACAATACACCAAATGTAAGATACTTTGTTTAGTAGTTATATTTTGACGATGCTATTTAATCATTATTTAAAAAGGTTTCACAACAATGCAAGGTATTGGTGGAAGGGTGAGCTATGAGAGCCCTGCATGATGTTATGTATGTTTTATAAGTTTACAACTATTACTATGTACTTATTGTTTATGTATGTTTATGTATGAGTGACATAATTCAATAAAATTTTTTTCAAAAAGTGAAGGATAAGCTGTTGCATCTGGTCCATCCTACAACCAAAAAAAGAGGCATAAGACCTGGTTGGCCTTTTTGGATTTTAGAGACAACATATTCCTCATTTGGGTATGTTACTCTGGCCCACTTACAAAGAAACCAGAAAAGCTGCTAGTTTTGAGTGGGGACCAGAACAAGAGAAGCTCTGTTGCCATTGGTTTGGCTGGATGGTCAGGAACTTGGAAAGAACATGATTGGAAATTTGGTGACTGAGTGTTCTGGGGTAGAGGCATGTGGATAGACCTTTCAGAGTGGGCAAAAAACATGATGATAGTTGTGATCCATATGAAAGGTACCAGAGGATGACTTCAACAAAGGAAGATTTTAATAATCAAGTGGATATGATGACCCATTCTCTGGATACCAGTTGGTCTCTTTCTCCAGCCACACCTGAAATTGACCAATGGGCTCATGAACAAAATGGCTATGGTGATAGGAGGTTGTGCATGGGCTCAGCAACATGGACTTCCATTCACCAAGGACAACCTACCTCTGCCAATCTGCCAGCAACAGAGATCCACACTCAGCCCCCTATATGGCACCATTCCCTGAGTATTCACTGCAACCTGGTAGCAGGTTGATTACATTGGACTACTTCCATCAAGGAAGGGGGCTGCAATTTGTTCTAACTGGAATAGACACATATTCCAGATATAGGATCACCTTCCCTACACAAAATGCTTCTGACAAAATTTCCATCCATGGGCTTCCATAATCCTTATCCATCATCATGGTATTCCACACAGCATTGCTTCCGAACAAGGAACTCACTTCACAGGAAATGATGTGTGGGAATGGGCACATGCTCATGGAATTCACTGATCTTACCATGCTCCCCTATCATCCTGAAGCAGCTGGTTTGGTAGAACAATGGAATGGCCTTTTGAAGACTCAATTATGGCACCACCTAGGTGACAATACCTTAGAGGACTTGGGCAGTGTTCTCCAGGAGGTTGTGTATGATCTAAATCAGCATCCACTTTATGGTACTGTATCTCCCATAGCCAGAATTCACAGGTCAAGGAATCAAATGGTGGAGATGAGAGTGTTACAGTTCACTATTACCCCTAGTGATCTACTATAAAATTTTTTGCTTTCTGTCCCTGTAACCTTAAGCTTTGCTGGTCTACCTGTCTTAGTTCCTAAAGGAGGAGTACATCCACTAAGAGACACAACCCAATGATTCTATTGAACTGGAAGATAAGACTGCCACCTAAGCACTTTGGGCTCCTCTTGCCTCTGAATCAACAGGTAAATGGAATTACTATACTGCCTGGGGTGATTGACCAGACTATCAAGGGGAAATAAGACTGCAACTACACAATGGAGGTAAAGACAGGTTTTCCTGGAATACAGGAGAGCCCCTAGAGCAGGGGTTCTTAACCTTTTTTTTGTTCCACGGATCCCTTTGCCAGTCAGGTGAAAACCACAGACCCCTTACTAAGTCAATGCTATACTGTGTATTATTTAATATATCATACCTGCACCAACACGTGCCCACAAGAATAATGTTTTTTTTCAATTTCAGTTCAAGCTCACGGACCTCTGGTTAAGAACCCCTGCCTATAGTGTCTCCTTAGTATTACCATGTCTTGTGATTAAAGTCAATGGAAAACTGCAATGACCCAATCCAGGCAGGACTGCCAGTGGCCCTGAAACTTCAAGAATGAAGGTTTGGGTCATCCACCAGACAAAAACCACAGCCAGCTGAGGTGCTTGCTGATGGTTAATGGAACATGGAATGGGTAGTAGAAGGTAGTGATAACTATAGCCACATGACCAGTTACAGAAACAAGAGCTCTAATGTCCATGAATATTTCTTCCTTGTTTTGTTATGAGTATGTTTGTATATGTACATAAACAGATATATTTGTTTTCTTATCCCCTTATCATAACATCAGTTGTATTAGTTTCATGGTGTAATATTTATTTTATAGGCTATCATGTTTAAGAGTGAATATTACCCAAGGACTTGCACCCTATCTAGGAGAGATTTAGTGCATTTCCGGTTGTATGCAGGACAGTTGAGTATTGTTAGGTGGAAAATATGTCTATTGTTTTTATTTAGAGATTAAGTATAATTTAATTTGATGTGTATGGCTACCTAGTTGACAAGGGGTGGACTGTGATGGTTAGGCTCCTGTGTCAACTTGGTCAGGTAATGGTGCCCAGTTGTTTTGTCAAGGAAGCGCAGACCTAATTGTTGCTGTGAGGATATTTTGTGGACTTAAATCATCAGTAAGTTGATTGCATCTATGGCTGATTGTATCTACAATCAACTGAGGAGATTGCCTTGTATGATGAGAGGCATCTGATCAGTCAGTTGAAGGCCTTAAAAGGAGAAGTGATGATTTCAGCAGTCAGTAGAGAGAATTTCCATCTCTACTTCCACCAGCCAGCTTCTCCTGGAGAATTCAGTGAAAATCTTCATTGGAATCCCATCTTGCAGCCTTCCTTGTGGAATTTGGTCTTGTACATCCCCCATAGTCACATGAGACAATTTTTAAAATCTCAAAATATTTGTAAATATATCCTGACAGTTCTGTTTCCCTAGAGAACCCTGACTAATACAGTATCTTTTCAAATTATTAGGTTATAGATGTAACCATGAGATATCATTTCACACCCACTAGAATGGCTACTATTAAAAAAACTATAGCTGTTAGAGAAGATGTGGAGAAATAGGAACACTCTTTAATTCCTAGTGGAAATGTAAAATCGTACAGCTTCTGTCACAGGCAATTTGGTAGTTCCTTAGGAAGCTAAGTGTAGAATTACTATATGACCCAGCAATCCCCATGCTAGATATTTACCTGTCAGAATTGAAAGCAGGGACCTGAACAGATATTGGCACACTGATTGTATTAGTCAGAGTTCTTTTTGGAAACAGAATCTACAGGAGATATCTGTAAATAGGATGAGATTTATAAGATTCTCTCACATGACAAGTGGGGATGGCCAAGTGCAGGTTCTGCAGGGAGGCTGCAAACCAGGGGCTCCAAAACTCATCAAGGACTCACCAGTGAAGGTTCTTGATGAGTTTCCAGGAGACGTTGGCTGTCCAAAGACGAGCTGGGAAATTCTCTCTGAATGCTGAAATCACTTCCCCTCTTAAGGCATTCAATTGATTGGATAAAGTGTCACTCATTGCTAACAGGCAGTCTCCCTGGTCGATGTAGATGTGATCAGCCATCACTGATGAGTAAAGCCCATAATTGTCCTTGTATTACAATTAGCCCAGTGCTTGCTTGACCAAACAACTGGGCACAATTACCTGGCAGAGTTGACAGATTAGCCTAACCATCACACCAATGTTCATTGTAATATTATTCACAATTGCCAATATATAGAAGCAACCCAATTGTCTGTCAAAGATGAATGGATAAACAAAATGTGGTATATACATACGATGGAATATTATTCAGCTGTAAAACTAAATGAAGCCCTAATACATGCGACAGCATGAATGAACCTTGAGGACGTTATGCCAAGTGAAATAAGCCAGATACAAAAGGGCAAATATTGTATGATATCACTGATATGAAGTAATTATAATAAGCAAACTCATAGAGTTAGACTCCAGTCTAGAGTATAGGTTCCCAGGGGATAGATTGGGTTTAGAGAATGGTGAGTTGATGCTTAATTTGTACAGAATTTCTATTTAGGTTGATTGTAAAGGTTTAGAAATGGATGGTGGTGATGGTAGCACATTATTGTGAGTGTAATTAACAGCACTGAATTATATAGATGATTGTAGTTTTAAAAGGGAAGCTTTAGGTCATATATGTTACTGGAATAAAAATTAAAAGATAAAACCTAGGACTGGAAAACACAGTGAACCCTATTTTAGTCGATGGACTATAGTTAATAATACAAGTATAAGAATGTTCTTTAACCCAGAGGTAACTCTTACGCACACCTCAGTAGGAGCTCATAGAACATCTAAGTGTCTATCACCCCACACAGAGGGGCTCCTGAGAGCTCTGGAGACACCCAGGTCCTATATGGGTAGGGATAGACCCAGAGACTGATGCCTTTTCAGTGGGCTCTATTTTGGAATCTGTGCTCCTGAGAGTGACAGAATTGGACTCAAATAAGTCCTCCCTGCACATGGTTCATCAGTCCCTTCTATTCAAACCTATATGTGATGCTGAAGTTTTTAGGTATACTTCCAGAGACTGGAGCCTCTGGCCTACCTATGTGCCAGGTGTGCGTGGAATCTCGGTGGTGCTGCAACTCCTACCCTACAGCTCAATGGACTCATCCAAGTCACCTGGTGAGGAGACAACGATGGGCAACGGCCATCCCAGGGAATGGAAAGGGCCTGCATCTGCAGGCAGGATCATCCCACCCACCATATCCATGGGATATAAGCCCTCTCTCACTTGGAGGTAGAGTGGACATCACCATCCCAGTCCCCTCAAGATTGGGGAAAGAACTATGGACTAGAGTGGACTTGATGGTATTCTGTTGTTCACAAATGGTGATTCTAGCAATGGAAGAAATTATAGCAATGAGGTGGGAAAAAAAAAAAAAAGAATGTTCTTTAAGAATTATAAATGTACAATGCTAATACAAGGTGTTAAGGATAAGATGGTATATGGGGAAAAAAAATAACACCTAATGTAAAGTATGGTTATAGTTAATAGTAGCATTTTAATAATCTTTCATCAATTGTAACAAAGGTAACTACTGTGAAAAAAAATAGAACAATTACAAAAAAGTGCTATCATCAGTTATAATTAATGTTCAATACCCATACAAGGTGTTGGTGGTGATGTGGTATATGGGAATCCTGTGTTTCATGCATGATGGTTCTGTAAACACACAACTGCTCTATACTTTTTTTAAATTGTCCATTCTTCTCCCACTGATATTAAGTGCCATGTTTAACATAAATTCACATTTTACCTTCTTGTCTTTCTTATTGGTATTGTATTCCTCTCAAATGTCCGTCTAAATTAGCCAATTCCATTTTATTATAATTACTGAGATTTTATAGTAACAGTGGCAGGGCCACTCCTTACCATAATAATAATCCTAGTTTTATTCTTCAGTCCTCCCCCAACACATCTCCTCACACCAATTTAAGGTTAAAAATGTAGCTCTATTATACTTTCACCACCAAAAACAATCTCCCTCTTCCTTTTCTTCTTCCCTCCCTCATCTCTATTTTATTAACAAAATGTTAGGTTATAAGGGTTATAATTTTTATATTATAGGCTTCATTTTTTAGAATAATTCTTTTACATTTACAGCCAATTATATAACTATATTTATAACAATTTGGCCTTATAGTATGTATTTAACTGTTGCAACTCTCACTGTCATTTTTTTTTAGCTATCACTTCCCAATGCAAGTGTGCTTAATTTTACTTCCTAGGCAATTGAAATAGATCAATTCTAGAAGTAGTTATGTTGTCAGTTTAGAAATTCAGTGTTAGGATGGCCAATAGACAAGAATATCTATTTATTAGATGGGAGTTCAAGCAGAGGGAGAAATATGAGGTGTCCAAATACCTTTCTGCTCCAGAGGATTGTAATGATAATCAAGAAATGATGTATGTGAACTCACTTCAAAGATTTATAAAACACATGTAATGTAAGGTGTGTTGCTATTCACCCCTTTGTGAAAATGAAATCTCAACCAACAAAATTACTATGATGACCAGTGAAAAATAAAGGGCAAGTCATTTTATATATCTGGAACTTAGTTTTTTCCTCTGTAAAATGGATAGATATGTGAATAAGTGGGAGGCCATGATTTCTAAACTATAATTCCATGAAATAAATCTTATTTAAATAGCAGTTGTTTTTTCTTCTTCTCCCATTGTCCTTAAAATGAAATGAGCCACTTTACTAAGCATTTCCACTGGCTTCAATAAAAGGAAAAGAAACTACAGGTTATACTATATCAATCAGTTGTATTCTTTCTACAATAGTCCCTGAAGTATAAAAATATTTAACTAGGATCATCTGGCAAATGAGTTAATTCCACTTTTCCTTTAGTGTTATTTAGAGAGAATGCTGTAGAAATCTGGACAGTTTGGTTTTGTTGTTATTTTAAATTTCAGTGCTATCAAACATACCCTTGGAAAAGAAAAACCTCATGGAAATCCTACTCAAGTCAAAACTAGGAATCCTTAATATTTAACCACAAACACAATTAATATAAAGTGTACTAATTTAGCTTAGAAAATTTGTTTATAAACATTGGATATTAAAATTATTTAAATGGAAAATATCTTGCCACTATGCAGTTGCCTTCACAACACGTATCTAGGGGGAACATTTTGCTCTATTGATTCATAAGGTTGTTTTATAATTCTGAAAAAAATATGTTCACATTAACTCCAAATGTTAAATATATATTGTATTACCCTTGTGCATTCTGCCATATAGCACATTTGAAAATAATCATAATCAAACATTCCTAAAAGAGCCTAAATTTTATTTTCTAGAGTAAGGTTATCACAAAATTGATGATGAGTCCCAGAAACATGCCGATAGATGGAAGCAAAGCATACAAGTTTCTTTAAAGTAGATTAACAGTATAAAAACTTAACTGCTCACAATAATTTCTATAAAGCAGCAGGCTCGGTCACACTTTCTAAGCAGATGAGGTAAGCTTCCCTGGCCTTCAAGTGTCCACGAGGCCGCCTGCCGCTCATAACACCTTATCATAGTGAGGATCCCATTAGACCCACACATACCCACATGCCTACCTACATCTTTCTTAAAGTGTCTCTATGACCTTATGGCCCCTCCCAAATGCTCTGGAAGCTCTGGTCATGGGCCTTCCTGCTCACTTGATACAAATTATTGTTACAAACAACTCTAGTATTTTCCTCAGTGTATATTGTGATCTGTAAGAATTGAAGGTCAATTTTCCAGGCTTAACCATGTGTCAAGCCTAAGGTCTATTTTTACTATTAGAAAAAGTAGTTTCTTTTTAGATTTACACACACACATATATACACACTGTGTGTGTATATATATATATAAAATCACATTAAAGTTAATTTAAGATCATGGAATCTGAAGTCAGAGACTCCACCATTTACTAGCTGTGTTATGTTGGGCTGTCCAAGTATCAGTCAGTTGCCTTACCTGTGAAAGGAGATAATAATAGTAGTTACTACCCAGGGTATAAAAGGATTAAATGAATTAGAGAATATTAATCATTTATCATAGTGTCTAATACAGAGGATACAATTTAAAAATCTCTTGCTGTTGTTACTACTGTTTTCATGGGTTTAGTACTTCTTGAAAAATTCATGCCTTTTCATTTTCTTTTTCCTTTTCTTTTTCCTTTTCCTTTTCCTTTTCCTTTTCCTTTTCCTTTTCCTATTGAGCTGGCCTAGTTTTCACCCCATAGTTTTTTTCCATCCTTTGTGAAGCTCACTTAAATTTTAAAATACTTAAAGAAAGTAGCAGATTTATTATAATAGGAAGAAAAATAAACTATAAAAATATTTTACCTTTGAGGCAAAATTTGTATATATTGTTGACTGTTCAAAACCCTAACCTATCACTGGATTCACCAAAGTATTATATTCATTGATTAGGAGGGCTATTTTTTTTATCTTATTCAAATACAGATTTATGAAGATTATCATTTGTTAAGGAATTATTATTGGTAACTAGTTTGATAAAGTTATGAAGGTTTAAATGGCACCTTTATCACTTAAAAGATAGACATATATGCATATTCTTTCTGAAATTAGCTTTTAAAATTACGTAATATTTCCTTAGAGCATACTGTTTCTTTGGTACAATGTGATGATGATCCTGTAATCTCATGTTTATGAATTTAATAGAAAAGTCAGTACTTGTTACATTCTGTATTTTAGTGTCAAGAATAATTTTGTTTTAAATGTAATTTCCAAGTTACATATTCCTTTGTTTCATAACCTCTGCTTTTCAAAGTATCTGTTGAAATTTTTTCTCAATTATTTGTTAGTATCTTATCCCAAGACCCTGAAGGTTTGGCCTGTGCTTTTTGAGTTAAGACATGCTCCCAATCTTCCAGTTAGGTCAACCACAAAAATTAAGATATGATAGAAGGCCAGTGGAAGAAATTCATATCAAAACAACTACTCACAAAGTCATTATTACAGCCTGCTGTAACAAATGTGCCTCTGTTTTAACTTATGACAATTAATTGCTAAAAGTAATTTAATCTGACAGAAGCAGGGTGTTGAGAGGCTCTTGGAGATGTCATAAAAGCGACCTTTCTGCCCATGTGCAGCCAAAAGCCATTTTAACAAGGAGCCAAGGAAACAGTACAACTTCTTTTGTACTTTGTTAATTAGTTATTGATTTGAAACAATGCACTTCCAAATATTGTTAGGTGAGTTAGATGCCAGCAAGGTGACCGTGTGACAGTGTAGTCCTGATAATCTTTATAACATATGAGAATTCTTGGAAGCTTTTTGTTCTTTTATCTTAAATCTGAGATTGCCTGTTTTACTGATGTGACTACAGTTTTATTTTTTCATTCATCTTTTCAGCTTAAAATATTTTATACATTAATAGTCTGATATTTTATTACATGACAGCTTTCTAATATTCAGAATCCTTTGTGGATTTCGTTTCAAAGAAGTAGATATTCTACGAACAAAGTGTAAGTATGTGTGGTTTCAGTAGTGAAGTCAAAGAGAAAAAAGAATACTACTTTAGTTCTGGAAAAGGGAAGCAAGGTAGAGGTTCTAGAAATTGGACATACTGTTCCATCTATTTTTTTAATTTGGGTAAGTAATTTTAGTTTCAATGATTTTGTCTTATGGCTAATGGAATTTAAATAAATGTTCCACACTTATTTTAGAAAGGTTTTCATATTATTTTTAAAATTCCATTTGTCATTAAAGCATTTAAGTGCAAGTTATAAGTGCAGGTCTTTGTGTAAATCAATTTGCAAGACACCTTGTCATTAGCATAGCACAGGGATTAAAAGTAGCAACTTTCACCTCAGACTTCTTGTGCTCTAATCCTGGACTTCACTGATTAGCTGTTTGACCTTGAACAAAGTACCCAGCCTCTTTGTGCCTCAGTTGCCTCATCCATATCATGGGAACCATAATAGTACCTACCTCATAATGTTATTGTGAGAATTGATTAAGTTCATATATGTAAAATGCTTGATTAGAAGCTGGCAAATAGTAACACCTGATAAATGCTAGCTGCAATAATTACTATAATAATAAAAAAGAGTAGAGTCCCTACCCTTAAGAATTTTATATTAATAATTTTTTATTTTAATGCATGCAATGTTTTCAATAGATAAAAATATTTTTCTTTTTATTATATTTTTCTTGTTAAGCAAATTCAAGTATGTGGTACTATACATGAGGAATTTTTAAAATAACATGGTCAAATTATTCTTTGTGTTTGTATTTAGTGAAGGATAATAGAGCAAACATTTGATGAGCCCCTGTTCTAAAATCAGAATTGCTGATAAAATGTCCCAATTTGTTGTTTTACTAAAATATGTTATGTTTTTCAGTTGAATTGTTCAGGCAGTGAGAAATCTAGATTTGCAGTGGATAAATTTTTTTTTTTAGGATAGAAACATTCTAAAGTGCTGCTTTTTATTAAAATGTTTGCTCTAATTAGAACAAGTTGAAACTTTTTTAAAGTTAAATTATTTTGGTAAATATACTTCTTTACAAATAGATAAAATTTCATTAAAAAGCATATATGTTAAGCACTACTTTGATTGTAATAATTGCTTTAGATCTCTACTAACAGGGAACTGCAAATCAAAGGACTGATATTTACAAGTATTAATTGACAAAAAATTTGAAGGAGCTGTAATGCCTATTGTTGACTGGAAGTAAAGAAAAGTTTCCTCTATGTGACAAAGCAGTCTGCTAACATTTATTAAAATTAAAAAATACATAATCCTTTCAAACCAGGAATCACATTCCTGGGAATCTGTCCCACTGAAGTAAAACCATTTCTAATTCAAATTTATATTAACAACAGTTAAACAATATCAAATGATAACTGAAATTCAGTATACAGATTTAAAGCATCTAAGATGGAATTGATTTCTAATAAATGAATTCTAGAAATGCCATCTACCTTCCATTTTTTTCTCGTTTCCACTACTCAAAATCAAAGTTGAGACTCTCACTTTCTCCTCATCATCATAGAGGTTTTTAACATCTTCATTCTGCTCTTTTAATTAGAGAAGTTGTAGGTTTACAGAAAAATCATGCAGAAAGTACAGAGTTCCCATATACACCTCTTTAAACACAGTTTTCCCTATTGTTAACACTTTGCATTAGTGTGGTACTTTGATTACAATTGATGAAAGATTATTATTATAATATACTATTAACTATCATCCATAGTTAGAGCTCTCTGTGTTTACAGTTCTATGGTGGGGTTTTTTTTCCTTTATTAGAGAAGTTGTACACAAAGTTGTGCAATAATCCACAAAATACAGGATTCCCAAATACCACCCCACCACCAACACCTTGCATTTGTTACATTTGGTGATAGCACAGTTCTATAATTGTACTATTACCTAAAACCCATGGTTTAATTTAGGGTTCACTTTTTGTGTAGTGTAGTTCCATGGATTTTTAGAAACTTTTTATTCTATTGCCATATATACAATCTAACATCTTCCCTTTTAATCATATTCAAATATGCCTTTCACTGCTCTTGCTTGTGCTCACAATGTTGTGCTACACCACCATCCATTACCAAAACTTTTCTATCACCCCAAACAAAAATTCTGTACCAATTAAGCATTAACTATCCATTCTTTAACCCTATCCCAGCCCCTAGTAACCTATAGTCTTTGTTTCTGACCCAATGAATAATTTGTTTATTCTAATTATTTCATATCAGTGAGATCATACAATATTTGTGCTTTTGTATCTGACTTATTATCACTCAACTTGATGTCTTCAGGGTTCATCCATGCTGTCACATATATCAGAACTTCATTCCTTTTTATGGCTGAATAGTATTCCATTGTAGAGGTATACCACATTTTGTTTATCCACTCATCAGTTGATGGACACTTGGGTTGCTTCCATCTTTTAGCAATTGTGTATGATGCCTTTATGAGCATCAGTGGGCAAGTATCTATTGAGTTCCTGCTTTCAATTCCTTTGAGTAAATACCTAGAAATGGGATTGCCAGGTCATATAGTAATTCTACACTTATTTTTCTAAGGGACTGCCAAATTGTTTTTCACAACTTGCCTTCAGTTTTGAAGAAAACACTATTTTAATTCAAATTTTTCACAAATTTGGAGTGTCCTAATTTATTTGAATGAGTTTTTACTACAACACAGAAAAATGATCGTAATATGTTTGAATTAATATTATCATTTTTTCTGAACACATTTTCAAGGCATTTTAAGAATTTGGTTTATGGTAAAGTAAATAATTTTTGCAAGTATATAATAACTTAGAGCAGGGGTTCTTAACAAGGGGTCCGTGAACTTGAATTGAAATTCAGAAAAACATTATTCTTGTGGGCACGTGTTGGTGCAGATGTGATATATTAAATAATACACAGTATAGTGAGGACCTGGTAAGGGGTCTGTGGTTTTCACCTGACTGGCAAGGGATCCATGGAACAAAAAAGGTTAAAAACCCCTGACTTAGAGCTACATCTTTGTAATACCTCCTGATAAAAGTCAGACATTTATTATATACTCTTTGCCAGGCTTCTTATTTTGTATCTGTTCAGCCTGTCTATAGAATAGCAACTCTGGATCTCTTTGTTCCCAAAATTTTATTTTATCAGAGAAAGGTAGAATGTTCTAGACTGAATTGGCAGTGATAGTTGGCATGTTTTCAGTGTACTATTATAATGCTAATTACCTTTAGGGTTATAAACTAGTTTTTGAACCTTACCCCATCCTCAAAACACATAACACACCCATGTCCTCAAGGCGTTTCTTTTGCCTCTTGCTCTATCGTAGTATTCTTTAAATGGGAATGACTTGATCAGCCTTGCTGAGTGAGATGCTACATGTTTGTGGACCTATGCATAGCCTCCATCCTTACCCCCATGGCTTCTCCATTCATGCATCAATTGTGCAAGCAGCAAGGTAGCCAGTGACAGAATCTGGCAGATGTAAATTCTGTCATATTGATTACTACTGCCTCTTCTGTGGTGGATGCTCTCTGGAGAGTGATAACATGAGCCAAGTATCTTCACTTTGCATTGGCCATTACTTTGTTCAAACTTGGCATCATCTCCCAGGGTCCTTGCTCTAGGGTGTTGTCATAGGCAGAATAATGGCCTCCAGAGAAGCCCATGTCACAATCCCTGGAACCTGTGAACATGCTACCTTACATAGCAAAGGAAACTTTGCAGATGTGGCTAAGGTTAAATACCTTGAGATAGGAAGATTAACCTGGATTATCTGGGTGGGTTCAGTGTAATCACAAGGATCCTTAAAAGGAGGAGGAAGGCAAAAGTGAACATCAGAGAGGGAGATATGACCATATAAGAATGGTCAGAAAGGTGTAAGGTTGCTGGCTTTGAGATGGAGGAAGGGGGCAATGATCCAAGAAATGTGGATGGCCTCTAAGAGCTGGAAAAGGTAAAGAAATGGATTGTCTCCAGAAAGGAGCAAAGCCCTGCCAACACTTTTATTTTAGCCCTGTGAAATCTGTCGGTCTATAGAACTGTAAGATAATTAATTTGAGTTGTTTTAAACCACTAAATTTGTGGTAATTTGTTAGGCAACAAAAGAAAAGTAAATAGGTGTTAAACCCAATATCCTGACAGAGTATTTCCATATCAGTAAACTCTCCCTTATCTAATGAAATATTCTACCTTCCTAGATCCAGCACTGTTAGGGCCCTGTCCCATGTGTATCTTCCTTGCTCCTGCCCGTTTGTATTGGCTAAGTCTTGCAGCTCCTTCCTAATATATTCCCTTTCCACACTTGTGAGGTTTAGCAACTCCACTAGCTAGGTTATATTGTGAGTAAATCATTGTTATTTGTCTAGGGCCAGAAGTGGAAGTGAGAGCAGCTGAAGCTGGGGGTGGAGGGATCACATGTAGTCTGAAAAAGGCAGCGGCCTTTGCATTATCTTCAAGCAAGGGGAAAGCATGGGCTACTTCTGCAAGACATAAGGATTCAGGTGATCCTGCAGAATTAAGTGGCATGGCCCAGATGTCCCCATCCCACGTCTCAGGGTCCCACCACTTCTCATCAGAGTGCTGACCCCAGGCATTGCATACCTGCCAGAGCTGAGAATCCAGTTTTCTGTGGAGCTCTCCTTTTCTAATGAAAGTGCTGGTCATGGTCCTCAGGGTTGTTTATGTTTTTGTTTTGTTTTTCATTTTTTTCCTCTGTCTTATTGTAGGAGATGAGAGCTTCTCTATAGGCTGCCAAGGAATCCCTCTGGCTTTCCTATTTCATCTTTAATTGCCGCTAACCACTCTCAGTCTTTCATTATCTTTCTCCAAAGCCCCTGTTGTCCTTGGAAATAGCCATCCAATTCCAGAGTCCTTATACTAATAATAATTACTATTTTCCATGTACTTTTCACTACCAACACACATACCTGCCTGTGCCCTCCTTTCTACTAGTGTACCCTTCAAGTTCATCACTGGTGAAAGTTTTAAACAAACTGCTACTGCATGCCAGAGTTTATCAGTGTTCCACCTACTACCGCTGTTGCCATCTTGTTGCCCACCTGCTGGTGGGTAAGTAGATCCATCTCCAAAATTTCCACTTTAGAATAAGCTTTTTCAGACTCCTTGGAACCAACTGTTACAGGTCAGGTTCCTGGGAAGCAGACTCTGATGAAAGATTAGCTTGTAGGAGATTTACTGTGGATTATTCTCAGGATAAACACCATTAGGAAAGTAAAGGAAACACTATTGCCAAAAGGAGAAGTTGGAGTGTGATGCAAGCACAACAAAGGCCTCAGATGATCCCACAGGTGTCAGAGACAATCCCACAGCATTCTTCCAAATTGGGGCAAGGGACCAGGCGTGTGTTCTCTAGCATTGGCCAGTCTTTGGATACAGGTTCCCTCCTAGAAGGAGGTATAATCTTTGACAATGGAGTTCTCTTCAGCTGAGACCAATGGCAGGAGGGGAGGGAGTGTTGGAGGAGTACTTGGCTGTAAGAGGTATCAGTCACCAACACTCATAGCAGCTGGGAAATGAGTACTCAGTATGTGGGGGTTAGGCGTGGGAGTAGTGAGCAGCACACCACATTAAAACTACAACTGTTACTGTATCTATACCTAAGTACTATGTTGCTTAATTTTAAATATTGAAAAAAAAATATTGAGCAGCAAACACAGATCTATTTGTATAAGGAAAGGAAAACATTACTATTATTAGATGAAAGCTCCCAGTAGAAGATAAGATGAACTGATATTCTGGATCATGGTTTGACTTCATTTACAAAATCCCCCTTCTAGGGAAATCAGGGGACAACACAGTCTTGAAAAACATATGACTTTCCACTGTTGGAGCATCTCTTAGGGAAAACCAGCAGAAATCGACTAAAGGGAGTACACTGTTCTGTGTTTTCTATTTTTTTCTATTTCTAAGCACCCATGGTCTATCTGCAGCTCTAGTTTAGTGAAAGCACACCTCTGTGAAGTAATGAGTGTCCTCATCTGATACATCAAAAGAGCATGAAAGGAGAGACAGCAGCTTCATCAGCATGTCGTTAAGAAAAACCAAATACAAATACAAATCCAGGTCAGGCTCATCAGATCTTTCTGTCTTAAGGTAATGATGCAATGGTAGTGGGAGTCTTAGTGATTGTGGCACTCAGCATACATGATTCCTGAGACACACTGCTACCACCTCGTCTGGTTGTCTACTACATCTGGTGCACAGCTGTCGTCCTAGCATCTTTCTTCACCATTCTTCTGAAGATTCCTTTTGTCACTCTTTTGTGTTATTTCTCCTGTTTCGTGTAACTCATTTCTTCCTTTTTCTTGGTTTATTTCTCGCTTTGAAGGAGCACATCTTCCAACTGCTTCTTTAGAAGGAGGGAGTGTGTTACTTTGTGTGTTTGAAAATGTCTTTATCGTATATTTGATGGTATTTCGGCTGGGTATAGAATTATTGGAAAATTGGACATTATTTTCCTTCTGAGTTTTGAAGACATTTCTTTATCTTCTTGCTTCCACTGTTGCTATTTAAAAGTCCAAAATCATTCTGAATCCTATTCTTTCATTTTTCTTTCTTGAAACTTGTAGAATATTCTCTTTATCCCCCAGGTTCTAAATTTCACAATGATGTGCCTTTATATAGATCTATTTTCATCCATTGTACTGGGTACTTTGTCAGCCCTTTCAATCTAGCAGCTAATGTTCTGGGAAATTTGCTTAAATTATTTTAATTAATTCCTCCCTTCTGTCTTCTGTCTTCTCTTTCTGGAGTTCAGTTTTTTTGGATTATGGACCTCCTGGACTTATCCTCTAAATTATTACTTTCTCTTCTATTTTCCTTTTTGTTGTTGTTGTTTCTGGGAGATTTCTTCATCCCTTCTATTGAATTTTTTATTTCTACTGTTTTGCTTTTAATTTGCAAGGGCTCTTTTTATTCTTTGAAAATTCCTTTTTAATAGCTGTTCTTATTTTATTAAGGTTGTAGTATTTCCTCTGATCTCACAAGATAGTCATCACAATGTTTTTGAAGATTTCTTCTACCTACAAAATCTCAGTTTTATGCAAGTTGCCTTTTTCTAATTTTTCTGGTCTCTAAATTTTGTTATAGATTTTCTTCTTATGTCTAATAATGCTTGGCAGTCAATTCATGTTTATCAGTGGGCATTCAAAGCTGTTTAGAAGCTCTAAGTATGTAGGTGGGACTATTATCTTTGAGCTTGACTATAGGTAATCTGTATCTTTAGAACTTTTATCTTATTTAATCTGGCTTGATTTCCCAAAGCGGGGTCTTCCATCTTCTGCCTGAAAACTGAGAAACTGATTCCTTTCATTCCAGAAATTTAGGAGGAATAGAAGGCTGGAGTGGGATGGGGTCAAAGTGAGGTGTAGTTATTACATTCCACATTCAATTTGCATATGGTCATGTAATCCCCAGTTTTTATTCTGAAACAGATGCCCATTGTGTCTCTTATCCCCCATTTCAAAATCTCTCCTATCAGTATATGGAAGGACATTTACCAAGCTGCATGGTGTAGAAGAGGGGGAATCAACTGCTTCTCAAGCAGCCTTATTTTAGCACATACTCTCCACTCTCCTTCAATCCCAGAGGTACCTGAATTCCTATTTCAGAAGGATTCTGCAATATAAATGGAGTCGGTTCTCTTCTTTCCCCACTGTCAGCCTGGAATTGGACTTTCTCAGATCTACTCAGTTATCAATCTTATGTCTTCTCTGCATCTTCTAGCATGTAGTTGTCGTTTTCTTCATCCCTGTTCTCCTAGTCCTTGTGGATTTATGTCTCAAAAATTTTTACTGTAATTTTTATGGAGTTTGGAGAGGTAATGCAGTTAGATACAGGTGTTTAATCTGCCATTTTGAGCTCAAATTGAGATCATGCGAGTTTAGAGCAGAGATCAATAAACTTTTTCTTAAAAGGCGAAATAGTAATTACTTTAGCCTTGCAGGGCATACAGCCTCAGTCACAACTACTCAGCTCTGTTGCTGTAAGGCAAAAGCAGCCAGACACTATATATAAATGGACCTGGCTGTGTTCTAGTAAAACTTTATTTAAAAAAACAGTAGGCCATCTTACAAGCATGCCTTATCCTACTAACCCCTGGTCTAGAAAAAAAGATTTGTAACCATTGCTCTTTTTTGTATGAGTCACCTTTATTGACATGTTTTTATATACTGTAAATTGAACAATTTTGTGTCCAATTAGATGTGTTTTGATAAATGTATACCATTGTGAAAAGATCACAACAATCATGATATAAAACATTTCCATCACCCAAAATTGTTTTCTCTTGTGCCTCTTTGCAATCAATTCCCTCCCCTCATGCCCTGCCCTTGCCAATCACTGATCTGCATTCTAATACTATAGATTTGGCTTTTCTAATAATCCCTATCAATTTAATCTTACAGTGTGTTGTCTTTTATTACTAGCTCTTTCATTTAGCTTTATTCTTTGTCATAGATAAATAAAGGACATAAAATTAATAATAGATTTCAAGCTAGGTTCAGTTTCTTTTCAACAGGTGACAGAAGCTGTTCAAGGAAAAGGAGGACACATTGAATTTTCAGAAAACCACTCCTTTATTTCAGAGAGAATGTCTTTTTTTTCATGTGGGTCTGGCCCACAGTACATGATATCTCCATATGCAACACCGTTGTCCCTTTGTTTTAAAAAAAGGCAGTATCAAAATCAAAGTGATTAAGATTACAGATATGGAGTCAGACTACCTAGGTTTGAATTCTGACTCTGCTATATACTAGCAATTTTTGTGGGTGAGTTTCTTAATCATTCTTTGCCTCTTTATCTTATTATGGGGATAATAATAGTACTTACCTCATAGGATTCTTATCAGGATTAAATGAGTTATTAATTGTAACGTGTTTATATCCATACTTATCATATAGTATGTGCTATAGAAGCATTTGTTGCTCATTATAGATTGCCCTGAGGGCAAAACATAAAAAAAAAAAATTTTTGGAGGTACCAGTGGGTATTGAACTCAGGACCTCATATATGGGAAGCAGGTGCTCAACCATAAGCTACGTCTGTTCCCCAATAAGAGTTGGTTTTTTCATTTGCTTGTTTGTTTGTTTTAGGAGGTACCAGGGATCGAATCTGGGATCTCATACATGGGAAGCAGGTGTTCAACCACTTGAGCTACATCCGCTTCCCCTAAATTTTATTACAGGATCATCGATATTTACTTTGTTGGAAATGCTCAAGAGCATAGTTTTGGAATCTAAGAATCCTGCCAATTCTATCTGCTTCCCATTCCAGGTCACACCTATTTCATGGCAATATTGCCTAGGCCCAATGCATTTGGCACCATTTCTCTAAACAATAAGCCATAATAATTTGCTTATTCCATTTACTAACTTCTTGTTGGTTAATTGTGGTTTAGACTTATATTCAAATGGATGAAAATACTAGGTTTTATGTCAGCCCAATATCGCAACCATTCTTGTACAACACATTTACACATATGATTTAAAAGGATATATAGTCTAGCATAGACTTTCAGACACAAGAATCAGACAGACTAACTTGCAATATAGAAAATTTTATGGTATTGAGAAAATTAATTAATCTCCATAAATTTGGATGTTTGGAGTGTCTATGTCCTATGGTCTTTGAAAAAATTAAATGAGAGAAAGCATGTAGCCA
This sequence comes from Tolypeutes matacus, assembly GCA_026826555.1. Lineage (NCBI taxonomy): Eukaryota > Metazoa > Chordata > Mammalia > Cingulata > Chlamyphoridae > Tolypeutes > Tolypeutes matacus. Next base: position 18,558,888 of record JAKSZT010054416.1, read on the forward strand.
GTTCAAGTGGCTAATGGCCCAGCAAGAGATATTGATAACTTGGGCTAAGATAGTACAAGTAAGATAGAAAGATTTCAGAAATATTTTAGAGAATAAATTAAACTACATAGACTTAGGAGATAGGGGAAGAGGAAGATATCAAGGATAACTTCCAGATTTTTAGCTTGATCAACTGGGTAAGTGAAGGTACCACTGGATGAAATGGGAAAGACTGAAGAAAGAACATATAGTGGGGAGTTGGGAATCCAATTTAGAGTTTACTTTTGGACATGATACCTTTAAAATATCTGTGAATTTCAATTATGTTTTAATATGGTTTTGAATACTTATCCTTTGTCACTTGTCTTCATTACAAATGTCTTCTGTTCACTAACCCTTATAATTTATTAACATAGCCATATTGACAAGTAATGTAGCCTTGAATCTGTCTTCAAGATTCATCATTGTCAGTAATATTTTGACACCTAAAGGTTGGGGAAAAACTGATAGTTTCAATATAGCTGTAGCTTAAAGATTCTTTTGTCTATTTTAATCATATTTAAGGTTGAATCTTGTCATTTTAAGATCAAAAATGTCGAATAATTACCTCATGTGGTTCAATGTAATTTCACTGTATGCATTCTATACCAATAATTTTTGTACATTCTTATATACTCATAGTCCTTTGTTATTAAAAATGTGTATATTTAGTGTTCTTTTTCCAGTTGATGGCTCCAGTGTAAATAGCAAATTAGTGATAGCATAAAGGGCAGTTGATAGGGATATTGGGAGGAAATTAACTCCTCTATCATCTCCTCTGTCATCTGTACCTGACCCTCACAAATTGTTCGCAAGTTCGGCTATATAGATAGAGGCCATGATTGCTGCATAGCCTTTAAAACTCCAGATAAAAGATGTAGTCCAAATATCCCTATTTCACTTCTGAATAATTTGGAAATTAAGCATTTTCACTATCTTTATTTTGAGAGAAAATCCCCTAAATTATTTGCAGTTAATTTTTTATTGAAATTTACGCAAGTATTGGCCATGAAATTTTTTTTATAAGGGTAAATTATGAGTGTTGAAATGTAAGAGCTAAAGCATAGTTCCCTGGGTCTTACTGTCTCTGTTTCATTCTTTTAAGAAATATGTGTGGGTCATATATGAGCACAAAACACCATGATAGAAATACAAAGAGAATAAAATAGTACTATCCTTAGGGAAGTCTACAGTTTTTTGGGAAGTGAGATATGATGAATACTATGTTGAGGGAAGAATAAGATGCCCTGGAAGCACATAGGAGGGGACAGGAACTCTAACTCAACATGAACCGTCAGGAAAGAGGAAGTAATATCTAAACTGAGGCATAAAAAGTGAGCAGGCAAAGAACACCTGTAGGCAAGCAGGAAAAGATTGGTTTATTAGGGATTGAAGAACGAACTCTTCATTATGACTGGAGCATTGAGTGGAAGTGTGGATGGGGGTGTGAGTGAAAGTGAGGGTGGATATTAGAGAGTTAAGGGGCATGGAGGAAAGCTACATTAAACTGTTTTAAAAATGCAGCATGATTATTTGCAAATAAAAATCCAGTCTTCTTTAATCTTCTGTCAGCTAATAACTTATCAAAGCCAAATAAAGTTCTCTACCTCATTCTCTCTCTCCAAAAAGTTCTCCCCATTTACTCCCAGCCACACTGCTTTCAGCTCTTTTGCTTATTCTATCCACTTAGGTCCATCTTGAGAGAACATATTTCCTTTTTATTATTTTGAATACAATAAGAGCTTTTATTTTGTGAATACTGTAATGTTTAGAGATATAAATATATTCATATTTAGAAATATGAATAGCACTGAAAAAATTGTGTAACATGTTTTTAAATTTTGTATTGAACTTAGACTCAGTATCATCTGGTGTGCCTCTTTTCAGGCTAGAAACTCAATTCATTTTATAATCTCTTTTGTGATATCTGTGAAGTATATAGTCTCCTTTTCACTGTTATTACCTGTCTAGAACATACTTATTGAAACAATGAGAATCTATATTTTCACATTGCTTAAAATGGTAGTTTTAATATGAAGATTACAGTTTAGCTTATTTTAACACAGAGACCCAATAATACAGTGTCTTAAATAAAATACACATAATTTATTTTATATTGAAAGCATACTAGAGCTGGAATAGCACCTTGACATACCCTGGCTTCTTTATCGTGTTATTTTGCAGTTCTCATCACATAGTCCAAGTTAGCTTCTCCAGCTTACATCATTATGTCCTCATTCCAGACACCAGAAAGGGGAAAGGGAGACTATTCCTTTCTTTTAGGGGCATGGTCCAAAAATGTACACTCACTTCTGCTCACTTCCCACTGTCTAGAACCTAGATGTATGGTCACACCTAGCTGCAAGGGAAGCTAGAAATTATAATCTCTACCTAGACAGCCATATGTACAGTTAATGTCTGTATATTTGGAAGAAGAGGAAAGGTTATCAAGAAAAAACTAGTCTGCCACAATGGTTTTTAATTTTTTAGAGTAAAACCCTTTTTTAATGAGGCGGGGGTAGAATCTGTGGAACCCCAATATATTAAAAAAATAAAAATTTAGCTAGTTGAAATAAGATTTGGAAGTCTGGTTTCACATCTGTGCTAACCCCTCTCTTCCTTTCCTCTCCCACATAGACACTAAGGCACTTTGATTAAATAAGGGGCCTGGGAAAATCATATTGAAAACCATTGACTTAAACTTAAAGGAATATATTACCCATAAATGAAGCTAGTGTTCTTGCCTTACATATAGCCAAAGAAGTTCATTGAATTGTTCATAACGTTTTTTAGTAACAAAATACATTTCCCCTTATTGTCTAGTCTACCCCAGGACCAACTGCAAAGATTGGAGAGAGAGCTGGTCAGGAGTTTGGCTTGTATCTATAGAACAAAGATTTTTCTCTGAAGCTTAGTGGCCCATTAAAGAAAGTGCTGTCTACCTGTCACTGAACATATAAGAAATTAGTTGAAAGCCTCCACATTATATCCAGGAGCAACCTATCTTCATCATCAAATGTTTAGATAAAAGTCTAAACTTGATGAAGATTTCAGTTTTCCTTTTATCCTGTTACTCCTCCAACATCAATGTGACAATGATGTGGCTTGTAACACTGATATCACTTGTAAAAGGATTAAGAACTAAAAATGATTTTTTTCTTGCCTTTGATTATAGTCTGAATAATATACTCTTGAGAAGCAGTATAGCTTGGTGGTTAAACTTGACCTCCAGAATCAGATAGACCTGAGTTTATTCCCAGCTCTGCCATTTACTAGCTGTGTGATAATCAAGCTGCTTAATCTCTTTGAGCTTTAGTTTCTTATATATAAAATGGAGGTAATAGTAGTGCTTCCCTGTTAGGATTCTTGTAAGAAGCAAAAGCAATAGCATATCTAAAAGCTCTTAGCTCAGGATGTGACCAAGACTTCAGGAAATGTTTCCTCTTGCTCTCTTCACTGCCATATGTCTGCAGCATCCCTGCACTAAAGTTACCCTAATTTCTTATAATCCAGATAATTATCAAAATCCAGTAAAATAACCCTGTATTTCAGAGGATTACTGTTACCACATTTCTCTACTTTGAATAGGAAATGTGTACATACAGATATATATTTCAAATATACATGTATATGTACATAAATATTTCTATGACATTTTTATGTTATGCAATTGAAATTAGTGGCATAGGTATATGTAGTTTAAAGTCAAAAATGTTAATTTCATCATCCATAAAGAAATCTTATTAGTAGATATCACTACCAATATAATCACAGAAATATTTATATGAAGTGAAATAATCTTAAAGTCTAAGCTTTAAAATTGGGCATTTTAAAAACCTTTAAATTCATTAAATTTTCAGTTTACCTTTTCTAAAATCAGTTATAAGTTTAAAATGTTTATTATAGGGGTAGTAATTTTATAACTTTGTAGCAACAGGTTAGCCAAAGAAAAATCTGTCAAATCTGGCAGTGGTTCAGAAAATATGTGAACTTGTCACTGTAAGCAGTCTCAAAGGGCGAAATGCTTTACAGGAGCTAATTAACCTTAGAAAATAATTACACAAATATGCAAATGTTGTTTAGCTAATTCCATGTGTTATCAGCTCAGGTAGTCCATCATAAATGCAGACCTTGCAAGCCTAGGTATTAGAATCTGGCATAGTTGATAAGGCTTTGGTTACTGCATCACTTCTATTTAGGCATTTAACGATTAATGATGGCAATAGTGCATCAGGAAACTCAACCTGTTCTCTGAATACAGCAGAATTCCGTAGTGTAAATATCCTATGCATTCTGCCACCAACTAATCTTTTTTTTTTTTTTTTTTTAAAGATTTTATTTATTTATTCATTTATCCCCCCTTGCTGCTTGTGCTCACTGGGTCAGCTAACCACGCCGTGCAGGCGGGCTTGCCTTCACCAGGAGGCCCCGGGAACCGAACCCGGGGCCTCCCATATGGTAAACGGGAGCCCTACTGATTGAGCCACAGCCGCTTCCCCCAACTAATCTTAATTAATGGTTTTACTTGTCTTTTCTTGCAGTTTGTATATTTGCATATTCTAAAATTATCCAGTTTAACCAGAATTACTCAATAAAAAATTCACTCTGATGTGAAATTCATGGAGAAACCTGTAGAGTAGATTTAGTATGTTTGCATTCTGTAATTAAGGCATATTAGAAAGTCTTTCCTATTGAAATCTGTTTAGTCTCTAAATAAATATACTGTTAATAATATATAATGTCTGGATTATGGTTTATAAATATATAATGTTCGTGGACACACCACTGCAGGTTGGAATGACATGAATTTGCCTTGAAATAGAAGTTACTTGTTTATAAAATAGGGATTTTAGTAATGTAATATTAATAATATAATATTCTAGAAATATATTTTAAGAACTATTCCAAGTTAAAATGCTAGCATTATTTTGCTTAACCTTTGTTAAGAAGCAGAAATATTTGACAGAATTTCTTACATCTTAAAATGATGGAGAGCTAGCTCTTTTAGAGCGTGAATAGTAAAAAGCCTTGGAGAATTAGTGATTCATGAAAGCTAAGTCTTCTGTAGCTACATTTTATCTCTTTTATCACCTATTTTTATATAATATTTTGAATAAAAATATTTCTTAATTTTATGTCAACAGTCCTTCAAAAATGGAGTTCACAAAGCATCATTTAACTTTCTTTTGATGATTCATAATTGTGACCCTGAATCATCAGGGTAATCTAAATCTACTATATGTTTCTATTCAGTCCATATATACAGGAATATTTAGGGCCATCAAAAGTATTTAACATTGTTAGTTCTCTCATATACCAACTATCAGCAGGTAGAAACTGTTAACTTTCTCCCTATTTTGTTTTTACATTTCTTTCATTGTGAGCTATAAGTAGGATGACCAGATATATCTGGGTTTTCTCTGGATAGTTCCAATTTAACACTTGTCAACCCAGTACAATTGTTAATAATGCCCCTGTTTAGTATCAAAAGTTTGCACAGTAAATTCTGTGGTCACTTTGAAAATATATGTACTGGAAAGTCCTAAAACGTTTATGGTCAGTTTAAAAAATAATTATAAAGATATATGTAGCCACTACCCCAGTTAAGTATTAGAACACTGCCAACCACTAGAAGTCTCCTCTCCAATCACAACTCCTTCTCTCTTCCTTTAAAGTTAACTGTATCCTGATTTTTTATGATAATCATTTCCTTTTTAAACTAATGATAGCTAAATTATCAAAGATCAAAATTCCCTAAAGGATTTTCCTCCAATTATTATTCTTTTATTATATATATGTGTATGTATACATATTTATATATCTTAAATGTGCTACTAAAAGATACCTTTGATAGTATGATTGTATTTTAGTATTTGACTACAAGGTTGTAACTAATCATCCTTAAGGTAATTGCTGTTTTCACTATTCATTTATTAAGCTAAGATTAAATGAGCAATACACAGCTCTCGGCCTCAAGAATTTGATAATCTAACAAGCAATTACAATATAAAATGTTAAGTACAATAGCAGGGGTATGCACAAGATGTCATTGGTGGACATTAGCTAACCTTGGTGGTAATAGGTTAGACTCCTAGAGGGGATGATATCTCAGTTGAGTACTGAAGACAAGGAGGATTTATGCATATGAAAGTGAGGAGCACAGGGTAACACTTTGCAGACAAAGAAACTAGCCCAGAGAAGAGAAAAGGTATGGCGTAATTAGGGAACTGCACATTGTTCCCTACAACTTGAACACAAAGAGTGGGTGTAGTCTCAGGATGGGTGGGGGGAGGGGGTCTTTTGGAGCACATATTTTGGAGGGCAGTGGTGAAAGATATAGTTCAAGAGATAGGCAGAAGCCAGATCATGAAGAGCCTTGTATGATGTACTAAGGAATTTGAACTTGATCCTGAGTGTAATAAGGAGACTTTGAAAGTTTCTAAACAGGGAGTGAATGGTGTGGTAATATCATCATATTTGCATTTTTGAAAGGTTGTTCTCACTGTAGAAATATAGAAAGCATTTGAATGAGCAATCCTAGAAGCAAGGAAACTGGCTGGAGACTGTTGCAGTCATCCACTTGAGGTGCTGGTGGCTTGAGGTGAGCCAGAGGAAATCAGAAGGGAGAGAAGAGGAAGGACTTCAGAGACAGGAAGCAGCATCACCAGGATTTTAATGATTTATTATGTGTGGAATTTGAGGGACGGAGAATTTAAGATGATGCTCAAATTCAGCTAGACATGGGGAGCATAGACAGTGGCACTGTTTTGTAGAGGAAATTGTTCAGATTTAGATTGGCTGAGTTTGAATCTCTGTGCAACATCCAAAGGAAGAGGATCATTAAGCAGTTGGATATATGGTTCTAGAATTCTGAAAACAAATTTAGGCTAGAGATAGACATTGGGGAATAATAGCCCCAAGGTGGCAATTGAAACCATGCGTATGGTCCTTAATAAGTTATTATAAAATTTCTAAGACAGGCAGTGTGAATAGATTGTGTTTGTCTAATATCTATGACATTCTTTGGAAATTAGTCACTTGGTGTTGAAGCTTCTGAGAAACTTTTGGACAGAACATTTTCATGGCCTGTTGTAGTTCTTGACCAATATTATTCCACTTTTTTCCCCTACATTATCCAGGTTTGGGCTTTAAACACAGTATGTGCCAACTATAGAAATAAATATAACAAAATGAAAACATTACAGGACTTTTGGGATTAAAGCCATTTGCATATATTCGTTAGGATTAGGAAAGTTAGAAGAAACGTTAAATGCCCTCTGGATTTATTTGTTTAGCTTTCTCCCAGTTCTGGAAACAAAATCTGTATGGAAAATGCTTTTAGGAAAAAAAGTACTTATGTGTAAATAAATAATTTAAGTAATGTTTATTGTTATTAATTTTCTGCTTATTTTCAGCTTACAGAGACACTTAAAATTTTATAAATCATATAATTTAAATGTATATAATATAAAAATTTTCAGATACAAATATAGAAATGTAACTAAACTTTTAAAATCTTACATTGTGTTATCTTAAGGCCACTATAACTGTCTGCTATACAATTCTAATGTACATAGTTTAGTATTTCAGCTGTATCTAGAATGTAATTTCCCCTCAAAATGTGTTTACTTTAAATACTTTGTTTCAGAAGTTTGTAGTAGCAGATCAGCTTAACAGAAATTTACTAATAGTCTAAAACTAATTTAGTCTCTAATTTGAATTTTCAATGATCTTTTTGATTATTATTTTGAATGTGCTATAACCATCTTATTTCTCATGCTATAAAAGCAAGCATAGAATTTAACTTTTGATTACCATGATAATAATCAGATTCAGTATGTAATATATATTTGTTTTCTTTATAGGAAAATGGTTCTCCCGAAGAACATGCAATTTATGTATGGGACCATTTCATAGCCCAATCTGCAGCTGAGAATGTATTTTTTGTTGCTCACAGTTACGGAGGGCTTGCTTTTGTTGAACTGGTAAGTGCACATTTAAATTTATTTTTAATTCCCAATCTCTTTACATAATTATCCCTCCCCTACCTCTTTGGGGTATCATTATTTATCAGAGGATGAAAATAAAATATTTTGAGTAAATGATCTTGTAATGTTTTAAAAGAGTGTACTGGTGTTTTTTATGGTGACAGAACTTTTAATGTTATCCAAAAAGCTTTTTTTTTTTCTGTTTCTTATTTATATATTATTTTTTATTTTTTACATTATAATCCCAATTTCCATTCATTTCATAATATTTGTTTCAAGTATTATATGTATACCATTGAAGCAGTTATCTGTAAAGTGTTTAAATTTTCAAAATATCCTTTGAATATTTGAGAATATTTTGGTAGTCTTTGACTCTTATCTCTATAAGTTGGTACTTGATACTAGATCAGGATTTATATAAGTAGTATTAAAAGTATCAAAAAGCTTCCATTAATCTGTTTCTAAGTGGATTACATTCCTTGGCCATAAAAATTTTACATTTCAAAATAATCTTATTCTTGGACTTAAAATTATGTGTACATGATAAAAAAAATTATCAAGATATCTGAATTTTGTCTGTTTCATATGCAATATTGTAGGTACTACAATCTTGTGCCAGCATGAATTGTTAATGTGACCCAATCAATACTAAAATTACACTAATGAAGAATCCACGCCTCCATATCATAACTCCTTATGTCACAGGAAGGTACAAATGCTATAATAAAATGATTAATTTGGTAAAAGTGCATTGGTAATCATTAGTCCAAATAGGCCAATGTGGACATTAAAAGCAGGCACAGCATTAGTTGTCTAATTTTTATGTTTCTAGACTTTGGTATGCATTTTTCTTTGTCCTGGAAATATATATTTCCGTGGCCATCTCACTTTCCCTACACCTTACTGCTTACACACATGATTTAGATATAAAACTGGAGGTGACATGTGACATTGAGAATATTTCAACTGACCTAAATCTACAAATGCTTTTGCTATCTTAAGATCAATCAATAAATAATTTATTTCTTAAATTGATGTCTGTTTTTAGTAATTATTTTCAAGTACTTTTAATTCTACTGAATTTATTTATCGTAATATATCTTTGAAAATCTTAAAATAGCTCTTTAACACACTAGTATGATGTACTTTTTAAAAATATGATTGTTTTCTTTTACGTAGGTCTTTTCAATCCATGTATATGTGCATACATACACACACATAGAGCTTATTTTCTTTGTAAGCTGTTAACTTACTCAAAAACATGAAATTTCATTGACCTGTAGAATAACTTAAAATATGCATGAAAACCTGCAAGACTAATCAATTTTCAGATTTCTGTAGAACATAAATTCACATTTTTTACTTTGACAGTTTATTAAAACCTTTTATATATCAATTGTGCAATTTGACTGAATTTTGGAAAGTTTTTTAAATGGACTTAAGATGCCAGGGTAACAGATGATCAATGTGTCAGTCCTATTTTGCCTGTCCTTCTTGTCACACACTGGTGGATATTACTCCACTTTTGTTCCACATTAATATAAAGCACACAGATGTTTCAGAACAAGACTTGACTTCTGACCTTGAGGCTATTAGGGTCAGGGTCCTCAGGGCCTGTGAAATTATCACAAGCTGAGCTAAAGTTTTTCTCCATCATAGGAAGTAACCAGTAAGTAAGAAGTTAAAAAGGAGCTTTGTCAGAGAGACAAGATGGTCTCAGTAAGGGTCAGCTTCTGTAGTCTGCTAACTCTGCAGGAGGTGCTTGCATGGGAGGAAGAATATAATATAACCACTGGCACATCACATATCTGTCAGGCAATGCCAGGGCTGAGAAGTCTATTTAATGTACTATACCTTGTTTATGTTTTAAAATATTAATGGTGATTATCTGAACTGCCCGTATTTGTTGTTTAATAGTAAACCAACTTTGATCAGGGTACACAATGGGGGTGTAGAGATGGTGGCAACTGAAGAAAGAATGAATTCCTGTAAACAAATAGCATTTAATTAATGAATTCCTGTAAACAAATAGCATTGTACATTGATGAGTTTTATTTTACTTTTTGACAAAATTCGATTAATATATTTAAGGCCATTATGTTTCAATTTAATTTTAAAAGGCTTTTTAAAAGATAGCATTATCAAAAAAAACGAGAGGTATTGAAAGATTTTTAAACTGTTTTCTCTTGCTTAAAACTGAATGATATTCTTTCCTCTTATCTCCAATATTGTTAGGGGCAAGTCATGGTGTTTAAAATATTGGAAAATATTCTTTCTCTCATGATTTTTCAACAAAAGTATAACATGAAATTGTTTTACATGGATTCAAAATTTTGATATAACTTTACAAAAAAGTGAATTATGAACATTAATATATACATCCTAAATTTTGCTTTAGGTATTTGTCCCAATAGTACGTAATATACATCAGACATTAAATCCTTTGGATAGCAGTAAAGTTTAAATTCTTTTTAGTTGTCTCAAAAGTTTTTACTACTGATTAAAGACTCAACACATGCACGTATAAACACACATTTTTCTTATGGAACAGTTTTAATTTATAGTGTCATGTTTGAATCCCTGGAAATTGTTTTTTATACCATTGCCATACAAGTTGACATTCTTTGCTAGGTCATGATTTTCAAGAAAATTTATTTTAAATGCAAACTGTGTGGCAAGTACAGGTTCCCCAATAAATGTAGTTACTTATAGTGCTTATTATTTGAATTACAGGTACAAATTAGGGCCTAGTCTGAAATGTTTCTTACCATTTACTAAATTCAAACTGTGTGTTATGGTAGTTCACAATTAAATATGCTGCTGCTATTAGATATCTGAAGATAAATTACTTTTAAATTTAGAGTACGAAACAGTTGTGGAACTTTCATGCCTTAATATTTGTTCTTTTTGAAAACTGAGAACATAATTTATGATTAAATTCTGTCTTAAAGTGTTGAATTCTTCCTGGAAGAATACATTATAGCCAGAGAGATATTTTCAAAACCAGTGTTCATTTTATGGTAGTAAATCTTGGAACTTGTTCAGGTCTAACCTCATAAAAACATTATACAGTTTATATTGAGATAAGTTATACCATGCTTTTACTGCTTTTATTCTCATCAGCTCAGTTTTTCAACTCTCCACACTTTTCTGTGTTTTCCTAAAAATAGGTGTTGATATAACAGCTCTGGTAGCAATTCCAGCATTCAGTCATTAAAGGCAAAAGGGAATAACTATTTATTTTATGAATTGATGATAAATTTTTGAAAATAGTATCTGTCCTACATTATCTTTTCTCTATATTTAAAATAATACAAATATATAAAGTTATCATTATTAAAACACCATTTAAACTTTGAATATCTGTCTTAGAAATTCTGTACTATATATGATAGAATTAGTAATCATAGATGCATTTACCAAATTAATTTGGAAAGATATCTACAAATAGTGCAGCTTACTTTTGCCTTATATTGGTTGTGAAAAATTCAGGATCATTTAAAAAACCATGAGGTATATGAACTTTTTCATCATCAATTCAGTTCAACAGTTGCTTCCATTGTTGGCCATTTCAAGGGGCTTTACTCTTGTCCTTCCAGATGATTTTCACTTTGATAAAACCAAGTAATCTTAAATTTTTCTTTTATTTGGAATTTAGCTGGTTTTTCTTTTCAAAGCCCTGTTTCCAGCCTCCACTAACCCTACCTTTCTGTTTGCAGTGCTCGACAAATCAATTTGCCTTCAAATTTATTTTCTTATCCAAAATGAGGGTCTTCATATTTTCTATAAAACATATTAAACAATTTTAATAAACATATTCCATTAGTTTATTGAATCAGCTGATATAACATTAGTATGGTCTTATTATTTTTATTACCTTTTTAATGTTACTAGTAGTATGTTCACAAACACCACTAAAAACATCACTTAGAAATGTGTGAAAACTGGTCCTTTTGAAAGTATATTTCTACCCATTTTTGATTTAGGTTTCTCCATGCTTGTCAGCACTTGATTGGCACCTCACTTGCATGTGAATTAAGAAATGAAGGGAACTCTGTTTTCCTGCCATTGTTACATGCTGGGCTCCAAGGCCTCCAGGCAGCCTAAGCTGCCCTTCAGCCGCTGATAGAGGACTAGTTTTGGGACATAGTTGTTTGAGGACACTCAACCTCAGTCTGCTCTTGAGTCAATCTTTTAAAAATTGCCTGGAGAATTATTTGGATTTACACTGAAGAGAAAAGGGAACATTTTTTTTAAAGGAATTTTTTACCTTTAGTGACATCAAGTATAACCTTAAAATCCATCATTTGCATTTATTCTACAAAGAACAAAATGAATTGGATATAGAGAGAATATATGCTTAATGTGATCAATGGCAATAGCTAACAGGTAGGCTTCTGCGAATCAAGAATTGAAGGGAGATAGAATAAGGGGGAATAAACCAAAGAAAAACTGAAACATTTTATCAAAATAATTCAGGCCAAAAGTACTCCTGGTGAACCTACTTTAAAATATAGGTAATTCAGTAAAATAAATTGTCCTTTTTAATATAACTTGAATTTCTGATTTGGCTGCTTACATGATTAAAAATTGCATGTTAATGTATGGAATGATTATAACTTGTTAAACTGAATAGTATCTTAATTCCCTAATTATTTTATATGAAAACAATTTAGTTTCCCTAACTATGCTGTAAGCTCCTTAAAGAGAGGAACCAAAGGTCATATTTTTTGCCTCCTCTATTCAGTTTCATTTTATGCTTTGCTTGTGGTAGATACCATCTGACTGATTGCTGATAACTCTAACTTTTAGGAGTTACTTGCAGTGAGATCCAGTGAAGGGCTTTACCAACATAGGATTAGTGGAAGCGGTAAGAAAGAAACATACATCAGAGGTGTTAATGAGTCAGGTTCTCTGTGGCTTAGTGACAATGGATCTGGTAGACTGGATGCTAAGGAAAAGGGTATGAGATATCCTTCTGCATATACACCTACGCAAGCATATCAAAGCAGAAACAAAGGGAATCCAAGCACAACAAATAAAGAGTAATGAACAGTGATTATGCAAATATGTAGGTATTTGGGGAAAATGTTTGCACATACTAGATATTTAATAAATTTTGCTAATGGAGTAAATGAAATATCAAATCAGAGTATTAAAAAGAAGAGGACAAAGTTACATAATACAAACAAGACTTCTTAATGAGCTCCACAGGAGTTTTCTATGTATTGAGGCTTGGTGGTAGTGGTTTTTTTTTTTTTAATTTTTACTCAAATCACTTTCAATGTGTGGTAGAAGCGTTTGCTATTTAAAAGAATGGCTCAATATCTTTTTTGTTAACATCTCTCCTGTCATCCGGTATCTACTCAGCCAATACATAGTGTCAGTTTTTTCTTTAAAATATTGTTCACTTGTTTTTCTCTGTGTACCCACTGTGGTTAATTGTTTCATATCATCACTATATCACTGCACTCTTCTATTCTTCTTTCTGCTGACTCTCTTAACTCTTCACTCCATCACATATACCACTCCAAAATCCAAGTTTAATATAATTTAACCACCCCTTTTCCCAACTCCATTCCAGAACCATATTGGCTCCCTACAATCTACTACATTTTCCCTCTTCTCTGTGATTCTAAGACCTTCTGTATAATCTGACTTTCTCTTGGTCCATCTGTATTTTTCCCAAAAGAAACTTTCAAATATAGTGTAATTTCCTTTCTGCCATCTATCTCTGCTTTCAAACATGATATAGTGGAAGAACCACAAAACTTGAAAGAGGAGGACCTGCAATTTGAATCTTATTTCTGATACCTACAAATTATGATAACTTTGAACAAATCCCTTACCATGTCCCTTCTATGTAAATACCCACCTTGTAAGTTTGAGGAATAAATTAGAATATGTGAAAATTACTGGTTATTAGGAATTAAATCAATGTTAGTTGAATGTGAGTCTAAATACCCCAGGATATGTTCATTCTCATTTTTGCTAATGCCATTTCCCTCTCCTAAGTGAAACAATTTCCTTCCTTTATAGATTCTTCATAGAGCCTTAACTCTTCTTTTCCTGTGGTATTTATAAAATGCATCACAGTTTAAAACTTAAGTACATATCAATTTATTTTGTTTTCAAAATCATCTTTCATCTATATGCCTTGTCCAAATGATCTAGAAACAACTTGAAGACAGACACTGTTATTGCTGTTCCCCCAAGTTTGGGAACAGTGTGTGTTCCAACAATATACAGTCTTAAGTATCTACACAATAAGTTGAGCAGTATATACAGTTTAAACCTTAAGAGTAACTCTTTTACTAACTAGAAATATCATATATTCTCCCTACTTTCCTTCTGAATATCAGCCAATTTGGGAATTCTGCTTAATCAATTCTCTAACTATAGACAGTGTTACCTTTTTTGTTTCTGGTGTCAGTCTCTTATATTCTCTCTGTTTACTGGGAAGATTGCTTTTCTCTGACTTAGTCTTCTAAGTATAGTCTTCTCAATGAAAGAGGAAATGGTTAAGTCTAGGAGATGTTAACTTCCATATAGGAGGTCCCGGGTTCAATCCCTAGTACCTCCTAAAAGCAAACAAACAAACAGATGAAAAAGCCAACTCTCATTGGGGAGTTGGTGTAGCTCAGTGGTTAAGTGCCTGCTTCTCATATACGAAGTCCTAGGTTCAATCCCCGGTATCTCCTAAACACACACACACACACACACACACAACCTTATTATATATGTGGTTTCCAAATATTTTCTCCCATCTGTAGACTGTCTTTTTACCAGTCATTTGATATACAAAAGTTTTTCATTTTGATGAGGCACCATTCATTTTTCTTTTGTTGTTCATGCTTTTTGTTTTAAGTCTAAGAAACCATTGTCTCACATGAGGTCCTGAAGATGCTTCCCTGTGTGTTCTTCTAGAAGTTATGTGGTTTTGTTTCTCATGTTTGAGTCTTTTATCCATTTTGAATTAATTTTTGTATGTGGTATGAGATAGGAGGTCCACCTTCATCCTTTTATATATGTATATCTGGTTTTCCCAGTACCACTTGTTGAAGACAAAATTTTTCCCCATTGAGTGGACTTAATAAAAAGTCAATTTACTGTAGATGTGAGGGTTTATTTCCAAACTTTCAATTTTATTTCATTGGTCTAAATGTCTGTCCTTATAAGTTTAAATAGAAGGACAGAAGAGCCATGTGTAGGGAAACCACAACTGAGTCCAACTCTGTCACACTAGGGAGCATAAATTCCAAAGTAGGGCCCACTGACAAGGGACCAAACTCCTGAGCTGTCTGCCCTGCCTATAGTGCTGGATGAGTCTCCCTGGCACCGAGGAATTGCTACCAAGTACCAACAAGCAAGCAATTGGGGAAAAAGACCTTGACCAAAGAAGGGAAAAGGTAAAGACAAATGAGTTTACATGGCTAAGAGACTTCAAAGTGAGTTGGGAGGTCATTCTAGAGGTAACGCTTATGCAAGTCTCAGCATGATCTCATTGACAGCCAAAGTAGATACTACTCCAAATAGCGGGGCTCTATCCACTATTGAAAGTGATGTATTGAAGCCTCATACTATTAATTAGAGACCCATCTATTTCTCTCTCTTCAAATCTGTCAATACTTCTTCATATATTTTGGGGCTGTGTCCATATATGCATATTTTTATATTTTCTTGTTGTATTGATCCCTTTATCTCAGTATAGTGACCTACTTTGCCCCTTGTAACAATTTTTAACTCAAGGCCTATTTCATCTGATATTAGTATAGCTATACCAGTTCTCTTTTGGTTACTATTTGCATGGTATATTTTTTCCATCTTCTCACTTTCAACCTCCTTGTATTTAAATTTAAGGTAAGTCTCTTGTAAATAACATATATATGGGTCAGCCTTTTTTATCCCATCTGCCATTCCTTGCTGTTTCATTGGAGAGTATAATCAATTTGTATTTAAAGTAAATATTGCTATTTAGTCTTTGTAAGTCTTATACCTTTTTTAATAAGTCTTATACCTCTTTTAGTTTGACAAAGGGAGGCCTATGCAAAGTACCAGAAATGTTTAAGCTTTTATAAAGGGTATTTATTTGGGGTAAAAGCTTATAGTTACAAGGCCTTGAAAAGTCCAAATTGAGGCACCATAAGAAGTGCTTTCTTACCAAAGTCAGCTACTGTTGATTCTGTTTTCCGGGCACATGGCAAAGTAAGATGGCCACTGATCTCTGCCGAGACCTCCACCTTTCTGCAGCTGTAGGCAAACCTGGCTTGTCACTTACTGGGCCTCCTCTCTCTTTCTCCCTCTCTGAGGCTTAGCTCCTTGAGCCTCTCAGGGGCTTCCCTCTTTGCAGCTCAACTTGGGCAAAATCTCTCTCACATGACAGCATCAAACGTGTCATCTCCCTTTCCTGTCTCTTCTGTCTGTCTCTCTCTGTGTATCCATTTATATCAGCCCCAGCAAGAGGGCAGAGACTCAACCTGAGTCATGCCTCACTAATGTAGTCCAATCAAAAGTCCTAAAGTGATTTTATCAAGTATTCTCACCTCAACTGAATTTAATGTAATCAAATAGATTACATCCACAGAAATAGATTAATTTAAAAACATAAGTTATCTCTTTTTGGAATTCATAAAATAATTTCAAATGGCCACACCTCCCAATTTTTCCTTTAATGTCTACGTTCATATTTGCTTGATTTTTTTTTTTTTTTTTTTTTTTTTTGGTATTGTACCACTTTGAGTCTCTTCATTTCTTTTTGTGTATATATATATTTTTTTAATTTATTGAAGTATATTACTCATGCATGAACATGCAGAAACAATAAGTGTATAGTAATAGTTGTGAACTTATAAAACAAACATACATAACATAATACAGGGCTCTCATACCTCACCCTACCACTGATACCTTGCATTCTTGTGAAACATTTTTAACTAATGATTAAAGAGCATCCTCAAAATATTACTACTAACCAAAGTATTTTCCCTCAACCTACCCTATTATTATTATTTTTATATCATTTATATATGAACATACATAAACAATAGGTGTATAGTAAAAATTGTGAACTTACAAAGCAAACATTAATAACATCATACAGCAGTCCCATACATCAACCCTCCACCAGCACCTTGCATTATCGTGAGACATTTGTTACAAATTATGAAAGAATATTGTCAAAATCTTACTACTAATTATAGTCCTTACACCAAATACATTTGGTGTATTTTTCCCCCAATCCACCCTTTTATTATTTTTTAAATATGTTTTTATGACAGAAGTTGTAAACTTACAAAACAATCATACACATGTACAGAATTCCCAAACAACACTCCTCAATCAATACACCACATCCTGGTGGAATATGTGTTACTGATTATGAGTTAATATCATCTGATTATTACCAGGTCCTCAGCATACATTTGGTACACATTTTCCATACTCATCCATTATCAACACAGTACATTTTTGGCATAGATGTAAGAATATTACATTACTCTTAACCACACTCCATAGGTCACTCCAGTTGTATTTTTCCCATGCTTCTCCATATTCCCACCACTCTGCAATACTGATGTACATCTGCTCTACCTCACAAAGGACAGTCTTCTTCTGTACCATCATCAACCACAATTCTCATCCACCTCTGGGTTTGCTGTGCTATTCAGTCCCTAGATTATTCTCTAGCTTTCTGTCAATTAGCATTTACATCCCTAGACTACCATTTTCAGCCACATCCCCATTTATAAACCAGCTGTTACTCACTTTAATGTGTTACCATCAACTCTGTACATTTCCATACTTTTACAGTAAAGCTAATTAAAACTTCTACATACATTAAATATCAATAGTCCAACTCAGTCCTCCTCTTATCTCCTTTAAGAGTCTACCACCTACCACCAGGTCTTGAAGATACTTTCCTACATTTTCTTCTAGAAGATTTATGATTCTTGCTTTTATATTTAAGTGTTTCATTCATTTTGAGTTAATTTTTGAATAGGGTGTGAGATAGGGGTCCTCTTTCCTTCTTTTGCTATGGATATCCAATTTTCTCAGCACCATTTGTTGAATGGACTGTTCTGCCCAAGCTGGATGGGTTTGACAGGCTAGTCAAAAATCACTTGACCATAGATGTGAGGGTCTGTTTTTTAACCATTATTTCAGTTCCATTGGTCTATGTGTCTGTTTTTATGCCAGTACCATGCTGTTTTTAATCACTGTAGCTAGGTAATACGACAAAGTCTGGAAATGAGAGTCCTCCAAATTTGCTTTTCCATTTTAAGATGTTTCTGGCTATTAAGGACCCCTTACCCTTCCAAATAATTTGATAATCATGTTTTCCATTTATTTAAAAAATGCTGGTGGAATTTTATCAAGATTACATTGAATCTATGTATCAATTTGAGTAGAATTGACGTCTTAATGATATTTAGTCTTTCAATCCATGAGCATGGAATGCTCTTCCAATTATTTAGGTCTTTTTTTTTTTTTTATTTATTTTAACAATGAGTTGTAGTTTTCTGAATACAAGTGCTTTAAATCATTGGTTAAGTTTATTCCTGAATATTTGGGTTTTATCTGTCATGTTTTATTTTCACCATTCTTTTGACACTTTTAGTTACTTTTATTGATATAATCTTCATTTCTACACTCTCTTCGAGGCCTTTCTCTCCTGTCTTTTCTTTCCGGGCTGTAGCACACTCTTTAGTATTTCCTGCAAAGCAGGTCTCTTGGTTACAAACTCTCTCAGTTTCTGTTTATCTGTGAATATTCTAAACTCACCCTGTTTTTTGAAAGACAGTCTTGCCAGATATAAGATTCTTGGCTGGAAGTTTTTCTCTTGCAATATCTTAAATATATAATACCACTGTCTTCTTGCCTCCATGGTTTCTGGTGAGAAACCAGCACTTAATCTTATTAGGTATCTCTTATATATTATGCATTGCTTTTCTATTGCTGCTCTCAGAATTCTCTCTTTGTCTTTGGCATTTGACATTCTTATTAGTATGTGTCTTGGAGATGGTCTATTAGGATTTTTTCAGATGAGAGTACATCATGCTTCTTGGACATGGATATCTATGTCCTTCAAAAGGGTTGGGAAATTTTCTGCCATTATTTCTTCAAATATTCCTTCTGCCCCTTTTCCCTTCTCTTCTTCTTCTGGGACACCCATGTCACATATGTTTGCATATCTCTTGCTGTCCTTTAGCTCCCTGAGACCTTGTTCAAGTTTTTCCAATCATTTCTTCATCTGTTCTTTTGTATGTTCACTTTCAGAAGCCATTTCTTCAAGCTCACCAATCCTTTCTTCTGCGTCCTCAAAGCTGCTATTATATGATTCCAGTGTATTTTTAATTTCATTTATTGTACCTTTCATTCCCATAGGATCTGCTATTTTTCTATGTATACTTCAAATTCTTCTTTGTGCTCATCCAATGTCTTCTTAATATCCTTAATTTCTTTAGCCATCTCATTGAGTTTATTAAGGAGATTTGTTTGAACATCTATGATTAGTTGTTTCAACTCCTTCATGTCATCTGGAGACTTATCTTATTCCTTAATTGGGCCATATCTTCCTGTTTCTTGGTGTGCATTGTAATTTTTTGTTGGTGTCTTGGCATCTGGCTTACTAGAGTATTTATTCTGGGTGCAGTTTTTCTCT
Source organism: Tolypeutes matacus (assembly GCA_026826555.1). NCBI lineage: Eukaryota > Metazoa > Chordata > Mammalia > Cingulata > Chlamyphoridae > Tolypeutes > Tolypeutes matacus. The sequence goes on from JAKSZT010054416.1 coordinate 18,578,556, forward strand.
TTAGTTTAGGGCTTCCTGCCCTTCTCCCTTGCAGTTTGTATAGTAGGAGCCAAGGATGTAGTTGGTGCTATAAGCTGTGGAGGCTCAAGCTACCCTCATTGCCCCAAGGACCAAAGAAGCTTCTGACAACTTCCTCCTTTGCCAGGGATAGGGACAGAACCACAGCTGTGTGTAATAATCCAACTCATGCAGGTCTAGAATGTAGTTTCCCAAAGAGACTGATGAAGCTTCACCCCCCTTGCTCCCCTGCCTGGGGCAGCGATGGAGCTGCAGGTGTGGGTAGCAATCTATGCAGTGCAGGTCCAAGATGACCACAGCTGCCATGGTAGACTTCCAATTATTCAGTCTGTGCCAGCCAAATGCACCTGCAGTTACCTGGATAGGCTGGTGCAGGGCCCATCAGCTTCCTCCCTGCTAGAGGTGGGGCTGAAGCCTAGGCTAGGGCTGTAGGCCAATATGTGTGAAAGAAACCAGTCTCTACCATCACTGTAATTTTTAGTCAGCCCAGCTTCCCCTCATGCTAGGGGTGGAGTCAAAATGGCAGCTACCAACCTCCTTCTGAGTTGGACAGGCTCAAACTTTAGCTGTTCTTAGGGTTATACTTTAGCCAGCTGAACTGACTAATCAGTAGCTATAATCGGTGGCCAACCGTCTCTTCCTGCCCTGTTTTTGAGAAATGGAGCTTCCAATTCCTGCCACAGAATAGCTCCTGGGGTGGCTTGCGCTGCCAAAGTAGGATGACCACCGGCCTCCTCAGCGTGGCCTCTAATTTCCCGGAGAGGCTGGCACAGCTCCCCCCAGCTTCCTCCCTGCCTCAGGGCTTAGGCTAGAGCAGCAATCTGATCTAGGTGGAAAAAACCGGTCCCTTAACTTTGATTTTCAGTCAGCCCTGCTTCCCCTCATGTCAGATGCAGAGTTAAGATGGCAACTAGCGGTCTCTTTCTGACTGGGACAGTTTCAAACTTTAGCTGTTCTTAGGATTATACTTTAGCACACTGAATTCACTAATCAGTAGCTGAAGTTCGTGCCCAACCATCTCTTCCTTCCCCGTTTTGGGAAGTGGAGCTTTTAATTCCAGCCACAGAACAACTCCCGAGGCAGCTTGTGCCTCTAGTGGAGGATGGACACAGGCCTCCATGGCATGGTGTGCCCTACTCTATTCCTTCCATTCTTTCAAGGATGTTGCAGGATATACTTCTGGTCTCCTGGAGCCCCTATCTAGTGTTCTAGATAGTTCTGGGTGATCACCAATGGCCCCATAGCAGGAGCTGATTCTCTGAGTTCTTTACTCTGCTGCCATCTTGCTGGTTGTCTCTCTCTTTGTATATATTTTTCGTGTATTTTCTTTGTGGTTACCATTGGACTTAAATTTAAGTCCTAAATCTATAGTAATCATGTTTGATTTGATACCAACTTAACTTCAATAGCCTATACGTACAGTTCCCATACCCATGTAACCCCCCTACCTTTTTGTTGTACTTATTAAAAATTATATCTTTATACATTGTATGTCTAAAACCATAGATTTACCACTTCTTTTATGTATTTGCATTTTAGGACTCATAAGAAGGAAAAAGTGGAGTTACATAAAAGAAAATACAATATAATAGTATTGGCATTTATAATTATCCATATGGTTACCTTACCAGAGGTCTTTCTTTCTTGTACTGCTTTGATTCACTGCCTAGAGTCCTTCCCTTTCAGTCTGAAGAACTCCCTTTAGGATTGCTTCTAGAGCAGGTCTTGTGTTCTAGTGGTGATGAATTCCCTCAGCTTTTATTTATCTGCGATGTCTTATCTCACCCTAATTTTTGAAGGACATTCTGAATGCATATAAAATTCTATGTTGGCAAATGTATTCTTCCAGTGTTTAAAATATTTCACCCCTCTGCCTGCTTGTCCCCATGATTTATCTTGTGAAATCATCACTTTCTCTTGTTGGGACTTTCTTGTACGTAACATGTTCTTTTCTCTTGTCGCTTTCAGAAATTTCTCCTTGTCTTTGCCATTTGACAGCTTGAGTACTATGTGTCTGGGTATGCTTCTCTTCAAGTTTATCTTGTTTAGGGTTCTTTGGGCTTCTTGAAAGTTCTTATTCATGTCTTTTCATTAAATATGGGAAGTTTTCTGCCATTATTTCTTTGAATATTCCTTATGCCTCTTTCTCTCTTCTCTTTCTGGGACTTCCATAATGCATATATTGGTATGCTTTATGATGTTCTACAGATCTCTTAGGCTCTGTTCACATTTTTTCCATTCTTTTTTTCATTTTGCTCCTCAGACTGAATCATGTCATTTGTCTTATCTTTGAGTTCATTGATTCTTTCATCTGCCAGGTTTAATCTGCTGTTGAAACAGGTCAGTGAATTTTTCATTTCAGTTATTGTGCTTTCAACACCAGTATTTCCTTTTGGTGACTTTTAAAAAAAAATTATATGTCTTTATTAAGAGTCTTATATATTGTTCATTAATTGTTTTCCTGATATTCTTGAGTTCTTTCTCTGGGTTTTCCTTTTTCTCCTTGAGCATATTGAGGATCTTTTTTTTTTTTTCAATGTCTTTGTCTGGTATGTCCAAAGTCTGGTCATCTTTGTTGAGGGTTTCCAGACTTTTATACTGTTCCTTTGGATGGCCCATCACTTCCTTTTTTTTTTTGTTTAACTTGTAATCTTTTGTTGCACACTGTACACTTTACTATTTTAAAGTGTTAAATCTAGGATTTAGTCCCTGGGCTATTTATTCCTTAAGTTTGTATCCAGCCAGTGTTATAAAAGAGATTTCCTTAAGTGCCAGGAGCTAACAAAGACATACAGACAAATGGAAAATAAAACATCTTTCACAATCTTTGAAAATTGGTTCTTCATTGGTTGGTGCTCTCCTTCAGAGTTTAGCCTCCCTTTCAATAAGATGAACCCAAGACAAATATGTGTGTAGAATGTTTAATAAGGTTGATTGTAAACATATGGCTAGAGTTGATGGTAACTCCCTATGATGAGTATAACTAACACTGCTGATTTATAAATGTGATTATGGCTAAAAGGAGTAGTCCAGGAAGGTTAATATTAATTGAAAAACAGCTAGAGGATAATCTAGGGACATATAATACAGTGATTTCGGTGGTAGATGGGAATTGTGTTTAATAATACAAATACAAGAATGTTCCTCTTTTGCCGGATGTTGGGAGTACAGTAGTGTGTGGGAGGAATGAAACTAATGTAGTTTATGGAAAAAAAGAAGATCCGCCCAAGGCAAATATGAAGGGCAGGGTCTTCTCCATCTTTTCTGAGCATGTGTCTTGTCCTAGAATTGGACTTGCCTGTGGCCTTGGGAATCTCCCCATTAATAGGATTTTGAATACCGCTTCTACTTTCTATGATATAGACTTCTCCCCCTCCCAGGTACTCTGTTGTGTTACTTACAGCAGGTAATATTTTTGTCCTTGGCCGCTTTGACTTGAATGTTTCTTACACTGCTTTAGCTGTGCATGTTGCTTCTGCCTGCAGGGCAAGTTCTGCGAGGGCGAGCCAGAAACAAGTTTCCTGGATGAGTCTTTCAGGCTGTCCCCCAATAGATTAATACCCAGCATACAGGCACCAGAGTATGTGCATAGGGGTTATTCTCCTCCCTCCAGAACAGGGCCAGGATCCCACAATGGGGAGCACAAGCCACTACACACCCAGGGAGGGTGTTAGGTAGGGATCAGTAAAGGCACCACAAGCTTTTCCTTTCATTTTTAAAGCTGCATTTTCTTGATATGGCACTTGCCCAGTTACTGCAACCCTTTAACTGTTTTCTCAACTTTTGAAGAAGATGGCTGTGCCAGTTTTTGCCAGTTCAAAGATTCTGTGGGGGAATCTGGAGTGTCTTACATTGCCATCTTGGTTAATGAGAAGCTTCACATTAATGATCTGTTGTCAGTCTTTTTTATTTCAACCATCCTTGTGAGGAAGTAGTGGTATCTCCTGGTGGTTTTTATTTGCATTTGTCTAATGACAAGTGATGTTGAGTGTCTTTTCATGTGTTTATTGGCCATTTGTATATCTTCTCTGGATAACTGTCTATCCAAATCCTTTGCTCATTTTTTAATTGAGTTGTTATTTTATTGTTGAGAGTTCTCATATGTTCTGAATACAAGCCCCTTATCATATATATTATTGGCTAATATTTTCTCCTATTCTGTGAATTGTGTTATTGCTTTCTTAATGTCCTTTGAAACCCAGAAGTTTTTAATTTTGATGAAGTTAAATTTGCTAATATTTTTCTTTGTATTTTTTATATATTTTATAAGGTAAGGGTCCAACTTCATTCTTTTGAATGTGATTATCCAATTGTCCCAGCACCATTTGTTGTACTATTTTTTCTTTGATTTATCTTAGCACTCTTATCAAAAGACTCTTGTAAACTATAAATGGTTTTTTTTCTTGACTCTTAATTCTATTCCATTGTTCTTTATATCTGTCTTTATACCTTGTACCACACTGTCTTTATTACTGTAGCTTTGTACTAAATTTTGAAATCAGGAACTGTGAGTGAGTCCTCCAAATTTGTTCTTTTTCAAAGTTGCTTTGGTCTGGGACCCTTGCATTTCTATATGAATTTTAGAAATCTGCCTGTCAATTTCTGCAAAAAAAAAAAAAAAATGGAGCTGGAATTTTTATTATGATGAAATTAAATCTGCAAATCAATTTTGGGAGCATGGCCATCATAATAATATTAAGTATTCTGATCCATGAACATGGGCTTTCTTTCCATTTACTTAGGTTTTCTTTCAAAACTGTTTTGTAATTTTTAGTGTATATGTCTTACACTTTTTTGTTAAATTTATTCTTAAGTATTTTATTCTTTTTGATGTTATTCTAAATGTAATTTTCTTACTTTCATTTTCAAATTGTTCATTGCTATTATATAGAAAAACAATTGATTTTTTCATATTGATCTTGTATCCTGCAACCTTGCTTAACTTGTTTCTTAGTTTAAATAACTTTTTTGGGGATTCCTTCAGTGTTCCCATATATATTTCATGGCATTTACAAATAAAGATAGTTTTACTTCTTCCTTTTCAATCAAGATGCCTTTTATTTCTTTTTCTTGCCTTATTGCAAGAACAAACTAGGACCTCTAACAAAATGTTGAATAAGAGTGGATCATGTTTTTCTGATCTTATAGGAAAAACATTGTTTTTCATCATTAACTGTGATATTAGCTATGATTGTTTCCATTTTTGATGGATCATTTCCACTAAGAACCTAGACTACTCTATAATGGTTAGATCCTTTCAGTCATATCAAAATCAGGTTCTTCAGAAGGCTGAAATGGAGAAAAAAATTCTCCAATCTTTAATACAAATATTTTTATACATTAAAGAATCCATATTAATCCACTGTTATTACCTTTGCAATAGGCTTTCTCAATATCCTCACAGACAGGCTGTATCCAGGCCTTATTGCCCTGCATCTGTGATTGGCCACTCTATCTCTTATAGTTCAACAGACTGCCAGGAAGCTAATGAATGTCTGGCAAAATTAGCACAATCAAATGTTAAATAGAACTAAGAGGAATAGATGTATTAATTTGTTAAATATAAAGTTTTATATAAGAAACACTTCACTTTCCAAAGGTTTTATGAAAGATCTTAATAAGAAATTTTGTATTTTACTGCAGATATGAAAATATGATCAACTCTTGTAAGCTTTTATAAGAGGAATTGTAGACAGGCACATTTCAATTAACAACAGTACTGCTTTTCCTGTTTTTATAGCCTTATATTTATGGAATATAAAAAAGTCTCCCAAATAAGATTCCCAATGTAAAACTTCTGATTTGACACCTCAGATTGAAAAAGGCTTTTATCAGGGAACATGTTGCAGTCACAACCATTTAACTTCTATCTTAGAAGTTATGTACCTATTCTAAATCAGAGGACCCAGATAAACTCAAACTGAGGCATATTTGAACCATGTTAAGGCTTGAGGAGGCAAGGATGGAAGCCAAGTCTGGGCAAATGTCTCATTGCTGGAGTTCAGTATGGGTTCAGGGGGAGCTAATTCAGTTGGAGAGCACACTGAGCTCAGATTTGAAATTAAGAGATATGATCTGGTTGACAGGGAATAGAATATCAAGACAATGGGTGATAACTGAACAAAAAGAATGTAGTAGTTGGGTCTAAGAGTACCTTTCATCCCCCACCATACCCTACCTCACTCCCTTATAGGGGAGAAAGGAAAAAAGAACAGGATCCAGCACTGGGAGGATTGACAAATACGTTTGAAGTCTTTAACCATGGGATCCTTTCTTGAAAAAGAAAGAAACTATTTTAGTAGGCAGAAAAATCAGGTAGGCTGTGGGGTGACAAATCAAGTAAAAGCTCCAAGTAGGTTAAAACGGGATAGAGTAGAATACTGCATCCTGAGGTCATTTAAATCAGGGCTTGTCCTTTGTACAGTGGTCACTAAGTTTCAATGGTAATAAAGATGATTGTGTTAGAAGGGATATCATTTTTCCTGTTCCTGTGCTCTGAGATGATCACGCTATGGATCCAAAACCTTCTTTAGGCTCCGATAAACAAAGTGATACTCTCCTAAACCACTGTGATCTCTTAATGTTTAGATTTGGGAATTTTTTAACACCTACATGTACATCGGTTCTCTCTTATTTTTTGTTAAAGGTTCAACACCTTTTTCATCAATGTAGGTCACCACAAAGCCACTTGGACCATAAAGTTTGACTTTGTAAAAATTGCTTCTTAGAGTTAGATTAAATATTATACCTTCAAATCAAGAAATGGTTTAGAAAACCAGTATTAAAGATATTCATTCATTTATTCAATTGAGAATCCCCACTCTGTATAGGTACTGGGGAGACATATTAAAACACATGATTCTGGTCTCCAGAAGGTTATAGCCTATAGGAGAAAGACATTAACACAAATGGAGTAATATAAGATAATTGTGAGGTGAGATGGTAGCCAGGAGGTCATTATGATGTTAACTTCTCCAAAATCAAGAGCCATATAGTAAAATCATCTTAGTGTCAAGTACAAGAAAAATTGTTTCTGTTGATAATACTGACATGCTCTTTTTTTAATAAAAAATAAAAGCTCTATAATGCATTTTTGCCTTTGTCTCCTGCAAACCCAGAGCTTTGTTTAGTTTTAAGTTTAATTATCCTAAGCCTTGGTCTCTCATGAATCTTAATCCACAGTTATCCCTTGCTTTAAATCACCTCAGAATCTTTTTTTTTTCAATTGCAGAGGATAAATAATAAATTCATTATTTCTCTGATTTCTGCCATGCTGCCTAGGAGAAACACTGGACAGAAAGATAAACCACACTCAACTTTCTCCTATAGTAGAAATTCCCATCTTGACTTCTTTCCAGTTATTTCAAGGGATGCCTTCCAATTATAAATGTTGATTTTTTAAAATGTTTATAATTGCCTGTCTGCTATAGACAAATGAACCTTAACTTTCTCTATAAAATGGTACGCTATAAATTGTAATAATAAATTGATGCGAGATCACTAACCTCTGTATTGCCTTTGCTGTATTTCTGCCGATTTACCTCAAAAAAAAAAAAAAAAAAAAAAAAAAATTCCTAGTAACCAATACCATTAGCAGTGTAATGATAGTTTCTACCACTGTTACAGGCTTAGACTCCTATTTTTCATTTTGTTTCCTCTTGCACATTTTTAGGACATCTATCTAAATTAATATTTGGTGACACTTGCATATTTCCCAAGGCCTTACAGTAGATTCTCAAACAGAACAGATAACCTTCTTATGTGACTGCTGTGTTGGTGTCCTCTCTCACTCTCATAGAGCCTATAATGATTCTATCATTATGGAATCTATATAATCCGTTAGCCTTGAGGGCCTAAAAGATGGTTGACTGAGTAACATTTCTAAATAATTTATAGCCATGTCTTTGAAGAATGAACTTTTTAAATAGAACTAGTGTTTGAGGGTCTTGCAAATCAGAAGGCAACAGCATCATCTTCCTGATCATCATTGCTAATGCTTAGATGTTTCTTAACGTAAACCAAGGCACTGTCCTGAGTAATTTGTATACAGTATCTCATTTAATCCTCATAACTACCTTATATGGTAAGCACTGTCATCATCCCCATTGTACAGATGAGAAACACTTAAATACTGTTCTTTCTCCCTTTAAAACTGTGGTCCTCTTGCTTTGTTACAGTTGGGATTTTGTTTGTTTCCCTTCTCATCAAGGATCTATGCAGAATATGAGAGTCTTAATATACTATAGTCTAATATACAATTGTGACTCTTACCCCTTAAACAGCCTCCTGGTTTTTCATGTATTTCACGATTCAGATCTGTATTTCTCTGCTGAATTACATGATTTAACTTTTATTCTCTTCCTGTTTACTGCTTATTCTTTTCTGTGCCTTTCCAGCAGGCTTTTAATCAATTCTTGATGACCCAAACAAATGAAGGGGAAAGAAGATATGGAAAATTTTAAATAACAAACAATCCTCAAATCATTTATATTTAAATTTTAAATATGTTTGATGTGGTATTATGGAAATGCAGTTCAATCAGAAAAATTGAAAATACTTTATGAAGATCTGGGAAGCAGATGAATTTCCTTGGCCAAGCCCTAGTTGGCTCTTCTTTGCAGCTCATTCCATGCTGGAAATAGACAGCTGTCTTCTAATACCAACTAAATAGAATTGGCCTTTTAAGTCTCACTGGAACAATCTCTGTTATCGGTGTTTGCTCCTTCACATTATCCATATCTGTAAGTTACACCTGAAAGTAATAGCTATGTAATAAAGCACCTACCAAATACCAGACATCGTTTTAAGTCCTTTACAAATATTAATTCATGTAATCCTTATGACCTCCCTGTGATGTAGGTCCTGTTATTATCCTCAGTTACATGTGATGAAAACTGATTCACAGAGATATTAAGTATCTTAAGATTACACAACAAATAAGTGATGGAGCCAGAATATAAACCTAGACTTTCTGATTCTAAAGTCCATGCTCATAACCACTATGCTATATTGCCACTCAAAAGCATTATGTTAGGAAATGACTAGATTTGGTCATTAAACATTATTTTAGCAAGGCATTGTACAGCTTAATTTTCAATCTATGAAGTAAGTATTATTAGCCCTATTTTACAGATGAGGGACTCAGATAGTTTGAGGAACCTGCCCAATTTTGCACAGCAAGAATCAAAACCAATGAATTTACCCAGGACACACATTTCCCTTAGGTGTTTTTTTTTTTTTAACTGTACAAAATAAATTTCAAATAAATTAGAGTATTTTTAAATAATGAGGAAACTCTCCATTTAAAGAAATTCTGCATTTATATTTGTAATACACAAAATTATTTGGTAAACTGATCATACCTGACATATACTTGTTAAATTCAGAATATGCTTTTAAGAGCAAGAAACACATATTATGCAGATCTATATTCAAAAGGATAGAATTTCACTATTCAGTACCTATCACAATGCTAACACATATGAGATATTAGATGATAATACTCTAAAATTGTTTTTCTTGATTTTTTTCCTGACATATTGTAATGATTTAAATCTTGTAATTTAAAAAAAAGTAAAGCCGGAGTTACTTGACCATTTGTATTTTACTTACTGTAAATTGGAGTTTACATTTCACTGTGACAACCAGACTATTCAAAATTCTTACACTGGAAACTAAAATTGGAAAAAAGGGAAACATTTGAGTCCCTATAACTAACTTTCTACTTCATTCCTTCATTCCTTTCTAATTTATTATAAGAAGGTCACGTGACAGCTAACTCTTGAAAAGCTATAAAAGAGCATTTTATTACTTTGATTTTTTATCTCTCTACTTACCCCATGTAAAATAGTAAAGTTTTTGTAAAGTTTTAAAGTTGAGGATCAAACAAATGAATGACTTATTAGAGGAAATTGAAATTTAAAATCTTTCCAATGTAGAAAGCATTAGAAATGTGAAAAATAAAAAGTGAGTTATGTTTATCTTGCATAGTCTTATATTTCTTTCCATTGGCTAAATAAAATACTATCTTAAGATATCTGGGCCTTTTAACAGCTAAATGAACAGCTTTAAGTAGGGAACTTTACAGCACATGGCTGATTTTCATATTTTATGTAGTGTTTTGCCAAGGAAAATTTATGTGTCAATATCTAATGGAAAAATTATATATTGTATTTTTAATATTAGAAATATTTGCTCCATACCTGATAGAAAATGCATCTGCAAGTAATTTTCTAATTTAAAATCCCAGAGTTTAAGACAATTAATACAAATGTACTAATATGTATTTGCAGAGTTTTCTTATTTCCTTGGCAGTATCTGTATTACAGTTGCCAATAAAAGTCCTATTTAAAATATCATTTGGCTCTTTTTAAATTATTAAAGTCTTTTTTAACATGAAATTCCTAAGAGGAAACACTAGACTTAAAAGGAAAAAAAACAAAAATAAAAATATTTAGGGAATAATTTTGTGTTCAAGTATTCTCCTGAAGACCTGATAATTTAGCTTTTTTTTTTTTTTTTTTTTTTTTGAGGTACGGGGAATTGAACCCAGGACCTCGTACATGCAAAGCATGTACTCAACCACTAAGCTACACCCACTCCGCTTTTTAGCATTTTTGATGTATCCTTGTAAAGCATCTGACATGCCTTCCAGACCATTTGACAGGGAGAGAGTTTTGTGTACTCACTTTGTGTTCTAACTAGCTTTTGAGCTTATTATACATTTTAATCAGATTTTAGAATTGATTTTGGACATAACAAATGTTAACTTTAAAAGAAAAATTTTTTCTTTGTCATTAGGTTAACCACTATAGAGAATAATCTTTGGTGGTAGGGTTTTTAGTCTGAGTATGACGACTGTAATCTTACATCTCAAGTTATTTCTCCTACAACATTTTCATTTGATTCCTTATTGAAGAACTACCTGAGATAGTATTTTGTTGTTGTTGTTTTTTAAGATTTTTATGTCATGAATAAAATATTATGTCATGAATATAAACATACTTAAAACTTAGTCTTCTGAAATTTCAGCAAATTTCAGATATACCAAGAAATTTTAAGAAATCGGAGTTTTTTTGTTTGTTTTTATTTTTATTTTTGTTGTTGTTGTTGTTGTTGTTGTTGTTTTGGTACGATCTTAAAAAGTAATACTGAAATTTCTTCCTGTGATGTTTTCTTCCTCTTTGCTGCACTCTACTCCAGGAAGAGTTTTTCATTAGCTATTAAAAATAACCCAGTTTAAGAATTTGTGGAAAGTGTAAGGTATTCATCAGTATATATTTACTCTCTGAAGCTAATATAGCTGTAAGGTTTTTTAGATTCAATTGATCTATTGCGCATGTTCCCTCCCTAGGTTACAGGACGTGCTTCTATTTGCATAAGGCCCTGGGCAAGGTTCTTTCTTGCATTGATTGGCCTGTCCAAGGCAGCCTGATGTGTTCTTGCATTGATCACTTTGTCTTTTCTTGGAAGACAGTGTTAAACAGAGTTCATCTTAAACATTCTAGGGAAAAGGTAAAACTTTACTACAGATGTCTCAATTTTATTCAGATGTTCCTTTGCATATAGGCCCTTTTTACAAGGATGAATGTCTCTTTTTTCCTCTTTCCTAATTTGGATGTTTCTGCGGATTGAGTGCACTGTCGGCTAGATTATATTTGAAAAGCTACATTAAAGAAAATTGCCAGAGTATATGCCACTTATTCTGTGCTATTTTTATTTTTAAAACAGTATCTATTGATTACAACCTAAAACCATTTTTTAAAGATGATCTCTTAAACCTAGACATAATCTAAAATTTGTTGATGTTTATGACAAGTTACCACTTGTCTTTACTAACTCATATAGATTCCTTAGTTTCAATGGGATATGTGTGCTTTATGTGTTTAAGAAAATAAGGAGTTTTATTAGTTTCACTCTGAAACAATGATCCAGAATTCCTTGCCTGGTTCTTTTCATTTATATTACAAATGTTAATGTGACTGGTATAAACATGTCAAATATGGAAATGATTAAGTAGCTATATACCAATTATGGGTAAAATATATATCATTATATCATAACTTTTACAGTGGTGGTATGTTATTTGTTGACATTGGAAACCTAAGTTTAAAGATTAAGTCTTTAACCAAATCCATGAGGAATTGAGCAATGAGTGTTTTGCAGTTTAGAACTCCTTATTGGCTGGTCCTTAAATAAACATTTATATTATCTGCCAAAGAGCATATTTGCCTACACAGCTAATTATCAAGAAAATGCCCATTACCCCCAACCTATTTACTTCATCTTTAGTGAGAGCCTAGTGAGACAAACGTAGGCTTCTGTCAAGATGCAGGGCAATATCCTGCTACCAACCAGCTTGCTATTCTGTTAAAGCCTATGTGAATTTCTTTCTTTTGGCAAAGATTTAGAAATGTGTCATGGTCGAATTTCATTATTATGCTTTTGGTAATTAAACTCTGCTACAACAATTCCTTAATGGTTTTAGAAAATATATTTAGTAACATTTTACTGCAAAGCAGAACTTTTTCATATGTGCTATTTTATTTTCATTAAACAGGTTAGTATTTCTGAATATTGCTAAAATATAGAGATTAAATTTAACAGAAAAACATGGCATCAGTTACTTAGTGATATCACTGTGGTGTTACTTGATATTATTATGAGCCATAGAAACTTTTGTCACTTTTTGATACCAAAATATTAGCAATCATATCTATTTTATTTTCTTCAGAAATGCTAGAATTCATACTTTAAAATTAAACCTGGAATGAATTAAATATTTATCAATAACCATGTCAAGTTATTATATAATGTCATTTGCTATTTTAAGATGTCCTCTAAAAGCTGTAACATTAATGAGGTATATACATGAGCTAAATTTATTCAGCCAATGGAAGTGGTAAATAGAATTATTATGTATATATAAATAGCATGTATTAGAAAATATGACCTTATAATGAAAAAATTGGATTTGTGGGTGATTGTGGCTTAACTAGAATATCTAAAATTATTCATCGTTGTTGTATATAGTTGAGAAAATATGAAAAATTATTCCAACAATAGTGACATAATTATTTTTTGAAAATTTATTCTAAGTTTGGAGTTTGGGAAAGTAATTTGTGAAAATACCAATGAAAGAGGCATATAAAAGTATTGACATGAAAAGCCTCTTCATAGACTTAAAAATAGCTCTTCAAGACAGAATCCAATCTGTGGAAACATGGATATTACATTGCAACTTTTGTTCTGTGCATCTCAACTTGGTGCGAATATAGTTCCCTGAAGCAAATTGTATAGTGTTGGTACATTTTTTTCCAGCTAAAATGAAATGTACATCATCTTGCATAATTTACTTGTCTCTGGTGGTTAGATTTACATATCTGAATGAGTGAGTATATATCTTAAACTCCTGCTAGATAAAAAATAATCTCACGAGTAGAGTAGAGTTTTTTTACCTCAGAATTCAGAAGGGTCTCTTTATTTCACAGCAAACTATGATGAAACAGGTTAATTCAGATGCTGGGAAATACTTTTGCTTAGTTACATGTAAGTACCATTGACTGCATACAACCAATAAGTCTGTGGTGCTATAGAAGATCCAATGAAAACTCCTTTTATGACTGAACACCTCCAAATAGAAATGACCATGAGCAAGTGCAAATAGATATAAATATACACTTGAGCTCGCCAGACTCTGCCATATAATTCTGTCTTAATTGCTGTATTTTTCCCTCCAAATTTATACCACATAATCAACTTCTTATATGGACACATATTGGAGAAATCTAATTCAGTATATGGTGGAAAAGAATGGGACTTGGCCTCTTTAATTATCAGGATGCAGTATGATGTCTGCTTTTTTATATAAATGCTCAGGTAATACCCAGGATCCCAGACTAGAAGAGCACATTCTCCAGTCCCTCCCCCATGCCAGAGAAGGTCTGAGGTAAGATCTGTTCACTGTGCTCAGACTTTTTTGTAAAACTTTTCTGGGGAATCTGAGGGAGCTTTGCTACGAGGTGCTGGGGAATATGAAGATGAAGTTAGTTAAGCAGCCAGTAAAAACTTGTCCAGTAAAATCCATTACTTTTTCATATATATAATAAAGAAGCAAAGCATTGCCAAGAAACTTCCAAGCTAATGGGTTTTCAAAATATAGGAATAATAACTCTAAATAGTAGAAAGAAGGATACGATTTCAACCCTCTTCTCACTATTTCCATTCAACAAAACCTAGTATATCTAGAATGGTGATTTCTAGAAGTTACCATGTTTCTGGTGTAGCATATTGTGAGTCTGAAAATTTCTAATGATGCTATAGTAACTTTGTAGTAAAAGTCATTAATCATGACTTATATATTAAAATGCTTCTCTTCATAAAATCTCAAGATGCAGTTTTTATTTGACTAACAAAATAAAATTTTGTATCTCACCATCCAGATGTGCTTATAAATTTCCTGTCACTCTGTATGATATTATTTTAAACCTCTGATTGTTTAAAACTTAAGTTTTCATTGTAACTTTGATTTTTAACTCATGGTATATGTGCATATATATACATATGTGCATATATATATACACACACATATATGTTCCAAAATTTTCAAGATTATCAAAATATTATACATAAAAAACAGTATATAAGCCTTGAAGCTAAAATAAAGTATATACTTTGTTTTATGAAAATTTTACTTTTCTGAAGGAAAAAAAAATAAAAGATTCTTAATTTTTAAATAAAATAACAATTTACTACCTTTTTCTTACTCTTCTTCCCTCCCAGAAGATAATTTAAATAAACAATATGTATCCATTAATAAGCAAGTACTACCCACTGATGGTAATTATTTGTGGCTAAAGAAATAATGTCATAAGACTAATATTTGCTTAGGCTGTATTTCTTTTCTCCAACCTTTAGTAGTATTGAATCCTTCCTGAAACTATAGTAGTTTTATCATCTTGAACAAAAGGTTTTCGATATAATGAGAATTGTTGAATAAAATTTTGTTATGCTCAATTGTTTAACACATATCTATGATTGTTTCAGTCTATGGAAACTCTTACTGAGTAATCTTTTTAGCTATCATATGCATGAAGAGCGTTTATGAATTCACATATATTAAGGAAATCCCTTCCTTTGAAATTATCTTTTCTACTCTCTGCCTCTAAACACTTCACTAGAATCCTCTCATTTACTATTATTTGGAACACATATACAAAAGAAAATTTATATTTGAACATCTTTGTGAGAGCTTTGGGAAGTTAAAGGTAAAAGCTCAAATTTGAAAATACATCTTTTTGTCGGTGTCTGTGTACATATATTTCCAAACTCTTTTATCTGAGGTGTTCTCAAAAGGAATCAAATGTAATCATTGACATGTTAATGCTGAAAGAGACTACAGTGGATTTACAAAGCTTTTCTATTTCTTTTGACCTATAGGAATGATAATAGCTCTTAAGTTCTATTTCTATCGTGCTATATAGAAACCTAGCTTCACAGTCTTCATACTCCTAACTTAGGTAGCACCTTTTTTATGCAGCAAGCATGTACCTGCTTACCTTTGTCCTTTCTTTTTCTACGAGAAAAACCTGGCCATGGACTTTTATTCATACATCTCCAAAAATCATCATATATAGAACGGCTCTGGGTTAAATCTAAAAAATGTTAAGGAAGTCCTTAATCTCATCTCCAAAATTGGAAGCTTTTCTTAGTGGTATTCCATTATCTCTTAGCCTTTAGAATGTATTCTTTTTTATTGTTGGGTCTTTTGTGAATAGGTGTGGGTGAGTCGTGGGGTGGAGTTAGAAATCTTGCGTCATTTTACTCTTAATTTAATAACAAATAATCACCAGATAGTCTATAGTTAAAGGTGAAGCTGTAAGTATCCATTAAGGCAGAAATTTGCAAGTTTCATCTCGACGTAAACAACCACAACAACTACCTATGTATAACGTCTTGGCCCATCGAAGAGTTGCCAGAAATTACTTGCTATTTAATGCCAATTCCAGTAAAATGTCATGATTGTGCAAGTGTTCTGCCATGGAAAAAACAAGGCCTCTCTCCTCATGATTAGACACACAGCTTTGGTTTTTCACTATCACCTTTCTAAGCAGGTACCTATTATTATTCATATGGGATAAAATTTCCATATTTTGTAGAACTTTTTCTGAGAAGTAACTCCTAATTTTGAGGCAACAAAATATTTATTAGTACGATTAATATGTGAAATAAGTCCATTCTAACCAAAACTCTTTTTATATCCTTCTTAACTTTACCTAAATACTATGACAAGTAAGAAAATTTTGGTGGTGGTAGAGTAGTTGTTGCTGTTCTTTACCCAAGGTTTCAATAACCTTGCCAAAGTTAAAATTTATTTTTTAAAAAGCTCATGTTAGGCATTTTAGAACTTTTTAAAAATTTAAATAATTAAAATTTCAGCTCTGTTTAAACCAAAAGTTATTGTAAAGGGCCTAAATACCCATCTACTCTTAACTAACATTCTGGACATTGTATTTATTTCTACTAAACGACTGCATTTTCATCTTCCTCATTTTAAAGATTTAGCAATATAAACACACATTGAAATCTTTTTATAAAAGCCTAATTATGTTCCTTGCTTTTTAAAATGCAAAGCTAGTAGTATTTGCATTATTGGTTTATATGGAAAAGTAGTTCATAAATGGCTCCTTATATAAATGCATGTTTTAAATTGCCTTGAACTTTTTTTCCATGTATTTTTGATGCAAGTGAAATTAAGTGATAGTTTTTCCAATAATTTGTTTTTCATTACTAGTTTCTTTGAAACACATACAGTCCCCTTGGCTTTTTACTATCTTTCTTGTTTATGTCAGTTTTATTTGTATAGGTGTTTTCTTTTTCATGGCTTTTTTTTCTTTTTTTTTTGGCCCCACTTATGGGTTCAATAACAAAAACTTCTGTTAATGTATAAATTACCTAGACAGTATTTAACAGAGCAAGATGCTAACTTTACCTTTTTGTCTTATATGTCATTCATATGTTAATAGATATCTCATTGATCTTTTTTAAAAATGTTTTTTCATATATTAGATTATATTAAAAAAAGTATTTCCCAACTAAAATTTCAAGTAAACATAATATAATTTAATATTTGAAATTAGTGTGTTGCATTTTCTTCCAAAGAGATGTGTATTTATTTGAATTTAAAATTTAGGATTCAATTTTCAGAATATGCACAGTAAGTTTACCATATTTTCAAAATCAGTCTCTAATAAAGACTAAAATATGATAACTTCCTTTTAACCAAAAAAAAAAAAAAAAAGTGAGAGAGAAAAATGTCTAAACACCCATCACAAGTTTAATTACAATTTCTGATCGGTTTGAAACCTTCGGACTCCGTTCTGGTCATTCCACTTTAGCCATTCAAGCCACGCTGCCTGTATTGTATATTCAGCATTTCCTATTAGACGTCTTCACAGTGAGTGATTCTGCTGGGCTTGCTGACACCCGCTTCATGCATGGCCTGCTGTGCTGGGTGGAATTTTTTTTCTGAGCTGCCTGGAACATTAAAGACATCTTGGCCATGTCAGTCTCTGTACAGTGTGTGTGCATGCGTGTGTGTGTGTGTGTGTTGTATGTGTGTTTGGTGGGTGGGTGTGTACCGTGCACACATTACTAAGCAAATCAGTATTAAATAATTATGTGCTGAGTCTTTATTTACATTCAAATTTTAAAATTAAAATACTGATGAATTTATAATTTATTACATGCATATATTTTTAATAATTTTAGATCCGTTAACATGAGCAACTTTCCTTTAGCTTTTATTGTCTGTGGTTATTGACACTAGGGGGCACTGCTTATCCTCAGTTGCATCTTCGGGAACCGAGTAAAAATGCTCAGCTGATTTCAATGCTCTTATTTCAATTAACAATTGAATTTAGAGAACTCTAGACTGTTTAATTCTTTATTATTTCGGTTCTATTCAAATACCTATATGTAGTGCTCACAAATAGATACAATATCCAGTGTCCCATACAGTAACTTTTTACATACACATACACACCATTAGAAATGTCATTCTTGGCAAAACCAGAAGGGCAAGTTTGCCCAGTGATGAGGTTTAGATCCCTTGCCAGCTGTGCTTCTAGCCAGCAAGTATGATGAACAGCTTTAGAAATTAAATGAGAGAAAGCATTCAAGAGTTAGTGTGATTCATTTGGATAAAGGTCAAGAGAAAGAAAAAGCAAAGGATAAGAATGAAGAGCACAAGTAGCAATAATTTGTACCTTTCTGCTTATATAAATTTCTTTCAGTGATCCTATTTGTTTTTGCATGTTCCTAATACAAAAATGACCTATAGACCTTCAAACTTTTTTAAAGACTGTATTTAATCCTCAATTTTAGCTCATCATTTAAAAATGAGTAGAGAAAAATGAATGTGCTACCAGTCATGACTACATTTGTGGTTTAGAACTGTGGCTACTAGTTGATTAAAATAAAGTGACAATGTAATTAACTAAACATTTTCAAATGATAATCATAATTTGAAATCTTAACATGAAATATAAATATTTGTTCTTTTCATTAGTTTGAAATGTAATGTCCATTCTAAGCCTAAATACTTATGTTTCCAACTAAGGCACTGCCTGTAATCTCTAAGGACATTAACATCATGGTTACGTTATATTTAAAATAAGCTTTTCAAATAAAACTCTCTCTCTCTCTCTCTCTCTCTGCATCCACTCCCCTCCTCCATCATGAAGAGAAATCAGTAGCCTACAGAAAATAGAAAATTATTTTACTCTGTTCTATTAATCAGATCCTGACAGAGCTGGTAAAATTTCAACTTCCTTAGAGTTTTGGTTGTATCATATATATGAAAATATGCAGTTAAACCATGCCTGTTTTTAGTAGGTAAGGACTAATTTTTAACATAAGTAATCAGAATAAAGTATTTTTTGCAGATTTTAAAGTTTTCGTGGCAGGTGTTTTACATTCTGACCAAAAAGGGACAGAAAAGATTGTTATTATAGTCAAGATCGGTCTGAATACCAGGAAAATATCTGAGTATAACAACATGGGCAGTTTTAAATAAAATTTTTATAAATTACCTTTACAATTTGACAAACCAAATTGGCTTCTACTAAATGGTTATTTTAATGAGACATTTTTTTTAATCTTTCAAAGAGAAATGAATATGCACATTATCCTAGATTGATATTTTTTTGTATTTTAAATTTTCCAAAGTGATTACTTTGATAGTGTTTATTGCATAACCTATACTTTAAAACATATTATCAGTGACTAGTTTTATATAATTTTTCAGAAAATATGGCTTTAAAGTTAATACATGGTTCAGAGAGAAATGCTTTTTGTTATTTTTCTTTTTCCAATCATTTCTACATAACATCACGAGAGCTTTAGCCAATTCACATTCATCCCTGATCTTTAGTCCCTTACTAAGAATAAGTATCACCTAGTTACACCTTATCAGTTCATAAACAAAATGCTGATTTATCAATATGAGGTAGCTTTTGTTATATTCAACATTTTATAATTTGAAATGTTATTTTCCTGGTACTAACCATCTACAAGCAATCAGGTGCCAGCCCATTTATAATAGGTTTTTTCCCTCCTAGCCGGATGTTGCTTTTGGCTACAAAAAGTTAATTTCAGATCCTGATATACTTGCATTAATTTTTGAGACGTTGGCTGGGTGTAGTACAGCAAAGAATAACATGAACATCACACCACTGTGCTGTAGCTAATCGTTTATTACCTCAAGCCAAAAAAGCAGTGTTAGTGTGAAGGTGGCAGTGTGTCTATGGAAAAGATGGAAACTGACAGAAAAGGTCTTAGAGACTGTTTCCTAAGAGTCTTGAAAGAGGAACATAGCAAGGAGAAGGAAAAACAAGAGCAAAACTATCTGAAGGGATATGTTTTAATACTTATGATTCTGGACATCTTTGGAATTTTTATGATTAAAATAAATTATTTTGAATAACAGACTCCATCCCCTATCCAAGCATCTTTTCTTCAGAATGGGAAAGCTCCTTGCAATGTTATCTTTTCAGAACCATAAGTGTTCTCTAAAAAACATATGACTGAGATGTTTATCAGCTGGGATGTTTTCTGTAATCCACCAATAAATTTGAATAATTTGATATAATTTTTGACAAAGATGAATGTTTCCACATTCATTTCCATAGTGAGTCTGTCTCTCCATGAAGAAATCAGTTTGACTGACTTGACTTGCCAAATTGATCAGACAAAAGAACAAAACAACAACCATTCAGTCCACAGAATTAAAACAGTTTACATGTACAAACCACCTTGCTGGCCTGTCAACCCAAAATTTGTGTAAGAGTAAATTGCTTTGGAGCTGGAGCCTGGAGTATTACAAGGAAGCAGAGCACTAGGACACATCATCAAGGAACTAATGGCATTTGTGCTTTTAGGTAGTACACTGTGGTAGAGAGTGAAGGAGAGGCATTCATTATCATGAAATCTGGAGTCACGTTACTGGGATTATCCCATGTCTGTTGAAACTAGAGGTGACACCTAAGTCACGTCACCTCAATTTTCTCATCTGTACAGTGAATAGGACTGGATAATTTCTAATATATCTGGCAACTTTTCATTCTTTTGTTCTATGTGCTGTTAGAGGTGAAACCATGTCAATATTACTTAATATTTTAACTGGTTTTGGTAAACTGTGATGTTACTTGTAAATTCATTCTTTTCTATAAAAGATAATAGGAGATATCATTGCATTATCTAATATGACTATTAGAATGTAAGGTTTTACACGTTAACGTGTAACCCACCCACTCCCACCTCCCAGACTGAATAAAAAGTGGCATCAACATCAAATTACCATGTAGAAACATTTAATTCCATTACTGGAAAAGTTAGTGACGAGTTTAGTGCCCTTCTGTTTGAGGAGGAAGGGTGTACTAAATAGATTATAGTATGTGCTGCTGATTGTATGGGAAGAGACAGACTTAGGAAAGCCTTGCTTTTTCTAACAACTTAGTGACAGAAAGTAATATGGTAGATTCCATAATGACACCCACAGTGAGGAGTGGCAGGTTGGGTTCTCGTGAAAAAATGTTAGGAATCAAAACTATGGACACTCATCTTCTTTTGTGCTTTGCCTGTGATAGTATCTCCTACTTTCCCCACTTATTAAACCTCTGATTACAACAAACCTTCCCCTCAAGATCTTTATTCCTTTTTCTTTTTCCATCTAGAGTTCTTCTTTTAACTTCTCTTCAGTGTCATTCACTGTTCTCCCTTCAGACACATTTCAGTTTTGTCAATATTTGGCCTCTGTTCTTTTATACCTATATCCTAGGAGAGCAATATCGAAGCTATCTAGCAATTTACCACTTCCCATTCACTTTAGCTCTTCAGTAGAGTTTATCTGAAAGCACTTCTGGTTCTCACATTTCTGTCCCATATCTCTCTATTTCACATGTAATCTCATTAGATAAAACCTATGAGTATTTCTGTTTTGTGTATTGCCTTTTATATTATTAAAATTCAGTGAAATAGTGTAAGAATTTCAATCTCCAATTCTGTCAATCTGTCACCTTTCATGAACACCTTTAAAATTCTGAAAATGTAAATGAAGTAATTAACCTGATCTGAAACAGTGACATATAATTGACTTTCTAAATTAGTGAACTATTGACTCATTTTTATATCTTTGCCACTTTATAGGATTTCATATTGGCTAAATTGGCTACTTAACAAAAGGTGTAATGTAACATAAATTCTGCTTCCTACCATAATAAATACTGATGCTTATTACATATCCTGTACTGTGCTGCCTAAGTATATTTAAAGTTCAAGCCTCTGAAATGAAAGATTTTGAATTATTTCATATATATGAAACTAACACAATATAATGATAGTGGAGTAGAGACACTAAATCATTAACTCAGCTAGTGGAATATACCCCCCAAAGAAGTGCTAAGGAAAAGATACACAAAGGCAAGTGGAATTTGTAAAAATAGCCTAGAGAATAATTCTCCCTCATAAACTCTTTCTCCGTGTAAATTGTCCAATGCCATCATGTATCAGCGCTATCACCAGATGTTTAAATGATAGGTTTTGGGTTCTCTTCTTCTTGTTAGTGATCTGAAGTGCTACTCCAGTGTTTTCCATTAGGGTGGATATTAATAGAGGACACTTAGTGCACAGTGACTGTTGTTTATGGTTCGCTAGTACATGAACTCAAAAGTGCTCATTTACTACATGTAGTGGGCGTGCATGTTCTCTATCTGTGTAACAAAGATACAACCATATACATAGAGGCAAATAGCTACTTCCAGTCCAACTCCATCTTTTCTCTCACCCATTTTTTATCTGGTTTTGTACAGTAAATATAATCCCAAAAAGTCCTACCTGAGATGAACATATTTCAAACCATTTATTCCCACAGACTTTCATTATCATTTCAGAGATAGGAAATGTGCTTTCATAAGAAAAATGTCTTTACATGTAATCAGAATCATATTTAAGAATCCTAACTTAAAGGATTGTCCTACATTTGTTGACCAGTGGAGTGTGTATTTAAACAACCCTTAGAAGTAGTTAGTCGAATAGAAATTTCCTCCAGAAATAGTACTCACTTGAATGCTTAAACAGGTATATAAGCTTCAGGTATTAATATAAGAACCTAGGTAGAAGAGCCATCTGAAGACCCTTGTTCAAATATTTTCAAGCAATGTAGGAAGCCCGTGACTTACACTTATTATAATGATGTCATTTTCCCATTTAAAAAATGAGTGTCAACCTCTTCCCAAAGCAACTCTAACCCACAATTGATTGATGTATCCATTTTTAAAATATTTAGGTGGTTTTGATTGAACTGGCCATGCCTCCCTATGTCAATGGGTCAATGCCTACACTAGAATCTAAAAGTAAGCCCCCCAATATATGCAAATTAAGCCTGTGCCACACCATTTCAGTTGCTTAAACATGAACCTACACGGAAGAAATGTGATCACTTTTTTGAATAATTCAGATTACCCTTAATTTCTAGAGACAAAAACACAGAAACATTTAAAGAGTATAGAGCAACTAAGATCTGGTAAAGAATCAAAATCTCAAATGTCTGTAGTCCCTAAATTATTGCTACAGTTTTTATTTTCTTCCTATAGTAGAGAATAAAGACTGAGATCTAAAAAGCTGGCCTCACTACTTTCATAGTGAAACCTCTCTGTCCACACTAACCTTTCCATCACCCCCTCACAACACCATCAGGTTTGAGTTTATTATGGCACCAAGACACCAAGTAGTGAAGTCTGAATACTTTATTTGAAGTTTTAGATTATTTTGTATTTACATGCATTTAGGTTTGAATTCACAGGTATACTTGCTCTTTCTGACATATGCATTTCATTTGAAATTCAGGGTATCAAATCCTTCCCCAGTGGATTTATAGGATAAATTTCAAAATTTGTGATTTTGATTTGTTACTGGCTTTCAACAGGAAATACTTCTCATTCTTTCAACTTTGGGTTTTCCCATTATCTTCAGTTGAGGAATAAAGCAAAATTTGATGGGATGGATAATATGGTGTCAGATTGTGAGAGACATAAAAGCTAAGAAAAATTTACTTGATCTTTTTAGATATTTTTGAGCTAAATCATAATGCATCCTTGAGTACATGCATAAGACAGTGGTAAGGTGTTAAGTAGATTGGAAGGACACTTTCGATTTGAATGGGCAATAGGTTAATGCTTTAATGTCAGTTATGACTTGTGATAGACACTGTGATGCACTACCCAGTTCTTCCTTCATAAAGGACTGTTTGCTCCAGCTTTTGGGAGTGCTCTTGGAAGACAGCCTTCAGCTGCCGGCCACTTCAGGGATTGCCTCAGCTGCGGTGGGGCAATCTACCAACAGAGCAGGGTGGGAGATTAAAGGCTTAGGCATCTAGGACCAACTTGGGACAACTCTGAAGGTCCTGAGCACCCCTTGGGGTTCTGCAATGCTGTTTTGGGGCCCGCATCTCACCTTGCCTCCTCTCCCTGCCTATTTTTGCTTCATTCCCCTCCCTTCTTCAGTTGTTGATCCCAAGGACACTTCCTTATAAACATTCTGCATGCTGAACTCCATCTCAGAGTCTGTTTCCTGGAGAACTCAATCTGTGATAGGGCCTACTTTAAATACCACAAAGCAGACAGCACTCTAACGCCCTAACCATCACCTCCTCTGACCTATTCCATTTCTGTGAATAGCGTCTCCATCCATTCCACAAAAAGTTTTGGGCACTTGTTAAGTTCCATTCACTGGGTAGGAAAGGGGGATGTGGTATTGACCTGGCAAATATGGTGCTGCCCTCAAGGAGGCTTCATTTCAATGGAAAAGACAGACAGTGAACAAAATCATTACAAATATAATAAGTATCTCAGAAGGGAAAATTTAAGGAGTTATCTATAAAATGGATGCATAATCCCTTAATTAGCAATCTATTTAAAAATAGATTGTTCTTTCCTACTCTCCAGTTCATTGGAGTCACCCAGGACAACTAACAAGGAAATGGTGATGGACCACGACCATCCCAAGGAACAGGGAGAGTCTATAACTGCAAGCAAGTAGTCCCATCCATCTGCCCCATGGGATCAAAGCCCCCTCTCAATTAGAGGCGGGGTGGGCAACACCATCTCAGAATCCTCAGAACTGGGGAATGAACGATGGACTAGACTAGACTTACTATTATTCTACTATAGACTTATTGTTATTCTAGCAATGGAAGAACTTTTATCATTGATGTGGAGGCAGTGGCTACTGGAGGTTCTGAGGGGAGGGAAAGAGGAGAAATAGGTGTAATATGGGGGCATTTTTGGGACATTGGAATTGTCCAGATACAGGCCATTGTATATCTTGTCATAACTTACAATTGTGAGAGAGTTTAAACTATAATGTAAACTATAATCCACACTTAGTGGCAATGCTTCAATTGTAACAAATGGACCACACTAATGAAGGATGTTGTTAATGTGGGAAAGGGGGGAGGGATAAGGAGTGGGGCATATGGGAATCCCCTACATTTTTTATGTATCATTTTTGTAATCTAAGTATCTTTAAAAAATTAAAAAGTAGATTGTTCTGTCTAATGAGATCATCTATACAGAAATAATCTGAATATTAAGGCTCTTTCCAGAATATATCTGAATTTGCCTTTCTTCCAATATGCAAGAGTCAGGAGTTATGTCTTGCCCAACTTTATAGTAATAATCTATTACTAGAATAGTTGATAAATTAGAACACTGTTTTTCCTGATCATGCCAAGTAACAGTCTTTCAAATATATTGAAAACAGTACAGGTGATTGGAACCTGAATTTTTATAAAAATATTAATTATCTTAGAGTAACTTTGTTAACATTAGTAAAATTTCAAACACACCAAACATATGCATGGAAATTCAATGTAAAGATTTTTAAATAATATATTCTTCTATCCTATGATTATCTACTATATATCATTGGAAATCTTATCCCTTTACTTTTCTTTTTCCCAGACCAAAAGAAAATGGTATACTTTAACACTTAAATATATTAACTCTCTCCCAGCTGAACCTAATGAAATCTTTTGTCACAAGTTTTTAAACCACTCAATGATTCTTTAGTTACAATTTATATAACTTAAGTACTTCTAGTTTATACCAATTAATATGGATTCATGAGTGATTTTTTAACTTATTGTGAGTATGCCTGCTGGCTTGTGTCAGATGCATTATTTCTTAGCATATAGTACTTTTATAAAGTTTTATAAAGTTTTCTTATTTTTCCATCTAAGACTATTTATGTCACCACTTAGAAGTCTCCTTTACTAAGCCAGCCTTAGTTTTTGGATTGGCTATGTTTAGTCATCACTTACACTTTTTTAAGATATTCACTTCATACATAGTCATTATAATTTTCAAACTCTGTGCTTTGTACTTTCTCACCCACTTATAGTCAGCCTTATAACATTACATAATAAAACAATTTTATCAAATAAGTCACCTTGATCATCTAAAATATTAAACTATTTTCTCAATATGTGTCCCCTACTATTTTTTCTTACAATTGATTTGTCTCTTCCATGATAGATAGTCACTGTTTTCTTGGATAGCAGAGTAATAGCTTTTCAAACTATTGCTTTATTTTCTCACATCATAGATTTTTGTAAAGCACTTATTTTCTTTCCCAATTCCCATATTGCCAATCACTTAATATTTGTTGTTGTTGTTTGTTTTGTTTTGTTTTCCCTTTCCTTTTTCTTTTAAATCCATCTTACACATGCTTTTTTGTTGTTGAGGGAGCCTACACGTGGCAGCATGGTCTAAGCCGGAAAGAAAAAGGAAGTTATTAAGGCGCTTTTTTGGCTGCCTGCAATAATAAATCATAACTTGCCATTCCCTAACTGGTGGCTGGAGACTTAACTTCATAAATGCATGTGACCCAAGAAGTTTCAGTTTACATACCCTGTCCCTTGGTGTTCTTGCCCATGGTGAGCTTTTCCTTCCTGAAAATAGACAAAGGTTGCAAGAGTTGAAACTAAGGCTTCAAAGCACAGGAAAAGAGAATGTTGTCTTATCCTGTACTACAGTGGAGATCCAGCTGGCCATGTTTACCTAACCAGGGTGTGAGACTGCATGTCCATCTGTGAGGGGCTCAGCCCAATACTAAGGCTCACTCTTAAGTTTTGAACTTAGGAACCTTTGGAAATAATTCTTATATGTTTTCCTACATGATTATCTTTACAACTATGTGGGTTTGGGATATATGTGCAAATCACTAAACCTTTGCTAGAGTAACATTTAACTTCCAAGCTATACTTAGGCATAAGATGGCCATATAATTTATCGTCCAAACGAGGACGCTTTTTTTTTTTTTTTTTTTTTTTATCGAGGACGCTTTTAACAGTGAAAAGGGGACTGTTAATAATTATGCCAGGTCAGTAGGCATAAACAAGGCTGTCCTCAGCAAACTAGAATACATGGTCATCCTATTTATGACTAAGTATGTCCTTTAAAAACATTTAAGCAAGCCCAAATCACTTTACAAAGGAGAGGAGAGAGGGATAGCAGTTGTATGACACTTGAAAATTGCTACCCTGTGTGAATATTTATGTCACTGAAGAACCCATAGGTACCATATCTAAAAGGAAGGATACATTTTAGAAATTAATGTCAAGGTAATAATAATAGATAATGGTTGACATTATTGTTTGCTTAATATAAGCCAGGCACTATGCTAAGACATTTACAAGCCTTATTTCGTTAATCCTTCAGCAACCCTGTGAGGTAACTATTAATGTTATTCCCATTTTTCTATTCTTACAAGGATTAATAGAAATAAAGATCTAAGTACATCTAATTCCAAAGCTTATACATGCTTTTAACTACAACATTATACTGCCTTCCTCTGGACATATTTTATAACATTCTTTAAAACGTAGTCAGATACATGTCCTCTGTGTAGAAACCAAAGTGTTGAAGGGGACTCTCTTTCCCCTAGCTTGGCACTGCTAAGTCATAGCTCTGTGCTTTGTTGCTAGCCCATCTAATTCTGAAAGGATTCACTGGTGGGAGGAAAGTGGAGTTGCCACTGTATGGCTTCAACAATTCTGTTTTCATTTTCAAGTGCATGGTGCTATGACTGGTCTGGTATTCTGATTGCAGGATTTAAACAGGCACAATGATCAGCTTTCTACTCTTTAACCAGGTGGTTACAGAAGTGTTAGACACATACGCAAAGGAAAAAAGCACTTCATAAATTTTTCCTTTATGGATCTATAGTTTTTTTTAAAATAATGTTTGTCATTAAATGCATTTATAAATTAAGCTTCTTTTAGCTTCTTTTGAATTTAGAGAGTAGAATACACTCATTTACACATATGAATCACATTGTGTGTTTCTGTGAGATCACCTATTATAATAATTTTGTACCATGTGGCAGGTCCTCTGTTAATTGCTTTCTGTTTAGTTCATTTAATACTCAGATGTGACTTATATGCATTTATCATTTCTCTTTACCCATGATGAAACTGAGGCACAGAAAACATTGAAATAATTTACTCAATGTATCATAACCAGAGGTGGCAAAGCAGGGATTTGAACTCAGGGAATCTGACTCCAAATTCCTTGAACTTAACTACTGTACTACTTACAAATACTGCTTGAAAGCTTCTACTTTCACAACAACAACAACAACAACAACAACAACAACAAAAAAGGCCGTTTAGAAGTATGAACTGTGAGTAGCATGTGAGAGGTGAATGACATATTTGTCTGAATTTCATGCTGAGCAGTTTAGTCTTCACATTTCATCTACTGAAGTATGTGTATCACACTGTAATGACTAGAGGTGCTTCAAGAGCCTTGGTTGACAATACCAAGGTTTTAATGTTGCAGCAAAGATGAAATTAGCTCTGTGAATAGCATGCTATTGAGATAGACTTATACAAAAGAATCTTCAGGAAGAATTGTAAAAAAAAAATTTTTTAAACTACATGCACAGTCTCTGACATTAACAGAAAAGACTGCCAAACTGAGTCCCTGCTGATTAGTCATCTTGGCACAGGGTACACTTTAACCCCATGGGTCTTACAGCACAGGGCCATGTGCCATGTGCCTGGGGATGTACAAGCAGAAATGTAAAGTGACAGGAGAGGTTTATGGTAAAATATTACAGTTTATCAAACCACATAAAGACTACACTCAAGTAAAAGCACTAAGTGTAATTATAATCTGCATAATGAAGATATGAAAAGATACAACCTTTGAAACAACTTAATCTGGAATCTTAGTTCTAGAGGGAGCTAATCTGTTTATATGTGTGTGTGTATATGTGTGTGTATGTGTACTTTAAGGCATCTCAAATCTCGACTATGCTATTAACCAGAGTGATGATTTCATTCACTCTCATACAATAGGAATTTATATATTTTAAAGCTACAGTAGTGTCAGATCCTAATCTGAAGGAAACATGCATTATTTGATTTTCTTTTAGAATATCCTTTTCTGTACAAGTGATTCACATGCTGTAACTCTGACAGTACATATGTGTAACACATGTCAGAATTTTAAAATACAGTAATGGCTTTCACTCATGTGAACACTTTAAAATATTTCTCTCAAAAACATGTTTATAGTATATATGCAAATATAAATATGGGTATTCATGCGCATTCACAAAATCCTTAACCCAATCCCACACTGGCCTTTTTCAGAAGACCTCCTTGGACTCTAAAATATAAGGAGAAGTAATTAGCCCCAGTGCCATGGCTGCTGAGCCACAAATATGACACATTAAATTACCCATTTCTTCTTTTAGGTTAGGGTGAAAAGGCAGCCTATTTCAGGGTTCTCTTCTCATTTAGTTTGGGAGTTGAATTGAGTTGGATTCATAATTCTCAAAACTCAAGACCCTGAGCTAGAGATATGAAACCGTTGCCAAAGGCTGTATGACAGAGCATCCCCATAACATCAACATCTCCTTGCCTTCAAAAGCTTATCTTCTAAGCCAAGACAGGTGGACGACATTTTTATTTAATTTAATGGAAGTAAAAGAGCCTGTGTTTTCCTTTGCTGAAAGTAGCTCACAATAGACTTATGGAAGACATGGACTCAAGGGGGAAATCACAACAGTTTATAGGTACAAAAAGGGGATCAAGGAACTTTTAGGATGACAGGAAGAATTTGGATTTGATCAGGTAGTTGTGAAAATAGTGGCAAATCTATCATTTGAGTGCTTAGGTGAACAGAAAATGCCTGCATGATTTCTGCAAAGAGATGGCGAGCAGTCCTGTGAAGGGCCGCAGTGCACAGAGAGGAGGAAGGGTAGCCGCTGCAGGCCCTCACCCTCCCATACCTCCCCTCTGATCCTCTGGCCTTCATCCTATCAGACAGTCTTACATACAATCCGATACATTCACTTGTCTTGTCACAGTTATTTAATTTTTTAACTCTTACTCTTAATCTGGAAGAAAAAAAAAAGTTTTTCTCCTTCAATTTCAACCTCATCAAAAATCTTAATATAAAGATAAGCCTGCATATATATGGCATGCATATTTAATCTGTTCAAAGTACCTGATATTTATTAGGTTAGCTAAACTTTTGTCAGACTGCGAACATGTAATACAGTAAAGAAAACAGATTAATTATGTTTAGACTAAGATAGGAGGAGTATGAATAGATAAATGGTCATAATTAAGAAAAGGAAACAAAAAATAGAGATAGGAGCAAATATTTTGTGTTAATTCTCAAATCATCAATATAATTTATAGAAAAATCTAGTTTTCCCTTTTATCCTAGACAGCATTTATTTTACACTTGATCTTGGCCAAATGTAATAAGTATTTATTTTAGGCCTATATAATAATGTTTAAATGCTGTTGATTGTCAGTTTTCTATCATGGCATGAATTTTAAAATTTCAACAGTGTCCCATTCCTTACTAATCTAGATTTAGACTATTTTTTACCAGGTTTTTTTTTTTTTTAATGTCCAAGTCAATGAAATATTGTATATTTGAAAAGGGGATTTATCAGATGTGTTCTTTTATGTAAGACTATTTTGATATATTACTGAGAAATGGCCTCTATGTGATAATAATGAAAAATTACAGAACTTACCACTATGGTCAAGTCATAGTTGTGCCACTTTGTACCTGTGTAGCTTTCAACTAGTTTCCTAACCTGTCTCAGCCTCAGTTTTCTCATCTGCAAATGGGGAAAATAATACTAAGCTTTGAATACATTTGAAAACAAAGTTTGTCAAGTATGATTCAGATACATACACAAACATAAACAAACAATATTTTAATTGCATCTTTACCATAAGTAGCCTTTTATGCCCTGGAACTTTAGGACGTTGCTATCTGGAGTGGCAAAAAATTTTTTCTGGGAAGTGGATGTGGCTCAAGCGATTGGACTCCTATCTACCATATGGGAGGTCCTGGGTTCGTTTCCCAGGACCTCCTGGTGAAAGCGAGCTGGTCAGTGCAGCATGCTGGCCCACACAGAGAGCTGGTGCAACAAAAAGAGACAAAGAGGAGAGACAATGAGAGACACAACAGACCAGGGAGCTGAGGTGGCTCAAGCAATTGAGTGCCTCTCTTCCACATAGGAAGTCCCAGGATCAGTTCCAGGCGCCTCCTAATGAAAAGATGAGAAGAGAAGACAAGCAAACACAGTACTCAGCGAATAGACACAGAGAGCAAGACAGTGAGCACAAAAACAACAAGGGGTGGAGGGTGGTAAATAAAAATAAATCTTAAAAAAAAAAAAAATTTCCTCAGTTTTATCCAACTTGATACCATACTGAAAATATTATAAACAAAACTGAATGCTATCATTTCTTTTTGAAAGATTGGTATAGCTGTTAAATTTATCTAAAGTGTAATTGTTCAAAGGGATCACTTCATAATTCATTCAGATGTACATAGAGACATTTATATTACAGGGTCTTATCATTTTAGAGACTAAAATCCCTTTGAAAATCTATGAACTCTAAGGACCATCTCTCCAGGAAATCACACAGAATTTTGCAAGGAATTTCAAGGTATCCACATCTATGCATCCTAATTAAATACCACCATCTCCAACTTCGATTGACATTTAGTAGGATTTGTTGATCTAGCTTCCTCCCTTTATGATTTCTGGATTTTGCTAGACTATTATGGTCTTGTATTATAGACTATTATAGAAGTTGTTTTCCTGTCCAACTGTGTCTTCACCTATTCCTTGCTTAAGCTGTATTCTTTCTCTGGTGTGTCTCAAACCTAATTCCTGCCTTCAGTCCATCCCCACCAGCACCACTTACCAGCATTTTCATCATGTTCATTTGCAGTGGAGGTGGTAAGGGAGGGAAGGGGGACTATAAACCAGGCTAACAAATGCAAGTAGCAGAGGCTTGGGACAGAAAATGGCAGTTGCAAATAGTTCTAGTACTACTAGATTAGGTTGCACCAAGGCTGAAACAAAGGTAAATAGTCTGGAAGGCTAGACTGAGATTTTCACCAATTCATAATTCTGCTAATCTTAAACAGTCAAATATTTGAAATTCTTTGTTCCTGGGTTCATTTGTAAACAACTCTTTGCTAAGATCCTCTGAAACTTGGCTAATCCCCACCTCTAATAATAAATGAAAGTGCTTTCTAAACTGTAAAGGCCTACAACAGTGTCAGGGAGTATCATACTGGGCTGTGGTGTGATTTGATATCATGTGAAGAAAAGTTGCCCACCATCAAATCTAGTATAAGGAAGTGAAATGTCAGCCAGATGGACAAACAGACCAGTTTTTTTCTTCTAGTAGTTCATCTAACAACTCTGTATTTTTCCATAGTTCTAGGATTTTAACCCCAGATTTTCTAATTCACACTAACCCCTCAATTGATGCATTAATTTTATCTCATTTTGCAAATGGCTCTCAGGATTTAGTGTCTTCAAGACACTGCCTTAAATAAGTCTGTATGTGTTAACAACAATCACCACAAAATCCAGATCAAATATTTTAAAATGCAAGAATATTCTTATAATACCAGAAAAAAACATATTCTTATTTTGTAACTTCATCAACAATTGCTCTAGATCACTAAAAGAGTTACTGTTTAGAAAATGAGAGTAAAGAGAGGTAAATTCTTCATGAGCCAGGTAGATTCACTATTGTGGAATTTTGTTTTTTATTGTCTAGTATCAGTTTAATTTTTTATATTCTAGTGCCACTGTGATCCAATGAGAATCTATTTTTAAAATAAAATCCAAAAGGAGATAGCATACTACTTAATAATTAATGTGAAGTATTGAATTAGAATATTATTTTTTGCTTTTAAAAATATTATTGGTATTGTAAAGTGAATTTTTTGATGTTAATAACCAACATCATAAGCTGATTTGAGATTTCAGCATTATACAAGCAGAAAGCACAGGGCTCAAAGACTTAAGGTATAGAAATGCTGCTGTAGCAGCATTGATAGTAGATTAGATTCCCATTAGGTAGTATTCAGTGAGAAGGTATATGCATATGCAGAGTTTAAAGAAATTTAAAAGAGCAAGAGACATTTTTAATTCAGAATGCCAGTAGGCATCATTTAGTATCAGAAGCCTGGTCTGCAGGGTTCTCTGTATCAACTTTCATAGGCCGTTCAGATTTCCCCTGCTTTTTTTAATCACAGTATTATGTTTTTTGATAGATAATTCATAGAATGAATAAAAAATGATAGAGAAATTGCTTGTCGATAGAAGAATTAAAAGGGAGAAAAGACATCTGATGCAAAGAAATAGTGACGGTGTTACTATGAAATTCAAGACTAGCATTTATTGTATTTTACTGTGATTTTTTATTAAGCTGTCTTACATTTGTAGTGTCAAATTGGGGTCACTACTGTTAGTAGATTAAAACCTCTTTCTATTCTTTTGATGCGAAACTATTATTTTTCAATGCCTTTATCTTGCAGACCAATGATGAATACTTCAGTGTCTTCAAGCCAAGCCACTATTTTTTTTTAATCATTTAATTTTATAGAAATAACATTCTTTAGAAAGATGTTAAAGTGTAATAGTTTGTTGACATAAAGGAATATATTAGAAAGCCAAATGATATTGACGAGCTTTGAAAAGAAAGACTTTGTGGGCATTTAAAACACTAAGGAATTACAAGAACATGGTGAAGAGCAGGCTTGTTAAATTGGAGACCTGAAAGCAAGATATCTTTCTCCACTGATGTGCCATCCACTGAAAATTAGTAGAAGTTAGTTCTAAGTTGCTAACAGTGAACCCCGGGAACTAACTTCCTGAAGCACTGAAATAGAATGTGGCGGAAGAAACTTGTAAAAGAAACCCTCAGGGATTCCTCCTTTTTCCCCCTGTGATCCCTTTAATCCTTGAATTGTCAAGCCACATGGAAAATAATAGAGCTCTGCCATTCTAAGACTTAAGTGGTATTATCTTTTTAAAAGAAAATATTAGGTCTTTTCAAATCTCTGGATAAGAATAGGGCATGTTTTCAGTGCAGCAAAGAGTAACTTTGAACCAGAGATTCATATTGCTTTTTCAATTTTAATATATTATTACCTATGACTAAGCAGACTGCACCCAGTAGGAAAAAAAGTATAACCAATATTTTATTTTCCTTTTTTAAAACAGATGATTCAACGAGAAGCAGATGTAAAAAGCAAGGTAACTGCTGTGGCGTTGACAGACTCTGTTCACAATGTGTGGCATCAAGAAGCTGGCAAAACGATTCGAGAATGGATGAGAGAGGTGAGACTGGATTTCTTTAATGCTGAGATGAATGGGTGTGAACCTTTATATCTTGAGCCCCCACCAACTTATATCACCTCCCACCCCTATTCTCCATTTCTAGAGGCAGAACATTTAGCGGGAATAGAAAAAACTAGACATGATTGAAATCATAATAGAAAACCCTTCTAAAGGGCAAATACTTTTTTGAAAGCCCTTTTTTTTCTTGCTACAGATATTATATATGCATATAAATATATAGTAGGAACTTTGGCTGATGAAGTTCTCAAGGTTTGGAGATTCTGATTCCCTGATGTTTAGTTTTGTCACCAGCTATTTAGCATCAGTGCTGCTTAATTACAAGAAGCTTAATGTACACTTGGTCTCATCCTTGAAAGACAGTCAGTGGTTACCACTCTTAAATGGACTGGCTCACTACTGCCAGTAGGGGGAGAAGTAAAAAGCTGAAATTGTTGTAAGTCGGACCCTTCAGCGAGGAGAAACCCTGGGGCTGGCCATGATCCAGCCTCGGGCTAAGAAAGCTGCTTTTTACACTTCCTGAGGGGTAGTGAACCTGAAAACTAACCAGGACTCTTTGAACTAGAGCCCCGTTTGTTGTTGTTGTTTTAACTTTCCGCCCATTATTTCTTTCATTACTATGATAAGTAACTGGCTGCTTTTTTGAAAATTTATATTTACCTCTCTGGTATTATAAGCAACTGATACCAGCAATCCCATGCTATAGTAATTGTTTAGTCAAATTGTATGCTCAGATTTATATGAATGATCTGGTTGACCTTCCTGGTTTTCTCCCAGTTTTTATTAGTAGAATACTCAGAAATTTATTTAGCTGACCTCTCACCAGAGAACTCTATAGTGGGTAGATTGTACCAACCTCTTGGTGACACTGTAAGGACCAGAAAGTAAATGTTTGGAAGAGTTTTGAATGGATGGAAGAAATAGGGTATATCATCCCATGGTGCTATCATGGTATCACTGTTACTACTGTTGTTGTTACTCTTCATTATAAACATTTTTACTCCATTCCTCATAATACTGTAAACATAACAGAACTGTTTTTCTTCTAATCTATTCTGTCACTCAGGTGTTTTCTGACCACATTGCTTTTTATAGTTCACCTTTCATAGTGTATCTGATCCTTTTCCAAGAGTCGAAAATTTTTCAAAAGGAGTTCATGTATTTCTTGCCTATACTATTTATCTGTCCCAATGAATACATATATAAAGTATAATCCCAGCATTAAATAAATAGTGAGGTTAATAAACGAGCTGTTAGGAACCCTTTCCTACACATAACTAATAGGGAATTCAGTATTTGTCCTTAACTAGAAACATTTTTATTCATCATTTTTTATTGGGAGTTCATCATGTAAGCCGCATTCCAGGTAACAAATATAACAAAATCCATTTAGATTTATTTTTTAAGTATTTCTAAGAATGAGTCTTATTTCAAAAATAAGAGTATATTAAACTTTGTATGTTTTCATCTAAGTGAAAAAGGCAAAATTTGAAGTCACCTTAATTTAATCAAAGGTACCATTAATTGTTTTACAATTATAGATTTTATAAAATTAATAAAATTTTATAAATGCCATAGTTCTTGAGTAGTTCTTTCACTTCTTTCAACTACCTTAGGGAAGCAGAGTGAAGAGTTTTATATTTTGACTTAACAAAATTCAAATTCCAACTCAAGTACTTACTTAGCTTTGTAATCTTGGGAACGTTTTTTAATATCTTTGACATTCAATTTTCTCATATAAAAATATAATGCCTACCTTACAAACGTGGTTGGGAAATAACAATGTAAAGAAATAGACTTTAATGAGGTTTAATATGCCACAGCTATTATTGTTACCTTCTTACCCCCAAATAATATAAAGCACATGAACTCTATTCTCCCTATGTTTTATGAATGATTTGCTTATTCAGATAGTCTATAAATGGGAAGCAGGATGGCATATCATAAGTAATTCAGAACAAGGGGTTTTGATAGTGATGCTGGCTTATTCACTCACTAGGTAAATCAATCATTAATGTATCAGGTTCTCTACTAAGACAATCTTGGGAAAGCTACTCCATCTTTCTAGGCCTGTTTTAAAATTATGAATTAGAGGTAATAATTCTTATTCCATTTATTTCATTAACTATTGTGAGAGACAAAGGTGATAACCAAGAAGTAAGCACCTTGAAAAGAAAATGGTGCTACATAAACAAATGAGATGTATTATTATAGAAAATACCATAATATTCTAGAGATAAAAATTATTAGATCATCCTTAATGGTGCTTTGAAATTATCCTTGCACAGAGCTCTTCCCAAAAATGAGAACAAAAAGGGAGAATACAAAAATCTCTGCCAAATATCTTTTAGGAACCCACCTAAATGTGTGAGCCCCTCATAGAGATTTCTAAAGCAAACTCTGTGTTGTTTGGCAAGCCTGTTATAGATGATACCTCAGTGCTTTTGTTCCCATGAGAACTGGTTCCATTCTTTCACCAAGCACACTTCAAAATTTGAAAATACTACAGTGATACAAATTGCATAGTCATTCCTATTATACTAAACATTAGTACAACATTTTTTGTTTTCTAAGCATTTTTAATTAATAGGATAATTAAAAATTGTTGGTATTAAGTATTTATTTACTCTTAAACGTTTATTTTATTTTATTTTTTAATTTTAGTAATTAGCCTATTGAAGAGAAGGTTAAGGAATATAGTCTCGTATCACATGTGTAATTTTTAATAGCAATTTCTTTAAGAAAAATAAAACCAAGGTCAAAAGAGGCTTCTTTTGGAAATTAGTTCAAGTGAAACCTACTCCCAACTAAAAGACCCACCATAGATTCTAAGCCAGCCTCATGGGGAAAGATAGAAAGTGAGTGAAGGCAGGCCTTAAGAGGCCCTTCTTACCTCATGCTCCAGGCCTGTAATGGCTAAGTGGGTATCCTGACGTATACCTGGGCCCTGAAAGTCTCCCATCCCAGCCAGATGAACATCGTGAACCCTTACCTATCTCCATTCATCACTAAGTATAGGTCTTCGTGAATCCTAGCTGTACTTGTCTGAGGGCACAAAGCCTTCCAACCTCTAAGGCCATGATGATTTACAACTAAGTCACACGAAATAAAAATGAATAAACACCTAAACTCAAGCAGGGCAGCAAACATCTCTAAATATCTCAAACACCTTGCGCAACTGCTACCTAGTTTTCTCTTTAAATGGAATATGCTATATTCTAACCTTTTTGATAAAATGTTTTAATTCATTTCATGTGTACTCAGGAATATTTTTAAACCCTGGTTCATATGTCAAAGGGAGTCACTCCACACTGGCCTATAGGCACTTCTAGTCATTCCCAAACCTTTAGATTTCAAAGAAATTTCAATTTACAACCACAAAATCCTGAAAGCTCACAATCTCAGAGTAAAAGACCTTTAAATTGAAAACACTTAACTGTAAGAAACACTCACTGTGCTGTCTTTATTTTTCTCCTTTTCCCTGAAACCCAGAGAAATATTAGTTACATGATTTGTTGCAATCTGCTGGCTCTGGCCAAGATCTTCTTTCTCTAGGCATGTTGATTGGGATGAGGGGACTGCATCAGAGGCTCAGCTCTGTTCGTATCCCTAGTCCAGCACATGCTCTGTTCCCTCCCTGTTCAGAGCACCTAAGAATAAGATCTCTAGGGTGTAGGAAAACACTCCAACCTATTATGAGTTTAAGTAGAGCTTTCTTAGTGGGCGGCCTGTGTCACCACCTTCACTAGTTTTCATCTGAACTTAGACTATGAAGAACTGGAATGGGGAGCAAATCAGGGCATTGAGAAGATTAAGCAATAGAAAAACAGTGAAACAGATTTGGTTTTCAAACTATAAAAACATCAGAATAGGGAGTTAAATTCGATAAGATACAATTTCAGATAGCTTGAATTCATATGAAATGGTTATGTGTCTTTCTCATATTTCTTTCTTTACATGTATTTCCCAGTATGTTTCTATTATTTTATTTTGTTTATACCCTTTCACATAGCAAACAGTTTTAGATTGTTGTGCCCTTTTTTCTATGAACTTTTCCCATTTGGGTTAAAATGTTGCTCACACATGCATACACTTATATACTCTTCAAACTTATAGTATCAAACCTTTATAATCCTACAAAGGTACTTCATCTTTCCAGAGAACTTTTGGATATATTGACTTTAACTAAGGGGTGTTTTTCTTCTATTCTATTTTCACTAAAGATCCAGGCCTAAAAATGTGCCTAGATAAAATATTGAAATTTCAGAATCATAAAATGTTATATGCTTTATATTTAAAATATTGAATATATTTAAATATTGAAACTTCAGAATCATAAAATGTTATATGCCTTAAATGTTATAGTTTGCTTTAAATGTTTGAGTTCAAGGTTATCTGGATAAAGAACATTTTGTTCAGTTTTTCAAAGTCAATGAAAACAAGTTAGAATGTGATTAGTATAATCTGCATAGTTTAATGTACCATCACTTTTATTAATACCAGAAATATCCTAAGACATAGTTTTACATACATGAAGTATAGGTAAGCAGTATTAAGACTGACATATCACCTG
This sequence comes from Tolypeutes matacus, assembly GCA_026826555.1. NCBI lineage: Eukaryota > Metazoa > Chordata > Mammalia > Cingulata > Chlamyphoridae > Tolypeutes > Tolypeutes matacus. The sequence goes on from JAKSZT010054416.1 coordinate 18,617,410, forward strand.
GATAATAGCTGACTTTCATCAGATTTGGAGGTACTAGTAGGGTGAATAATAATTAAAATATATACCTAATCGCTGCCTGTCTGTAGTGCTAATTGCTATCATTGAAAAGACTGAATTGTTTAAGAAAAAGAGAGAGAAAGAAAGTCATTCTTCATTGAAGCTATCTCCCTGTATCATTGGGAGCCTATTTTTAGTACCTATAGAAGTCATGATTTTTGAATTTATTAGGGGATGTGATGAATGATAAAACAAATCATCCATTTACATATCTTGACACTGCTTTGGAGAACACTTATTTCTTACAAGCAAGTGTCACATTGTATATAAAAGCTGGCTAATTGTGTGCTAATCTTCTGCATTATCTAGAACTCTCTGATGTGGTATTCTGTCAAAAGTAATATTAATTTTACTTATTTCAAATGTATGAAACATTTTCTAAAACCCTACTTCTTTTATAATTTCTGCTCTTTTATGTTGTATAATTTTACATTCAGCTGCTAATTAAGATTAGGAGTCCAAGTTATAGAATATGTATCCACTTCAAACTTTCAAGCTTTTGTAATACATGAAAATTCTACTATTTTATCCATTTTAAATATAAAAAGAGAGAATGCATTTAAGAACATTACTAGGTGTTGTGTTTGTTTTCATGTTTTTTTTCCATGTAGTTCAATAGTTTCATTGATCTACTGTTTCTTACAGAAATCTGCCATGCTTTGTGAACTTTACTTTCTAATCTCATACAGCAACCCTTCCTTTATGTTACTCCTGCTCTCCCTGGTCCCAGAACAGTAGGGTTGCCTTGACAAATCTATTCAAAAGCCATTCCTCGGCCTTTATTGGTGGGGACTGGGGCCTTTGAAATTCTCTCCTCACTGCAACACAGCTGACATCTTCTTCCAGACAGAATGAATTAAGGAAATACAATAAGACACTTGATCTACCAGTCAAGGATCTTTCCACAGTAAAGACGGATTCCATGGTGCACAACCAGGGCAGCAAGCATCTAAAAATACACAATACATGCTTGTTTACCAGAATAGCAATCAGCGATTTTTCCAACATGATTGATGGGGTGATTTCTTTAAAAAAAAAAAAAAAAAAAAACTGTCTGGAAATTCATTGTGTATGTGTGTGTGTGTATGTTGAGAAATTTATAAACAACCATATGAAGTTAATCACTTTAGCATACTTTTTAAAGGCCACACTTCAAATACATAAAAGGAGTATATATTATTTTTATTTCATTTGTTGAGTTTCATTTGATAAGTTGCAAATCATCACTGCTTTCAAGGTTGATCTTTAATATGGAAGACTTGGTCCCTGCAGACACACAGCTACATCTTACCAGGTTGTGTTTCTTTTGAACTATGTTGATACAGCCTCCACTGAGCAAGGTTGATGTAAAAATTAAAAGATAGTGTATTTATTTGGGCCAAATTTTTTCTACTATTATACATACAAAGATACCAAGATTATACCACAGAAATGTAGCTATTCTTTCACATGATAAAATCTATATTTATTTCAATCTTAGAGTTAAAAATGGATTCTTTTTTCAATTTTCCTGAATTATAATCCCTTTAATTATTTGTTTACTTCTTGGCCATCTAGCCTTCTCTCATAAATATATTGAATATATTGCATTATCGTCCATAGAAGTTGCCGGTCTTCTTGATATGAGTACAGATGATTGGCTGAATTGTAGAAGATAAACTTTTTTCCAGTCATGTTGATCATGAATAATTCTGACTGTTTACATAAGAAAATGCTTTAAAGTATATGCAAATGAATTTTGAATGCACTTCTAGTAGTTGATTATATGGGATAAATTAATCTCTGCAGCCTAAAAATTTGGTCTTGGCTTAAATTATGCTTCACCAGAAAATTATTTCTGTTGCATTGCAGAACTGTTGTAATTGGGTTTCTAGTTCAGAACCATTAGACACATCAGTGGAGTCTATGCTGCCCGACTGTCCCCGAGTCTCAGCAGGTATGTGTTTGATGAGAGATGTGTGATTTTTTTCTAAGGTAAAAAAAATTCTATTGACAAGTAGAATTATTTTTCTGAACTAAGCATGTTATTCTACCACGAATTGTTGAATGAATTATTAGTAAGATAGAGCATGGGTGTAATCTATTAGAAGAAATTTGTTAAGTAGCTTACCCTAACCCAAAAAAACCTCCATGAGTAGATGAAACGATTTAAGAATAATATAGTTGCTGTTGGAGCTTAAGGAAACAAGACATACATAAATAAAAGGTTGACTAAGACAAGGCCTAGGTAACCACGCAGTGTATCTCACAGGGTATTTTGCCTTGATTAAGTACCAACTCAATGGCATGATAGCCAGTAAAGGCTATTAGTTCAGAGAACAGAGATTGCTGTGGCCTGGAATCTTTAGAAAAGTTTCTCATATAAAATATTTTAGCTGGAACTTATAGGTTAGATAGGGTTTAGATTGTGGGAAGACATGCGGTATAGCATCCTAGGCAAAAGAAACAGAGCAAAGGTACAAGCAAGGGCTGGAATGGACCTGAAGATGTTCACAGGGAACAAAGACAAGATTGGCCTGCTGTTCAAAAGAAAAGGTGAGAGATGAGACCTCAGGAAGCAGGTGGGCTTTAGCCATTTTAAGGCGGGCATTAATTTCCAGGATACAGGGTTTGTACTTAAATCTCTAGTCTCTAGGTGAGAAGAACGAATGACATTTGTCATTGCTTTCTGGTTTTGCCTTTCACAGTTTCCAATCAATTTAGATGCTAAACACAAAGTGAGTATCTGGTTATAGCTACAGGAGAGAAATGGACTTGCTATAGTCATAGATACCACAGAATAAGCAGAAGTTTGGAACACAAACTACTCGATGTAACAATCATAGAAGATACCTAATCACTAAGTATTTATAGTTGCAAACATGTTTACATATTTAAAGGAAATAATTTGGGGGATAGTTCATGTATTAAGTAAAAACTATTGTCATAACTAAACTTCACTGTCTTAATACCTAAACTTCAAGTGAACTTCATTGTCACCATAGCTAAATTTTAAAGGTATATCAGACAGGGTTCAATCAGAGAAGCATAACCACTAGGAGATAGGTCTGCTATTAAACACACACATACACACATATACATACATGTATGTAAGTATAATATGTGTAATAAAGGATTTGTTACAGGGGTGTGACCTGGAATAATTTGTCTAAAGCTAGTTAAGCAGTCTCTAAAGCTGTTGACTTTGATCTGATGCTGGAGCTTAAGTCCACAGAGCAGACAGTTGGTAAAGGAAAATGGAGGAGAACAAGAATGAGCTGGAATCCACAAACATGAGCTAGATCCCATGAGGATGAACTTAAACCCATGTCAGTTATTGTTGTCTTTGTCCTTGGTGGTGTGGATGTCCTGTAGAAGCTAGTGCCATTTGTCATGGAGCTAAACATGTAACACCTTGGATCAGTGTCAGAGATGCTGAAGGAGGATCCAGGGGAGAGTGGAGCAGGTGCAGTCCTGGCCACTGCCTCATGCCATGAAGTAAGCTAGCAGATAATGCCCGCATGTGTGAACCAGAAAATGTCTGCTGCCTCACTTTCACCATCCAAATATCCCACAGATACCTCCTCTGTGAACCACTCTAAGTAGAAACATACAGGAAAAGGAATTACAGGAAATGTAGTTCAATCTAGTCAAGTTAATACATTACAAAGCCACCACAGTCCACCGCTTGTCAACCTGGCACTCAAATGCATTCCTGTAAACCAGATTTAATCTCTAAATAAAGATCTTAAGAAAATCATGCTTCCACCTAACATAATACAACTATTCCATATACAACCAAAAGCACACTAACCTTTTCCCCAGAAGAGAGTGCAATGTCTCTTTTTTCATCTTTGGCTGATATTCCTTCTTCTCACCTTTGGTATCTTGTCATTTAAATACTGAGAAATAAAAGTTAATAATGGTTGGCACATCTTAGATGATAAAGGATTGAGCGAGAAGAAGAAAACAAAAATATTAAACTAATGTATATATAAAAACATTCATATTAAAATAAGAAAGAAATAGTCATAACTATTACATTCCTTATTTTTGCAACTGGTTATGTAGTTGCAGATGGTATTTATAACTACCTTCTTTGCTACCAATTCCATATTCTCTTTGCTGTCTGTAAGTACCTCAACTGTTCATGGTTCTTTGCCTGGTAGGATAACCCAGTCTGCTGGTGGAGTTTTCTATTGACTTTAATCATAGGCCATGGAAGTACAAAGAGGTGCCCTAGAGGAAATCCTGCAGTGCAGACATATTCTTCCTCAATTGTGTAGTAGCAACTTAATTTTCCCCAGCCAGAACAATAACACCCTCCATTGCCTGTTGATTCAGTAGCACTGGGAGCCCAAAGTGGCAAGATGGCAACCTCAGTTTCCAGCACAATGGAATTATTGTTGTCACCTGATGGAAGCATTCCTCAGTTTGGAACCTAAAATCCTGGAAATGGGAAGTAACAGTTTTGCTATGAATCACTAAGGATAATAGTGAGAGTAGTCACTCCCATTTCCACCCCTTAATGGCCAGATCTGGGAAAAACAGCATGTGATGCTTAAACTTTAAGCCTTAAAGTAATATACCTCAGAAAACATGTTATTTATGTTAATCCACTCTTGTGCATGTGAACCTATTATAAATAGGGCACTTGGATGAAGTTTCAGTTAAGGTGTGGTCCAACTAAATCAGGAAGGATTTTAATCCTATTACTGTAGATTTATAGAGAAGGCCACAGAGAGAGAAGCCACAGGAAGCAGCCAGAAGCTGGAAGTCAGTGGAATTCAGAAGAGAAAGGAAAAGACATTGCCACATGCATTCTCAGAACAGAAAAGCCAAGGAACTCCAAAGAATGCTGTCCAGCCAGAAGATACTGACTCCAGGAAGAAGAAAACCTTCTAGCCTCTAAAACCAAGAGCCAATAAATTTCTGTTGTTAAGCCAACCCACTGTGTGGTATTTGTCTTAGCAACTAGACAACTAAAACAGCACCATATATTAAATGCTGGTTTAGAGCAAAACCGCATCCTGGAGGACACTGTCTCAGCCCTGCAAGGTGTTACCACCTAGTAGGGCCCATAAATGAGTCTTCAAAAGGTAAATTCACCATTCTGTCAAGGCTGCTCCTTCATGAAAATGGAGAACATGCTAAGATGAGTGACAGAACTCAGATTGTCTTTTGCCCTCTCACTTACTCTCTCTGATGGAAGCCAGGGGCCATATTATGAACCATATTGTTAACTGCTGAATGGAAAAGCCCACAGGCAAAGAACTGGTGTCTCTGGCCAAGAGCCATTGAAGATCTGAGAGCTGCCAATAGCCATGTGAGTGACCTTCAAAGAGGATCCTCTTCCAGTTGAGTCCTTAAGATGGCTGCAGCCCCAGGCAATAACCTTGATTGCCACCTTGTCCTGAGAGACCCTAAACCAGAGTCACCCATCTAAGCCATGCACAGATTCCTGATTCACAGAAACAGTCAGATGATCAATGTTTGTTATTTTAGGTTCCCAAGTTTGAGGGTGATTTGTTACTCAACAATAGATAATTAACACAACAGGCTTAAACTTCATCTTTGATTTTGGTAGTCACTCAAACCTAAATAGAAACACCATAACTTTATTTGAGACTAAAACCTTGTAAAGGCTCATCTTTGTTAACTGTGATATTTTAGGGCTTAAGAGCAACTTTTTTTCTAAAAGAGACTAAAAAGCCCATAGAAGACAATTGTTCCCCCACTACCTGAGTAGACTTGCTGTACAGTTTATTAGGGAGAAGATATTAAGTTTCTTCTTTATCACACTCGCTTGATTTCATACTAAATCCTTTTAAATATTCAGTTCTTTTCTGACCAAATTTTTCCTTAGGATAGATCTTGCTACTCCTTGTAACTTTCTAAAAACTCCTGGATTTTTATTCCAACAAATTAGGTTTAACTCAGAAGATTTCACAGATACTCCCTAGTGTATATCCTTTTATTCCTCAAATATTTGTTAATATGTACTGTATCCTAGACTTTACTCTGGAAGCTGGAGGCATAGCTTATGCCCCCAGCTTATGAAAACTGAACCGTTTTTAAACCAAAATCAGTAGCTTCCCTCAAAGAGTAATTTTTTAAATGCTGGAGAAGGGATATAAAAGTGAGATTTTTTTTAAAAAGATTAATTTAGCAAATGGATAATTTGAAGGTAGCAGGCCTCGTTAGCAGGCTCTTGCAATGAAGCAAGTATATTGGGTTGATGGCATGAATTGAAGTGTTGGTGATGGGAATGGAGAGGCTAGGAGAGCTATAACAAAGATTACTCAGGAAACATCCACACTCCTTGATGATAAATAGATTGAATGTGGAGGCTAAGGGAAAGGGAGGAGAAAATGATGAACTTTAGTGTAAGTAACTGGGAGAATGAAAACACAATTGCCACAAGTAGGGAAGCTAGAGGAAGAAATCAGTTAAGGGCAAGAGATGATGAAATTGCTTTACGACCTATTTGATTGAGGTGATGGCAGAAAATTCAAATGGAAATAACAAAGATTGTTAAAGTACCTTGGAAACACCTGAAATTCTGTGATCAATAATCCTGTTATCTATAATTTAAAATGTTAATATTATTTGAAGATTTCAACATGTGTACTGACCACAAATTAGTAATAGATAATCCAGCTTGTACATTCATTTTAGTGACGTCTTTTTCCCCCCAGCTTTCTAAATTATAAAGTTGCAGACTTTTTCTTAAGTTATATGCTTTTATCTTTTGAATGAAAGTTTCACAATGATAGCAGTGAAATTGCCTGTGAAAATACATATACTGTAGTTTTTTCCTTTATAACTAAATCTGTTTCCCTTTATCAAATGGGAAAAAAAAATAGATCTGTTGCTCATAATAGCTTCATTTTATGAATGGTATTTTCCTCTGCTATATATTTCAAAAGCAGGTACAATAAAGTTTTACAATTGTACTTAAATATCACTGATAATTATTTTCAGTGCAGTGATATTGTTTTTATTTTTCATTTTGAAAGCAACTGTAGTACTTCACAACTCCACATGGATGAGTTGGCAATATTTCACCTTATACTTAAAATGATGTATGCCTTTTCAGTTATTATAATATATAGATGTTTGAGGGGTTTTGAATCTGTATCAAATGACTGGTTTCCTACTTATTTCTATTTATAGTGTTTCCTACAAGTAAAATTGATCCATTGAATACACCATTATCCAGAGAATGATATAAACAGTTAATAGGATCTATGTTTTTGTTATAATTCATATTCTGGTTATTTGTTTTTTTATAAGATGGCAACTTCAAGTATCTGCCTCACATATCTTGTGGAAATATTATGAGGACAATTGTTATAGTATCTGGAGTAATATTTTGAGGTCAGCAGAAGGAAGATACTGTAAAAATGTAATGTGGTACCGTATATATTTTCATTAGTAATTTTAGAATTTGAGACTCATTTATTTTAAAACTGTCATTGATTATTTTAATCCTATAGGAGTGAAAATGCATTTGTGGAAATATTCACCCTTCTATTTTCCTGTCTTGTTTTCTATTAGCTTTTTTCATGTTTTCCTATATTCTCTGTGACATAAGGGTCATAAAATATTACAGAGAAACCAGAGCCATAGAAAGATAGAAAATATAGTGAAGAAATCAAAAGGAAAACCAATAGTTAAAAGGAAAGTGTACAGTACAACATAGAAATCTAGAAACAATAAAACTGAAAGAAATCGGGGTAGCAGTACAAATAAAATTAGAAATTATTTTGTGTGGTGTGCTGCTCCCCCAAAATAACTAGTATTATTTTTGACTGTGTAGAAGAAGGCATTCCCCCAGGATGAAAGGAGAGCAAAGTAGAAATGCTTGAAAACAGACAAGGTTACAGAGCCTTGGTATCTTCTAATTTCTTAAAAGTCTGAGCACAGCTTGCTTTGGCTGGCACATGACTGACAGGATGCTCTTTATGAGACTGGTTCTAACTGGTGCTAAATTTTGTTAAGTGCTGCTGCTAAGGTTAGCATACTTTCAGACCCCTCCAAATGTGTTTCCTCGGTGTCTCTCTGGGTATGTGCGTTTATTCTTCATACATTCTTGTTCTTGTTGAACAAGCACCGTAAATGCTTGTTCAAATTCTTGTTGAGCAGGCATTTACTGTGTACCAGACATTGCTCCAGGTGCCAGGGATATAGCAGTGAATTACAACATATAAAATTCCCACATGGAGCTTACATTCTAGTAGGGTACATAGACAATAAGCAAGATAAATAAGATAATTATATAGTATTTTTTTTTTCAAGATTTTATTTATCTATTCATTTATCCCCCCCTTGCTGCTTGTGCTCGCTGGGTCAGCTAACCACGCTGTGTGGGCGGGCTTGCCTTCACCAGGAGGCCCCGGGAACCGAACCCGGGGCCTCCCATATGGTAAAGGGGAGCCCCACTGATTGAGCCACAGCTGCTTCCCTATAGTATTTTAAATAGTGGTAATTTGTAAGAGAAAAATATAAAACAGGAAGTGGGGACTTGAAGTATGTGTGTGTAGAGGAGAGGATTTGAATTTTCAGGTAGGCTTGTCTGGGGAAAAGGACATTCCTAGGACATACCTCCCAACCTCCCACTGATAAAGGCAGTTATTTGCCTATCTGACTTCAAAGATCTTTTTCCTAGACTTCAGGGTACTGACTCTCCTCTGGAATCTCTGCCTTTATTCCCTCCCAACTGTCTCTTGTTCTGGGTCCTTGAAAACTTGACCTTCTCCCCAGACCTACTTTACCAGCCCTCTAAGGTTTCGTATTTTTGCATTGTTACCAGCAAATTATTAAGGTTATTCCACTATTCCTTAAATGGCACATATAGAAAATTATAACATTTGTACAGCACTCTGGTGTTCACAGACGAGGCTGCTAATATCCAAAGGTGAATGGAGAGATGCCCTTACCACTCCAGGACTCCCATGGCTACCTGAAGGGTGAGGGGATCAGTAGTATTTCAACATATCAGTGACCTCTTTGCACCAGAAACACAGATGCAACGCTCTACCTTATAGCTTCATTTTTCCTCCTTCTGTTAAGGAAATACCTGAAGCTAGATTCACTGAAGCATGTGATCTAGATGTCTGATGCCTGTCAACATATTTCCTCCCATAATTTGTATCCATTGCATTGTTCCTTGCCCCTGCCATGGCTTGCGACAGGCTTTTCTCTATAATAGAATACTTGGTATAAATCTTGGCACCTCAAAATTGGAAAGATAACAAGATAAATGTAAAAAAGAAGACAATAACAGGAAGAATCCCCCAAGTACATGGGCAGTGACTAGTGAAGGAGAATGGTCTATTGACAGACCCTTGATATTGATGATTACTTATAAACCTTTACTTTTGAAATGAAACTTAGGATGCCTAAGAGTTACCTCCTGAGAGCCTCCTTGTTGCTCAAATATGACCTCTCTCTAAGCTGAACTCAGCATATAAATGCATTACCTTCCACGCAGCATGGGACATGACACCAAGGGATTACTACCAAGCACCAACTAGCAATGCAACTGGAAAAAGACCTTGACCAAAGGGGGAAAAGGTAAAGACAAATAAGTTTATATGGCTAAGAGACTTCAAAGTGAGTCAGGAGGTCATTCCAGAGGTTCCACTTATGCACGTCTCAGCAGGATCTCATTGACTGCCAAAGTAAAATATTGCCTAAGATAGTGGGGCTCCTGAGGGCTCTGGAGGCATCTAGACACTATAGGCAGGGCAGACAGCTCAGGAGTTTGGTGCCCTGCCAGCGGGCCCTACTTTGGAATTTATGCTCCCCAGTGTGACAGAGTTGGACTCAGTTGTGGTTTCCCTACACATGGCTCTTCTTCCCCTTCTATTTGAACCTACATTTAGTACTAGAGTGGATAGGTGTTTTATATCCAAGAGACTTAAATCTTTGGGCTGTCTATGTGCCAGCTGGGCCCCGAATCTCAACAGAGTTGCAACATCTACTGTCCAATTCATTGTACTCACCCAGGACAGCTAACAAGGAGATTATGGACAATGACCATCCCAAGGAACAGAGAGAGTCTGCAACTGCAAGCAAAATAGTCCCATCCATCTGCCCCATGGGATCTAAGACCCCTCTTACTTAGAGGTGGAGTAGGCATCACCATCCCAGAATCCTCAGGATTTGAGAATGAACGAAGGACTAGAGTAGACTTAGTGGTATTCTACTATAGACTTATTTTGATTCTAGCAATGGAAGAACTTATATCATTGATGTGGAGACAGTGGCCCCTGGAGGTTCTGAAGGGAGGGAGAGGGGGAAAAAACAGGTATAATATGGCGGCATTTTCGGCACTTGGGAATTGTCCTGAATGACATTGCAATGACAGATATAGGCCATTATATATCTTGCCATAGCTTACAAAATTGTATGGGAGAGAGTGTAAACTACTATTTAAACTATAATCTATGCTTAGTAGCAATGCTCCAAAATGTGTTCATCAATTGTAACTAATTTACCACACTAATGAAGGATGTTGTTAATGTGGGAAAATGTGGGCAGGATAGGGAATGAGGCTTATGGGAATCCCCTATATATTTTTTTTTCTGTCTGGTTGCATTGCTTCACTGCAGGCCCGTGCCTCTCCATACAGGTCTGGCACGTCTTTTTTCTTTTTTTACCAGGAGGTCCCAGGGATCAAACCCAGGTCCTCCATATGGTAAATGGGAGCTCAGTTCCTGGAGCCACAGCTGCTTCCCATCTCCTATATTTTTTATGTAACATTTGTGTAATATGAGTGTCTTTTTTTTTTTTTAATTAAAAAGTATATTTTTTAAAAAGACTTTAAAAAAAAAAAAAAAAAGATGATGACAACAGAGAAAAGGAAGAATAATAACCCTAGTAGACATCTTAGGGGTTAAGAATTAAACTTGAAAAATTACTATATTTAGATGTATCTGTCTTGGTTCTGGATGTAGAAGAAGAGGGCCATTGATAACGTATACCTAACATGTGCCTAACTGTCAAGCCCCATGTTCCCAGCCAAAAGTAAAGTGGAAAGTTAGCAATTACTAGATGAATTTGAATTGTAGACAACCTGCTAATGTAACCATAATTTTTCCTTGCTTAAATAGTCCAGATGACTGTTTATACTGACTAAACTAAACTGAATATTTGCTAAATAGTCACTTCACTTTATTGCTGGTAATATCTCTTAAAGAAATGACAATAAGGAGTTTTATCTCTTCTTTGTTAGTGAATAATCACTTCCTTCTGAAGATATCAATGAAAAATCAACAGCAATTGCTTCTAGAACGTGCTGTCATTCAGAATGTGTAGACAAGTTGAGTTGTCTAATATGTTTTAGACACAGCTCAGATTAATTAGGTAATTGAAAATCTATACTTTGCCTTGTAAATAGACCTTAACATTCAAGGTATATTAGCATATATGATACTGTACCACTTTTTTACTATATGTACTGCTCAAGAATTATAGCATCCTTCTTTCCCTTCAAAAGATAATATATTCTAATCCTTTAAGTGATATTTTCATTAACTAAATAGCACTTTTCTGGCAGTTTTTATTCATTACCATAGAATTGGCATTGTAGCTTTTATCAATCAGTTAGTCCCCCTATTCATTACTATATGCTACCTTATAATTATTAGTCAATGGAAGGGATGAGTATTCTAAAAGTTGACTACGAGTTTTTATGTTTGCTGTGAATCATTGACTATAAATAGCTAAAATCCAGAATTCTGGGGAAATAACTGGTTGGAGAATTATTTAAGGTAACCTGCCTAAACATATGATCTTCACTTAGGTACATCACTAACAGTTGCTGTGATTATATATATTTTTTATCAGGTCTAATATTATCTTGTGAATTTGACTCTTTTAGTTTCCCAGTAATCACAGTGAATATCACCAGTCTCACTCTAGAAATCTCACTTAAAAAAAATTAAAAATAGCCACCATGGTTTTTACAGCTTTCTGAACCAATTTGTGAAAAATCCTTCAAAGAATTTGGCAGTAAAGGTGGCAACTCTCCTTATACTGAGCTAACTCATCCCTTTAAAGATAAAGAAATTTAAAACTAATTATTTCTGGAATGCCACTGGATAAATAACTGGATAACATGACTTTATATTTTTACTTGAACATTATGGTAACAATTACTATGGAAGAGATATTACTTCTACTGTCCCCATAGAAGTGTCTTATAGCTGTTAATGCTATGTCCATAATTCTTGGAAAAGTCAGAGACCATTGGTTCATAAGACAGAAATTTTCATCCTTTTTACCACGTGTTAAGTATTGATCTCCCTCCCCATAGCTGGCTGTGCTTCACTTGTCCTCTATTTCTCCTTCCTCCATCAGTTCTGTCTATGTCATCGCTACTCTTGATGGGTCTCTGTATATCTGTGTAATTGCACTCTGATGCACTCTCTCTTATCTGGTTTAATCTCTATGTATGACTCTTTTCTAACAGTTTTTGTCTTCTATGGTCTCCCCCACCTAGAGAGTCTTCGCCCTGCTAGTCTATGGAACCACAACTCCCTCAGCCCACACCTGTCTGTCATCTTCTGCCTGACCTTTGTGGTTTGCCTGGGTCCACTTGCCCTTCATGTCTCTTAGACTGTATGATATATGCTTCCCTCAAGCTACAAGGTCTCTATCTGCTCTTTCCAACACATGCCCCATCTGCTCTGGTCTATACTCTCTTTCCCTGCTCTGTCTTGCACAGACAGACTGATATCAAGTCACCAAGGATAAATCTGTCTACTGGCAAAAACATCCCCAAAATATACCTCTTTGAAGAAATTGCATTGTTTCTAGGTGTGATTCATCTAAAATGGATTCAGTTATATTGCATAGTTCCTTTCTGGTGTCTAAATATTTGATGTCTAAATATTCTCTAAGAATTTGTACAAGAATTTCTGACCATATTGTTTGTTAATATCCCTTTCAACCCCAACGTTCCATATTTTTTGTACCAATCAATAAATCATATACCAGCTAGTTTACGTATGTTTTGGATAGCTGCATGGCACAGTCATTGACAGAATTCAGTTGTGTTGCATAATTTCTTAATTTCTAAAATACCAGAGAAATGACTTATATAATTTGGGCAAAGAAACATACACATCATTTTAAGCTTATTTCTACAATGCTTTCTATGGATGAAATTTTTTGTAAGAGGCCCAAAGTTAAAATTTTCTAATAACCTTCAAAAATTAATATTGGCTTGGAGGTTCTTTTGTTAGCTAGCACTTTAGAAGTTTTGAAAAAGCAATATAACAATTTCAAATTTTTACTTTTATTTCCTATTAATAAGTTGTCCTCAAAGAAAGTGAGTATTCTTCTTTTTTTAAAGATTTATTTATTTATTTCTCCACCCACCCCACCTTACCTTGTTGTTTTGCTCTCGCTGTCTGCCCTCTATGTGTTCCTCTGTGTCTGCTTGTCTTTCCTTAGGCAGCACCAGGAACCAATCCCGGCACCTTCCAGAGTGGAGAGAGGCTGCTCAATCTCTTGCACCACCTCAGCTCCCTGATCTGCTATATCTCTCATTGTCTCTCCTCTGTGTCTCTTTGTTGTTGTTGTTGTTGTTGCTGTTGTTGCATCATCCTGCTGCGCTAGCTCTCTGCATGGGCCAGTACTCCTGCACAGGCCAGCTTGCTTTTCACCAGGAGGCCCTGGGAATGGAACCCTGGACCTCCGATATGGTAGACGGGAGCCCAAACATTTGAGCCACATCTGCTTCCCTTAGAGTATTCTTTTGATTTGAATTTATGTGACATAGTAGCCACTCCTTTCCTACTCAGTAATTAAATGTATCCAGTATGTAGAAGAGCTATTAGTAGAATTAAATGATCTGCAGTGTGAATTTTACAGTGGCAAATATATAACCATTGTAGTTTAGATTTTTGCAGCACTTCTTTTATTAAGGAAAAATCTGTTAGAACTAATTGGTGTTTGCTTTTCTTCAAAAACAATATCAAGCATGTAAAATCAACACAGACAGCAGAACTTAACTTTCAGAAAATCCCAATTTAATTTTTTTTTAATATTTAATTTTTTAATTTGCTTTCCCTAAAACACCTAATCCCATGTCTGACCTCAAATTTCAGTTCCTCTTGGTTTTGTTGAGTCAAGAAATTTAACTGTAAAGATTTATTCTTTAATTCCACAAAGATTTACTGAGCACCTAATATGTGCTAGGCAGTAGTCTAGACTCCAAAGGTAAAAGAGTGCTAAGATTTGACTCCTGCTGCTCAAGGAACTCATAGTCTACTAGGCAGAACTGGAGTATTTTGCAAATAGTCTCTTTTTTTCCAGTCAGAGAATCATCACTGAAATGTGAGATGAAAAGGTAAAGGACTTCTAAACTCTTTCAGGACCCAAGAGTAACTTTTGGTTCACTGACACTCTTCCTTTATTAAATGGCACTCCTATGCTACCTAAGAGTTAGTGCATCTTCTGAAAATGTCCTTCTATACTATTAGGAGAACCTGACTTTTTACTCTCAATATATGTTCCAAATGAATATATGTTACTTATCATCTCAAACTCTTTAATGGTAGTAAGTGGCACTTACGAAGAAGCGCTTTGGATTTATTCACACTGTGGAAATGTGTATTCTCTCTATTATGTAGAAAATTAATTCTATAATGCGTCCAGATGGAGATCTACAATCACTTGCCTACAAATTGAGGATAATATTAGCACCATCTCATTGGGTTATTGTGAGAATTAAGTGAAATAAGCCATGTAGAACTCTTAAAATTGTACCTGGCACATAGGAAGTATTCAATAAATACAAGCAGTCCTCACATTGCACAGCTCTGATATACACAAATTTAAGCTACCATAATTTAGTTAGATAACTCCGGTCATCTCAAAGCACATTCACATTTCCGTTACCACAGTATATTAACTGTGAGTAGTTACATTAAAAACAAATTTTGTAGGTAGCCCTTCTCTATGTGAAGTCCACAAATCTCTAGGTGAATAATGGAAGCGATTGTGATAAGTGAGCAATCACCTCTCTCCTTTCAAAGCCTACCCGTTATTGGTCACTACGATCTGTGATTCAGTTCACGCATAGATAGTACTGCCTCCCAATGATAAACCCATGTGTCATTTTACAAAAATGAGTAATCGAAAGAGAGAATTGGCCAACAAAAATCAAAGTGCAGAAAGAAAGGAAGGAAGGAAGGAGGGGAAGGGAAGGGGAGGGGAGGGAAAGGAAAAGGAAAAGGACACTGGAAGTCAAGTTGGAAAGGGTTTGCAACAAAAAGGATGAAGATGTCCCAGAAATGATGACGACAAAAAAAAAAAAAAAAAAAAAAAAAAGCGCTCTTGGAGATATTTCACGACATTGAAAGTGCAAAGGATAAAATGTTGGAAGTTGATCCAAACTTAGAAGTATGTCGATTTGCCAAGGCATAGAAAGTATATGCTTATACCGTATGGTAAGTTATATGATGAAAAGCATTCACTACTATTGATATGTTTTTTAACAAAGAAATAAAACACTTTAATTCTCAGTGTTTCTAATTTTTTAAATTAGTACACTAAGTAAATATGTCTCACTGTTTTTTCATTCTCCTAATCTTTATAACTTACAGTAAGAGAATTTTTCCTGTTATTTTAAAGGTCATGGATCAATTGTAATTTTTTTCCACTGGTTATTAAGACAATTTTGTAGTTTCAGCTTGCATATACCTGTACTACCATGCAAAGCAAGGACTGCCTATTGTTGCTATTATTATTAGCAGTTATTTTGCCCAGCAAGTGTTGCACAATAGTTTTAGGGAAGTCATTCACTCATTTTCAATATGTGGGAATTCAAAAACTTCCTATCATTTTTTCCTGCTTCTGTCTTTGTATCTTCTACATTATCAATGTGCTGATTATAGTCATGTCTTATCATAGGGTTCTGCTCAGAGCCTCCTGATATATCTTTTACAGAAGTACAATATTTAAACTCCTCATTTTACTGTTCTTCAGTATTTTACCCTATTTCTTCATTCTCTTAATCTTAGATTCCACACTGACCCTTTTTCTTTTATTCTTCTTCCTTCTAATGTCTTCCGTACTCTCCTTCAGTCACTGAAAACCTATCAGTTCTTTATACATTGTCTTTCTTTCTAAATGGCATCTGTTCTAGAATATGTCCTGATAAGAAACTTCTTTAAATTCATCTGTTTCTTCCTTATATTTTAGCCACATTTCTGTCAATCATAAAGGATCAATCTTTTCCTTGAATTTAAATTATTACAGGAAGTTCTATGTAGGCAAAACATAAAATTTTAGCTGGACATTGGCCAAGGTAATACTCCATTATTTTTAAAAATTATTTTTAATTTTTAAAAATTTAAACATTATTTTTTAAAATTAAAAATAAATGCACATTTTCACTGAATACTACATTTTTTAACCATGTGGATTATATAATTGCGTATTTGATAAATTTACATAAATAAATAGTAACAGAAATCTTGGTTTCAATTTTCCATTCACAGCTGATTTGATGTAAGTGCTTCCTTGAGTACTGAAGTTTTCAGAAGATGAAAACTTTATCAGGTAGCTTTGCCATGTTTTCTACAGATACATATTATGAAGATGAGGCTGTTAGGAACTCGAGCAGTGAACTCTTCACAAATAAATTTGGATTTGGGCATGAGTCTCTGGCTCAAAGGAGAGGCTGGTAATCTGGTTTCTCTCTCAGACCTTGGGAATGAATCATAGTGAGGTGTCTTTGAAAGAGAATTCAGTTTGATAAGCTGACTGAATGCTGTATTATCTCAGTGTCTTAAATCATTAGGTTTAAAATGCTAAAATGAGTTTTTAATCTATATTTATGTAAAGTTGCAGTATTAAAAAATTTCTGCAGTATTAAAATTTTTTTAGTCTGGTGCTACCTCTTGAATTTTCCATGGTCATTACTACATTTGATATTACCTAATAGATGAATTCATTTTTCCCAAAAAAAGGCTTGGGTGCCTCTATTTAGTTTGCTTCAGTTCACAGTTTCTTGAAGAGATTCCAGGGAAATTCACTGAGGCCCCAAACTTGTGATGGTAATGGCCCCAAATTAAATTAATTTGGAATCTCTTTCAAAAAATAACTCTCACAGCACCTAAGAGAGTCATCTGTGGTAAACAGAAGGTCTATTCTACTTCTAATTTAGTTTCCTGAGCCCATGTCACATGTTGAATTACTGGTTTCATTGGTCATAAGCTGTCGTTTCTGTTAGGTGTATTTTACTGTACAGTGTAGTGGAAAATTTTTCTTTAAATGAGTTGTGTATCTCCTGCACAAAAGTGGAAGCAGAGTGTAAATTTTTAGAAGACAATTACTTCACTCTGACTAGAGTAACCAGTGTAAAAACATCCTTGAAGCTCCTCTTCTGTAACAAGAGCAAACTCAGCTAAAAACTTTGTTTAAATCCTGTTTGGCATGACAAGACCCTTTAAACTTTGTCTATCTATGAATATACCTGATTCATCACCCTAGTGCCTTTCAACTTAGCCATGCTCAGTTCAACTGTTCTTCCTACCTTAGACCAATATTTAAAATTCTTTAAGGCTTCTGATGAAGGCTATAGAGTTTTTATACTTAACATTATTTTATAGCACAGGAAGTTTTATCTCATGAATGTCTCAGATCTACAAAACAAAAATGGAGAGGTTTTTCTTTGCATACTCTAAATCTTTTTGTAGCTTCAGACTATGTGGTTGTGTCATATTTGTGTCATGATCTTTTTTTTTTTTTTTTAATGATCTTTTATTTCTAAGCAGCAATTACATTACAGCACAGCCATTTAAAAATAGTAATAAGGGGGTCGGATGTGGCTCAACTGGTTGGGCGTCCGTCTCCCATATGGAGGGACCCAGGTTCGATCCCCGGGACCTCCCGGTAAAAAAAAAAAAAGAACAAGACACAAATTAGTAATAAAAAGAACAACAACAAAGTAGCTGCAAAAAATTTTGGTTAAGAAAATCAAGTTGTCAGTACTACTACATTCTAGTTTTTCTCTACTGATTTTAGAAGAGTAAAAGCATCTTGTATACTTACCCACAAATAGTTATCCTTTTGCTCATGTCCTTTATCTTCAATGCAGATTAGTACTATTGCTATGTATGATGTAAATTTTATCTCACAAAGCAATAAATAATCCTATTGATTGACTACATTGATTTGATTAGTTCTTTTTCCCTGGTATTACAACTTTAATGTTTTTTTGTGTTTCTATAATGCCTTCAGTTATCAGTTTTTCTTAATTGCATTAACTATCTTTGCTCATTTTGCCACGTACAATTTCATACTTAAAAACTCACAAAAAGGGGGCGGATGTGGCTCAAATGGCTGGGCGTCCGTCTCCCATATGGAGGGACTGGGGTTCGATCCCCAGGATCTCCCGGTAAAAATAAAGAAAAATATAGAAGGCACGTAGGCTGCCAGGCCCTGCAATAGGGTGAGCCCCCCAGGCTCCGTGTGTTTGTGCACCGTTGGGCCCCGCCAAGCCACGCAGCAAGATGATGACCTAACAGGAGAGTGACACAAGGGAGAGCCAAGATGAAATGTGCTGAAAAGCCAGGAAGTAAGGTGGCGCAGGCAGTAGGACACCTCTCTCCCACATCGGAGGTTCCCAGGATCGAATCTTGGTGAAAACAGGAGGAGAAGGATGAGAAGAGAGGGCAGGAAACAGACACAAAGAATTGCCCAGCGAATGGACACAGAAACAGCAAAAGTCGGGGGGGATAAAAATAAATAAATCTTTTTAAACAAAAACTCACACAAAGGATTGACAGCTTAATTATTTCAGTGTATTTTGAGGTATTTTTCCGTGAATTAAGTTTGTTGTAATGTGTGGTGTTGATTCACTGTGAGGTAGAAGGCTTCCTTCCTGCCTGATAGTACTCAGCTGCCAGAGTTTTCCTGGATTCCTGACTGTACTTTCTAGACCCAAAGAGGTGACTCTCAGTGCTTAATGTCTGGATCTTGTCTCCCACCTTTGCTTTTTGCCTTACACCTTGACTAATATAGTTCTTGGGGACTTACACCTGCCTTTCTGAGTGACAGTGCTTGAAAGCCCTGATGACTGGTCATTGCTAATTTACGAGGACACCTGTAGAGTGAGAAAAATCATTAAGCTCAGCACCATCTAATCTGGCTTGCACATCTGGTCTGCTTTTTTGAGGTAATTCCATTGAAAAAGTATTTTTTGGAGACTATACTGGAGGAGTGGAGTTTCTCATATATTCTTGTGCTCTTGAACAAAGCCCAGTTCTCTGCTATCTGAAAATAACATGTATCTGACTACATGAGCAGCTTTGGGGAAGGATGGTTCTTGGAGAAATGAGGAAGCAAGGAGCAATTTCCTAGCACACAAAACAACTGATCAACGGGATGACATAAGTCAGAACCAGATCACTGCCATCTCAAGATATTTTTATGCACTTACTATACTCAGAGCACTGTGGATGGTTTATGCCCTCATATATTGTTTGGCACGTAAGTACAGAATAAATGGGATCTATAATACCCATTTGGGAGGTTCCATATCTCCTAGATGGAGAGCAAAGACATGAAGATCCAGCTGACTGTTTAAGGCAGCAACTATTTGAGTGGAAAAGGCAGTAAGTTCAGAGGGGAGGGAGATCACTATGTCCAGAGTATATGTGGATGGCTTCCCAAAGAGTTGAAACTTGAACCACCCTACAGGGATGTCTGCCTCCACTATTCCATACTTCTTACCATTAGTAGATCCTGGCAGTTAGTTTTACTTCCTTAGAATAGGGAATACTTAGGGAGAGCCTGAAAATACGAATCCTGACACTCTGTACATTTCTGCTTAAAACTTACCTCTTCCAGAAAACCATTCTTAATTCCAAAGATCCTAATAATAGAAACTGTTAACTTCTCTTTGGACAAGTGTAGCTGTCCTGCTCTCCTGACAGTTTCTCTTCTCCCCATGAAGATTATAAATATATGGGGACCTGGTACTGTGTCTTTCTTATCCTTGCTTTGTAATTCCCTTAGGATAACACTGGCCTGATTCTTACATTGTAATCTAATCACTAAGAGGTCCCTGTATTTTTTGAAGGTGGTGGATTAGCCTTTCAAGTGCCTAACCCAAGTAGTGCTGGTTGTCTTTGGCATTCCCATCTCCCTCGTTCTTCTGATCTCTATTTTTTTTCCAACCAAATATGTCTACTTATTTTCACTGATCACTCCCTTTCCATAGCTTATTAAATATACTTTTAAGGACATGTTAAGGCTTCTCTTAAGAATATAGGCTTTTCTTTGTGACAGCACATATGCATAAATCAGGAGATGTGCACACTGGCAGCTGAAATCTGATCAAATACAAAGAAAACTGTAATTGAGAGCACACAAGTTAATTTTTAGAAGTCATGTATGCCATGCTCAGCAATTTGAATGCCCACTTTGTGTAGATTGGAGGGTTAGATTTTGAAGACTTTTAAACAGGAAAGATTAGATTGGATCTAATCAAAGGTTAGATTATTGTTTTGTTTTGTTTTGTTTTGTTTTGTTTTGTTCTGTTTTGTTTTGTTTTTGGAAAACTGTCTCTCGCAGCAGTATGCAAGATGAATCTGAAAGGAGCAGAAGAAACCAATTAGAAGGTTATTATAATAGTGCAGGTAAGAAATTATGTGGCCCAAACTAAAACAGTAAGGTGGAGCTAAAAAGGAGAAGGGAGATTTCAGATGTTCTAGGAGACCCAGGATATGTGCTTTGATGCCCTGTGGTACATGGGAAAGGTCAAGAACAGCTTCTAGGTTTAAACTTGGGCCACTGAGCGGGTGATAATGCCATTAACCAGCTTAGGGAGCCCTAAAGGAGAGACAAGGTTAGAGGCACAGATAATTAATTTGCTTTGAGGAAGTAGGAAATACAGAACCAGTGGTTAGAAGAAAAGTCAGGGCTGAAATACAGATTTGGTTGTTACCAGCATTTCATGGAAATAAAGAAAGGAGAAGGAGCAAGGAAAGTGGTCAAATTGTCAGATACTGCAGAGATGTTTCACTGGAGGGGATTAAAAAGAGGCCATTGGATTTGACAGCTGGAAGATCACTCCATCATATCCCTAGCTCAAGCATCTGGCCTTAGGCCCTAAGTGGGGAAAACTAAGGAGGGATAGGGGAAAGAGAAGAATGAATGACCTCAGGTTCAAAGCTTCCAGGGAGGGACTGGGGAAGGCAGGAGTCCAGTGACCTTGGCTGGACAATCCCAGTCCCCACCTCTCCTTTTTAACCTAATATTAATGTTGTTTCTGTCCCCACCTATTTCTACTAAAATTGGTCTTCTTAAAGTCATCAGAGAATAAGCTTGAAGATGCAGAGCCCAAGAGGCAGGCTTGTACCTTGCTAAAGAAGCAAAGGTCAGAGTGAGGAACCCACTTCCTTAGCCCAAAGAGTTACCTGTGGTTCCACCCAGTTTCACCACCACTACACATGCACAGCCTTGGCCTCAGTTTCTCTCACCTGCACTGATGTCTCTGCCCATTGCAGGGCAGGTCCAAGAGGGAGGCTGAGACTTCTGAAACCTCAAAAGTCATCAGTTCTTACTAGACTTCCAACTTATAGCCAGGCACAGGCCCTCAAACTTCTCTCTTCTGCCAGGCAGTGGTGGGGACGAACCTGGACGGTCCATGCCAATGTGGCTTGATGTTCGGACCTAATTGAGCTGGGATGATGGCCCAGAGATCAGATCAGGGGCCTGCAGGGCCCTGAGGTGTGGCTATGAATTCCCGGACAAGATGGCACCCTGCGGGCCCAGGCTCAGAGCAGGTGAAGCAGGGACCTATTTCCAGAGCTCTACATTGTCCTGCGATGCATCCTGAGGCCAGGGCTGTCAGATAACTTCTCAGCCATAAAGAAAGAGATGGAACAGCTGGCCAATATGCTAAGGCGGAAGACTCTGGGTCAGATGTGAGGTTTGTCTTGGGGGATTCTTTTGGAATAATACTTAGCCAGAAGACTCTCTGTGCCTTTGAGGCCCAACAGTTCAGCCTAGCCAACATGTGGAAGCTTTGACCACTGCTGAAAATGAGGCTAGAGGAAGTAGACACAGAGAACCTTCTGAGCTTATGCAAAATGGAGACGAGCAAGCAGGCAGAGATGAATCAGAAACAACCTGAAGAAATTTCCTGCAGTACACAGAGCCTGTGCCCCTGCAAATCAGCCGCATCACAGGGCAGCTCTGGTTGCTGAAAGGCCTGGTTGGAGTTTGATTCTTTTTTTTTTCAGGCTCCTAAAATAGTTTAAGTCTTTTATTTGTGAGAAAAACTAAAGATTGACAAATTTCTAGATCAATAATGTTGAATAATGATATTAATCAATTCTGTTTGCCTTTCTACAATCCTGGCATTGTAAAGTCCTAAATGATATATAGAGTTTGATTCTATAACCCGAACTAGATGGGCAGTCGGCTAGCCAGTGACCCCGCCCACAGGAGGATTTGGAGATTTCCTATGGGGAATAAGTGTGCTTTCTCCTGGCATCGGGGCCCTACTTGGTTTCCTCCACTATGGGTTGGGGGCCCTACTTCACACTCCTGTACTCTGCCCCTCTCTTTCCAGGAGGGCCGGGAAAGGAAGAGAAGGCTGAAGACCCAGTCCCTGGGGTTTGTTTTAGTGCTTTTAGCATTAAGTTCTCCATTCATTGTCTAAGGAAGTTAAGAATAGGTACCTAGGGATGGGGATAGGAGTTGTTTAGGGAAAATTTGGGAAGGAGGTGGAAGTTTATTGCTACTTTGTAGTTTTCCCTTTGTTTTGATCCAGTGTTGGTTTTAGGTACATTAACAATACCTAGATGGTTTCCAATAATTTGTTTCTCTATTTTTTTTATATATTCATTGTGTCTGTAGCTTGTGGCTATCTGTAAACGTCGGACTTAATTTTTCAAAAACAAATTTTTGGCCAAGAATGCATGCCTAAGTTTTGATCAAAATTTGTTTAAATATCCCATTATTATTCTATTTTTTTAATCTACTGAAAATGAAATATAGCAGACATACAGAAAAGTACAAAAACATGCATGTCCAACTCAGTGAATCACCACAAAGCAAACATCTCTGTAACCCAGTCAAGTAACCAGATCCCCCAAAAGCTCCCCACCTCTTTCCCATCTTGAACCCTCTCCTCTGCCCCCAGTGCTAATGATCACTTCCTTGTTTTCCTTTTTAGGTCTAGCCCCCAATTAAGCATCCGTAAACAATATAGTTTACTTTTGCCTACTTTTGAATATTATGTAAATACAGTCATATAACACATATTCTGTTATGTCTGGCTTCTTCCAGATAATATTATAGGTTTAAGATTTATACATGCTGTTGCACGTAGTTGTGGTTTCCCTTGCTTTCATTGTTATATTATATTCCATTGTATGACTTCCACAGTGTATCCTATTGAGGCCATTTAAATTGATTCTCGTTTGGGACTGTTATGCACATGCTGCTGTGAGCATTCTTATACATATTTCCTGATGCACTTGGCATGCATTTCTGTACATCTTCCATGCTTAGGTGGGGAATTTCTGAGTCATAGAGAACTTATATCTTCAGCCTTAGTTGAAGTTTTCCAAAGGGGTTATACCATTTCACAGTCCCTCCAGCAGTGAGTATATGAGTTCCTGTTGCTCTACATCCTCATCAATGCTTTCATGGCCAGACATTTTAATTTTAGCCATTCTGGTGAGTTTATAGTCATATTGCATTGTGGTTTTAACCTTTGTTTCCCTAATTATCAAGGAATTTAACTATTTGTTTCATATGCTTATTGGCCGTTTGGATATCTAATTTTGTGAAGTGTTGGGTGGTTTGACTTTTCCTTATTGATATAAAATAGCTCTTTGTATATTTTGGAAATGAACCCTTTATGTATTAATGTATTTCAAACATCTTTTTCCTGCTCTTTCTTAATAGTGTCTTTTGATAAATTGAAGTTCTTATATTAATATAATCCAATTTACACAGGTTTTTTTTTTTCCCTTTGTAGTTAATCCTTTTTGTGTCTTGTTTAAAAAAATCTCTACCTGCCTTGAGGTCATAAATATCTACTCCTCCATAATCTTCTAAAAGCTTTATTGTTTTCCTTTTCATGTTTAGGCCTATCATTACCTGTAATTTACTTTCATGAGGGTTGTGATGTAATGATCCAGTTTCATATTTCATTTTCCTTGTGGATACCCAACAGTCCTTCCTCTTATTTTCATCCCCACATTTTTATCAACTTGTCATTTTTCAAATAAACACATCCATAGCCTAATGGTTAAACAAAAAGGAGTGAAAAAGAAGAGGAAAATGAGAGTTATACGAGAAGACTATGCTAGTTGGGGTAGTAGAGTGGCAGGAGTTACAGGACAGAGGAAGCATGGGAGTGAAGCATGATTTTACACTGAGAAGAAGAAATAGTGGACAGAGAGAGTGTGCAAATAGTAAGAAGAAGGGACAATTTTTAGATCAGGTTTTAGATATTAAAATCTAGAAGGAGGAGGAAGGGGCTACACTTGAAAGGAGCAAGGTGACTTTTCCCCTGAAACAATCATTTGAACTTTCCATAATCCAAAAATCTTTAAGCCCTACAAAATGGATGCAAATTATATTTCATCAGGCAATTACAATGTCTATTTTTTTTAATATCAATTCCTGTTTTACTATATGATTTCCTCTCAGTAAACAAAAGCTGTTTAAGGGATATATGACATCCTGTGACTATTCCTAGGATTATAATAACTACCAGTATCAATATGTCTTTCACCAGTCCTGCCATTACCATTGTCAACATGTCTAGGGGATGTAAGGATTTTCCCAACATGGCTGTAAGATTAAGTGACCCACCACTAGGTGATGGAACCAAGTTTTGAACTCAGGTCTCTCACTTCTCTGCATGGAGCAGCCTCTCAGTTGTGGCACAGCTTTGAGTAATAAACTTTAGTTGAAGTGCATTGGCGATAAAAATTCAAGCAAATATTCATGTAGTTTTTAACATTCTTCTAACTTTCTTAACTATATGATTATATCAAATACCACTGAATGCACACTTTGGATGAATTGTATGTTTTATTAATATGTGTCAATAAAATTCATTTGTTTAAAAAAAAACAGCAAGGTAGTGGTGATGGGCAAAATAACAAACAAGTATCTGACTACTCCATTCATGGGAATGTGAATTGGTGCAACTTTTATGAAAAGCCTTATGAAAAGCTTTTAAAACATGAATTCCCTCTGGCTCATTAATTCAACTTTTAACAATTTTTATAAGAAAATAATTCAGTCTGTTTGTTCAAGGATTTATTGATGATGGTGGGTATCACAGCATTTGGGGTTTTTGGTTTTTTTATTTTAACGAGGAAAATTTAGAAGCAACCTAAATGTTCAACAAAGGGTTAAGTAAATGGAACACCATGTGCAGTTAAAATTCTGTTACAGAACTACAGTTTTTGACAAGCAGGAATTTCAGAATAAATTGTTGATTGTGGTAAAACAGCTTATTAAACTTCATGATACCATTTTTAAGGTAAAATTTATATTATATATAGAAAATGAGTATGAAATTATTTATCTTAATATATTGACATTGTGGGTAATTTTTAAAATTTTTACCTTTTAGCTAAACAATAAAAGAAATTTAAAAATATTTTTGAGGGAAGGCGCTAGGAAATCTTGGGTTCTTAAAAATATCCATTCTCCCAGTTCTCTTTGTCTTTAAATTGGTAATTTCTCATTTATGAAGGAATATTTTTGAAGAACTAATCTGGCCTTTTCCTTTTTAGTCAGAATTGTAGTTTCTTGGGGTTTTTTTTTTTTTTTTTTTGTATTATTTTTGGTTTTTGTTTTTTTTTAAAAAGGCAGTTCTCTAAACAGAGGAGTATCAGGGCATATCAGAAAGACATTGCTTAAAAGTAGTTTTGTGTGGTTTTTTTTTTTTTTTTTTAGAAGATGCCCATTAATGTTAAAGAGCTGTAGAGTAGCTCAGTGAGTGAAGACTCCTGCCATATGTCTGTTTTCCTACACAACATGGTAATTTACAATTACAATTAGTATGTTTATATACCTCAGTTTAGTTAACCCATATTTAGAATATAATATAAGCACAAATCGTTTTTGTGTTTCAGAATGTTTACTTTTCAATTTTAAAAGCATTTGAAAATATCAAAATTCTGATTTTAACACAGTAGAATCTTCCCTGCTTGTCATTTTTTAAGAAACCAAATGAATATAAATGAGATCTATGGATTTCTGGGTTTGAAGGCAGGGTCAGTTCCTATGATTACAGCCCATCCAGTTGAAAGATGAACTGTCATGAAGTGAATCCACCCAATACCCCCAGTAAAATCCTTATAGCATGGCATTGGCATTGTTGTATGGCATCAGTGAAGAGAAACATGACAAGAATCTTTGGGAGAGACTGCCTGGTGTACCCAAGAGGCTACCGGAAAACAATCCAGGACTCTTGGGGTGCCACTCAGCCACTTCACTTTTTAGCTAGGAGCCTTGCTGAATGAATATTCTGCTAAAGGCAGAATTAGCCACATTGGCCTTTATGGGCTTCTTAGGTTTTCTTCTGCCAGCTTCCAACAAAATGAAGAGATACAAATTAGCTTTATTTACTGCTATTGACTCATGCCAAAGACTTGTTGGAAAAAAGAAAAGTTGGGAACTTCCTGAGAATTCACTACATTTTAAATTCAATATTCCTTTCTAAAACTGTGTCTCCTCTGTTATGTCATTTCTTCTTCTCCAAGGAATAACTTTATTGTTTAACAATTAGTAGTACTCTTTTTCCTTCCAGCATGGCTGATAAAGACTTCTGTGACAAGGCATAGTGGTCAAAACAGTATATAAAATGCTTTAAGTTGATTTATTATCTTAGAATGGACCACAATGTTCCTGGAACAGCTTTAAAACTTTGAATATTATTGGCTGAGTAGTATGCAAATCTTAACATGTATTTTTTTATTAAAAGAGAATTTGTTTCAATATACCAGCCTATTTAAAATTTTAAACTAAATTCAATTGTAAATGTATTCATTCAACAAATATTGAGTACCCTATATAGCAGATAGCACCCTAGGTTAGGGGTTCTTAACCAGGGGTCCGTGAGCTCGAATTGAAATTTTAAAAAAATTATTCTTGTGGGGACATGTTGGTGCGGGTGTGATATATTTATTAAATAATACACAGTATAGTGTGGACTTAGTAAGGGATTCGTGGTTTTCACCTGACTGTCAAAGGGGTCCGTGGAACAAAATAGATTAAGAACCCCTGCCCTAGGTGCTAAGATGTGCTAGCAAAACCAGGCTCAGGCATTAAATAAACATGTGATTACAACTTGTAATAAATATTATGGGGTATTGGGGGTCTTAGTTTGGATTTATATTCATAGTCCTTCTGTATATAATATATAACTATTAGCTCTGAAAACAATTGTCAATTGTTAACAAATATTCTGAAACTGAGGGACCTGCAGAGAAAGTATGGTCCTATAGCAAAGGCAGAGTTTGGAAGAGTGACAGATCTGGGTTCAAATGCCAGCTTAATCACCTACTCTTTCATTTACTTTGTTCCTCCACTATACTTTATCTATGCTTTATTTTTGGCTCATAAATCACTCTTTTGCTTTCTTGGAAATTACAAATAATAAATGCTCAACAACTGGTAGCCAAAACCGAAAGAATGAAAGAAAAAAAAGTAGATACAGTGGTTTCAGTTGCCAGAAAATTTAATCTCTGATAGTGAGAAACCACTTTTGAAATTATAATAATTGGAAGACAGTTATAAAGTTCATGTCTGGCAAATGGGAACTGGTTAAAGGAACAGGTAATGGCTAGGTTTTTGATTTGAAGGATTTATATAAAAGACTTTTTGAAAACCCATATGGCATTATATAATTGGAAAATATGGTCTCCGAGGTTGATTCCAGCCTCTAGCAATTGTTACCAGTCTCCATTAGTAAATCAAAACAAGGTACCGCCAATTAAATACGGAGACTAACAGGGTGCAAAACATAGGAATGACAGAGTAGGGTGAAGCTTGTCCTCATACTGTTATTCCTACCCGATCTCCCTGCCTTTTTTCATACTATTTTTCCTTTGACTATCCATCTCCTCTAATTTTTCTGTCCAAAGCCTACCGCTGATAAAGAAAAAATGTAAATATGTATTGGGAAGTTAAGAATGTGAAAATGTGGAACCTGGAGAAAGAGTTAATTTGGGGTGGCAACAAGGATGGCTGGGATGTGGTTAAAAGCTGCTATGCTGGGAATTATCCTTTGCTTGCCATGTTCTGCTTTATTAGGTATGGTCTTCAGATGCAGTAAAGTCATTTATATGAGCTCTTAGAATTGCAGTTGGGGAGGACAGATTCAGATAGCATTTCCAGGCAAGCGTTTTTAAAAGAAAAGAAGATTACACAAAATTGCTTGTGGTTGATAGATATTTGGGGTAATCCCATTGTCTTTCGGATTAGATTGTTAACTAAATTCTTTATCTTATGATTTGTTTAGGGTATCCAGATTTCCTTAGGGTTTTCAGGAATGTTGTTGCTTGAGGCTTTGCATACTGTGACAGTTTGTGATATCTGCTAAGATCTGTGTAAGAGTAACCTCTAGAACGATTTCCCTACTCCATTTGAAATCTCCTATCCATAAAAACTCTATTTTGTTCTATTTCTTTTAACAGGCTGAAGAATTATAGTAGCTATTTATTTCTGTTTTAGGAACTGGACAGTTGAACTCTCATCAGTGAGATTGAGAGGCATTATCCTAAGAAGAAAATGGTGGCTATTTTGTTAAAGATATGATTCTTAATTTTCCCACAAAAATTGATATATGAACCTATTGAGAAGTCCTGCCACTTTTTGCTAAACATGATCAAGCTACTAATTTCATCAAGCTAATGTAACAGGATAGTGAAGTGACTTACTTTTAATTTATTGTGTTTGTGTTATATTTATGAAAAGCAGGCCTAAAACAGCTAATAGCAAGTGTTTAGAAACGGATTGTTTTCATAAGTTGCTAAATCTAAGTAGACACAGAGTAAGTGTTCTAATTGTATGAAATGTATATCATTCTCTAAGTAATAATATCATTAAATGCATGCAAATATTATAAATGATCACCTCAGTTCAAACATATTTTTATGGTACCAGTCTGCTTGCTAAATATGTGTTGCCTTTGAGATTGAAACTCTAAAGAGAAGGGGGGGAGGAGACTTCACATGCAAGGATTTATGGTGTTCTTTTCTTCCCTGAAAAGGCAAACCCACTGACACTATAGGTGGGAGAAAAAAACTGTTTTGCTGCTTCTGTATCATATCATTAACGTAGTTAATCTAGAGCCATAAATTTTTGTCTCCAAGGCCAAGAAATTTTAAGTAAAATACTAACAAAAATGCTATGCTTTTAAATAAGAAGTGAAAGAATCTTTATCCTTTTTATCTGAGTTTCTAGAAATGGCACACTCCATAAAAAATTGTATCATTTTTATTTTTAAACTTAGTTTCTTACATTAGTCCGTAAACAATTTATTTGGTGAACATTCTCTGTGCACATGTATACACCATGTGAACGTGTAGGAAACAGAAGGTGCTTGAATTTGTGAGATTTAAATATTTTCTCACAGTTGATCCAGTGATGTTAGAGTTGAAATATAACTACATATAAATGGAATGCTACTTTCTACCAAAAACCAAAGATAAATTTTCTATCATTGTTTTATTGAGGACAATAATGATTCAATTTATTCACTGGAACATTTACAAATCTTTAGCATGTTTACCTCCATGTGCATTCTAAGACTCACATAAAATTCCACCTGTCCTAATCACAAATGTGCCCATACATTTAATTACGTTATCTGACTACATACATATATTTTTGTACTGCTAATATTTCTGCAAATATTTTGGGATTTTGAAACTAGTTGGTGTTTCAGAAATTATTCTAAAAACATGTGTGCATATATATTCATATTCATGTTTAAATACAGTATGCAGAATATGAGCTACTTAGACCATAGTTAATACAGCAGAATATGGCATGCAAAAGGATAATCCCCAGCATAGCAGCATTTAACCACCTCCCAGCCATCCTTGTTGCCGCATCTTCCAGGTTCCACATTCTCACATTCTCATATATTTTTTCCTCATTATCCAAACATATAATGAGAACTTGTTAAGAGCTAGGCACTGAAGATTAAGAATTAGACAGGGCATTCATAGCTCCTGCTCCCAAGCAGCTCGCAGGCCAGATAGAGGAAGAAGCGAGAAAATCTAAGGTCACATGACCTTAGAAGAATGGGCAAAGGAAGAACACAGAGAAAGAAGCAAGTAACTCAGTCTGTGACATCTGGAACATTTTTAAGAAAAGTGGCAGCTTGAGCTAAGTCTTGAAGGATAACTAGGAATTTGTTAGGTGGAGAAGGTGAGAAGAGAAGAAGAGAAAACCAAATGTCAGGAATAGGAGGAAAAGTGAGGGGAGTTTGTTTTGACTGAAAACCTTGGTTGTGATTATTTACTGCAATTAAGAGTTAAATGTGCTTGTAAAAATCCTGAGAGCCATTGCAAAAAGTTACATAATTCTCAGTATTTATTTACATGAACCTTGTAGAATTCTTGTGTATTCCCCGCAAAAACAAACTACTTTTAATTATGCCTAGAAGAAGATAATCAGAAGAATAAATTTCCTTTTCCTCACCTACTACCCACTTACCTTCATTATTATAAAGTATTGGCTGAGTAGAAATTACATTGGATTACCTACCAATTTTAGTTAACTGTGGCACTGACATGGATAATCCTGAAATTTCTTGCCCTTAAACATTTACTAACATTAAAAAATGCCACTAACAAAATTTATTGTATAGTTATTTCACAGATTCCAATAGCAGAAGTGAATATCAGTCTCATGTTTTATAGGAGATATAAAAATATAAAAGAACACAATCTACTCTTTTCAGTTACTATAGTAGACCAGACAAGCTCACTCCATTATGTTTCAGAGCCTCAATCCAAGCTGCTTATCGAAAAAAAAAAAAAAAAAGAATTTATTGGCTTTTCTGAACTGAAAAACCCAAGGATAGATATACTTATAGTACTACTAGATCCTGAAACCCAAACTCTGTCTCTCCTCCTATCTCCTTCTCTACTTTTCTTTGCCTATTGTATTATATGATTATTCCTGAGCCCGTCACTTATGCCAAAGAGATTGAATACTATGATTGACTGTGAATGGTTAGTCTGGGCCAATACTGTGGGACGGACAGAGGGCATAGAGCATGGCATTGTGATTGACAGACTAATGAAGACTTTATGGTGTTAAAGAGGAGTGCTTCCCCAGAGACGCGTTATTGGGGAAAAAATGTATATGTCCACAATAGTTGCCCTTGTGTCAATTTACCCAGTTTCTTGGAAAATTTAGTGTACATGCCACAGATACTTACATTATCTCAAGCTTCTGGTGCATAGAGAAGAGAAAATGTGGGATAACTAAATACAAGGAGATCTTACATTATAAACATTTGAACATTATAATCCATCAGCAGGCCGATATTCAACTCTGAGATTCTGAAGTAGATCTAAATGCCAGCACAGTGCCCTGGGTCATTTTAGTATGTTTACTGATTACCACAAGAAGCCTGAGGCTGCTTTGTGAAGGGCTTGCTTGCAATAGTATTCATTCCAGTAAGTAAGTAAAAAGCCCTAGAGTGGAGCCCAGTCATCTACTTGCCTATATCCTACATAGCTTCACAGCATCTGTACCATAGACCTGTCTTGACATTTGTTCATACCCAGACTTAGTCCACTAGTTCTTCATATTAATCCTACTTTATTTACTGATTACAAACAAATTAATCTTTTCAAGGGAGAGCTGCTGTTATTTTGGGGTTCTTTTTCCCAGTATTTAATTTCTTTCTTGATCTTATTTTCATTTGGTAGCTATCATTTTTTTTAAACAAATAATAGATTGTAATCATCTTTATAGGAATTCTTGGTATTAGCAGGGTCCTTGTTATTAATCACCTCATTCATTCCTGTACTTCAGGCAGAATTATCCTTAAATTCTCACAAATAAATATGTTTTCTATTTTAAATTCCAGTGAGAAACTAAAATCCAGAACCTATTTTATTATTCATAAATTATTTATGCCTAATTGAAATAATATATGTTCTGATAATCTGCTTGTTTATGTACTTTTCCCCAGTTCTGGATTCTAATTCTCATTTCCCTAATTATTTTATTGTATGTAATCCTCTTGTAGTTCCTTAAATCTTTAGTGGAAAGAAATAGTAGGGATATTAGTTAATCAACAAATTAGTTAATCAATTTGAAGTCACTAATGTATCAACTACTCTTCCTCATCTTCTCTCCTCAGAGAAGATAGAAAATATATGTTCAATGTCCTCTCAATGCTTTATGTATAGTGAAATTATTCAATTTCACCCAGTGACTATATTCCAAAATTGAATTGCTCTCACAAAAGCACCCAATTCATTAAGTATATTGATAGACAAGTCAGTTTATTACTAAATATTGTATTTCACTGATTACAAGACACATCTGAAGTTTGAATACATCTTGCAGTCAGTGTGACAAGAAGGCATTATGTCATAGTTTAATCAGGCAATATTTTTTCTAAGTGGAACATAAAATAATGATGAATCCTAAAAATCAATGGTGCCTTGGATTTTAATTTGATGACACATAGTACTCTCATTGACTGTTACAGATCTTCATTTTCCCAGAGAGTTTTGTTTAAGTCATCACTAAATTTGGGGATTGCAATTTAAAGATTCCCTTTTGTAAAACAAAGTTTCTTTTTGTAATGTTAGTAATTACTCCCTAAAGTGTTTATTTTATGAAATGAGATTTTTATTGTATTTCTTAACTCACACTTAGATTAATAACTCCATTCAGTCATCATAGTTACTGTCCTTTTTGTATGTGCAAAAAACATTGGGGTCAGATCTCAGTAATTTGTTTTTAAGATTTGAAATAATGTATGTTTCATTCAAAATAAAAACAAAATTATATTGAAAACTTGCTTTTCTTATGTATGAGAATATTTACATTAATCCTGATAATTCAGTTATGACTTTCCTGCTCTAAATCTATTTCTTATGTTTCTGTTCTGATTTAGTGCCTAGTTTGAAGATTAATGTTACAGGATAATTTACTGTAGCTTCCCAGATGGTATTTCAATCTTTGTTAATGGTCTTTGGGATTCTTTGCACATTCCATATGATGTTAAGTTAACATCAATGTAAACGTTGAACTTAAAACAGTTCTAAAAAATCATGATAGAAATTTCATTCTCCCTTTCTAAAAGCCATAAATTTTGAGGGAATTTCATAGCCTGAGTATTTTTCCTTCACTTGCACAGTTCAGGTCTCACACCTTATATTTGAAGTCACCAGCCCCTCCATGTTGAAAATAAACATTTTTAAATTAACTTGTTTTAAACCATTCTAAAGTTCTAGCCACAAGAGAAGTTATCTGTTCTCATTTTTACAGCTTCCTACATGAAATGCTTTATAGAATCCATAAGCACACATTGCTTTTAGTGTCTTCCCTTTGATGTCTATAAAAGACCCATTCAAAACTGGAGGTAAATGTTCCTAATGTGCAAAACAGAATTTGACTGAAATTTTGAAGCTTTTAGAGATAACCTTTCTCTACATGTCTTTTAGGGGGAAATACTGGTACCAACAATACCAGTTAAGCTATAATTAGTGTAACTAACAACTAATATGAAAGAACAGACTAGAGGTCACTCTTAAGAATTTAAAGGTATTAACAGGTTAAGGTTGTAGGGCATCCTATCCCCTGGCTTAATCTGTTGCCCTAGCTGGTGAGATTTGTTGAAGTCATCAGTGCCCTCTAACCCTGAGGTGTTGCTCTCTCATAATTTATTGGTCACATGCCAAGTTCCTCTTTCCTGTCTAGTGAGATGACTTTGGGAATGGCAAATTCATTTTAAAGTTCTTGTTACAAGTATGTGCAGATTTTCAACCTTTCAATGTAGATAAAAGATTGCAGTTTAATTTGCTTTAATGCTCTTGTCCTACAAGCCTTAAACTACATTGAAATTGTCATTTTGCTACATTACAGAAAATGATTTGTTGAGAATATTTAACATGTATTATAAGAGGAACGCTTAAAATCTGGCTATTAAATCAGATGTTCTATAACTGATTCTAATACATACTGAATACTCCACTTTTTATGGGCTACTTCTTCAAATGTAATTGCCCACCAGTGGCTTTTGTTTATGTTTACAGTCAACTCTAATGCACTTAAAGGTTAAGAATTTAACAGAGGAATAGCCTTATGTTTTCATGAGTTGTAACCCCTCTTTTCTAGTATCTGGCTTTGGTTTC
The DNA here is from genome assembly GCA_026826555.1 of Tolypeutes matacus. Taxonomy (NCBI): domain Eukaryota; kingdom Metazoa; phylum Chordata; class Mammalia; order Cingulata; family Chlamyphoridae; genus Tolypeutes; species Tolypeutes matacus. The sequence continues at coordinate 18,651,849 of JAKSZT010054416.1, forward strand.
TTCCTCATCTCATTACGTGATACCAACACGTAAACAAGAGGAATGCCATAGAACTTTAATCGTTCTTTACCTTTTCCCATTAAAGTCCTGCCTGTAAGATTGTTTCTGTAGTTTCTTTCTACCTAGAAAAGCTGTTTTATATCATTTTTTCCTTTAAAAACAATAGGCAGCAAGGCAGCACTATTAAGAAAACGTCAAAAGGAAAATTCCCTTTCAGCATTTCTTACCTTACTTCGTTGCCCTTGGGCTGTCATTACTAGTATGTGTATTATAGATTTTTTTAAAACCACGGATTATTTTTTATCCAGAAAATAAGCTAGGGAGTTCCCAATAACTAAACAAAATTTGAAGATGGGACGTATCAAACCACGTGCCCCCCTCCCCCCAAGAAAAGAAAGTTAAAACTTCAAGTTACCTTGGGTTTCCAGACATGTGGACATCTAAATGCTATAAGAATTGAGATATAAATACCATACTTATCATTTAAGTTCCACAAAAAGTAATTAGGATGTCTTCTTCCCCTGAGTCCTTCATCTCAGAGTTTAGACACATACCACTGGCAGTTCATGGGTGAACAATTTTTATTTTAGTAGTTAGCTGCTTTTTCTAATATTTATTATGAAGGTATATGAATAACACATGAAATCTATTTGTGGGTATTATTGCTTACTACAACACAAGTAGAAAAAGTAAGTTGACATAAAGAAAATCCTGGGTGTAATTAATAGTATCCGTAGTTTGTGCATATGGCAAAAGGCATAAAAGTATTGCACACATGACTGAAGTAAGGAAACAATGCCCTATATAAACATGAAATTTCCATAATTTTTCTTCCAGCTAAGAACTCACAAGATGTTCTTAGCCTTTCATTTCTTCATACTATCTATAGATCATGGTTAACTTATATGTGTACTTGGAAGTTTGGTCTGTGATTTCCATATCCTTCTATGGCATTAGGAAAGCCAGCTTCTCCCAGCTTCACTCTTGAACTAAACGATATCTAAGGCTCCTTCCTAAGAATTTTTAACTGCCCATAGCAAGATTACCTATCCTCAACTCTTAAGGTCCTCAAAGTTGGGAACCACATCTATATAACTTGATCTAAGCAATACCTAGCATAGTGCAAACTCAAACCAACATTAAAAAGTCCTGTTTGGTTTATTCACATATTCTACACCAAATATAAGAATTTTTGCATATTTCTGAGCTTGCTCCAAACTAAAATAATCTTAATTATTGTATCATAATTTATAAAAATAAAGAGAAGACTGGTGTTACCCTTAAAGTTCATATAGATGTCACTTTTTTCATGCTACAATTTCCTGAACAATGACTCCAAGAACAATGTTGGAAAATCTTATTTTTTCCCCTTCCATACTGTCTTATGATTAACTATGAGAGTAAGACATCAAAGCTGAACTGACTTCAAAGCCTGTAGCACTTATGGTTTCCACCTATTACTGAAGCCAGTTGCTTCACCCTGACAATAATTCATCTTACAGAGCTGCCTACCTAGGTTCCACCTCTCCAACTTTCTGCCTCCCGCCTTCCCCTTTTCCAAGCCTATCAAATTAAAAACTAACCTTTATACGAGGCTCAAAGTTAAATCAGTCCAAGTAGTTAACATATTTGCTTAATATCAAGATTTTACTATTAAAAAATTAGAACATATTCATTCTTATTTTATATTCTTTTTCCAAAATATGCCTTTTACTGCAAAGCCTTGGGGGGATGTTGACATTAAACATAAAATGTTTTTTACTATGTTTATGAGTTTGTCAAAAGTATAATAAAGACAGGTAGCCATGATTTTGTAAACTTCTACCACTTTAGTTAGGCACCAGAACATGAAAAATAAAAAGGAAAGTCTGGTATTCATCTTTGTAAATCAATGAACTAAAAAGGAAGAAATCAGGAGGCAGATGTGGCTCAAATGGTTGAGCGTCTGTCTCCTATATGGAGGGACTTGGGTTCGATCCCCGGGACCTCCTGGTAAAAAATAAAAATATAGAAGGTGCGTGGGCTGCCAGGCCCTATGCATGGGTGCACTGTCAGGCCCCGCCGAGCCATGCAGCAAGATAATGACTTAACAGGAGAATGATACAAGGGAGAGCCAAGATGAGACACACCAAAAACCAGGAACTAGGGTGACGCAGGTGGTAGGACACCTCTCTCCCACATCGGAGGTTCCCAGGATCGAATCCCAGTGAAGACAGGAGAAGGATGAGAAGAGAGGGCAGGAAACAGACACAGAGAATTGCCCAACGAATGGACACAAAAGCAGCAAAAATGGGGGGTGGGAGGGTAAAAACGTATAAAAGTAAAATAAATAAATAAATCTTAAAAAAAAAAAAGAAGAAATCCAAAACATGGATTCTGCATCATAAATGCCTAAAATATAATTCTTAGAAGTCCATGCTTTCTCTAGTATGAGAAATAAATCCTCATGTTTTCTCTAGTAAGTCTCATGGATGTTTTCCCAACAGTGTGAAAGTTAATATATTAAAGTACAAGCTTGTTCTACACTCATAAGCAAGTACCTACCTTGTCACAAGGTGCTAAAATATTATGTGGGCCAATTTCTTCAAAAATGTAGAACTAGCACCAGAGATTTTCATTTTGTCCTTAGACAGTTATAAAATTTAAAATCATTTTCCTTGGATTATTTGGTACAACTGGTGGTAGGTAGTTAGCACCACTGAGAAAAGCATCTCTTAAGAACTAGTAGATAAGCATTGAGATCTTAAAGCTGTGGTACCAAAAGAGCTCACAGAAGACTTGATGTTAATGATTTAGCTGTTCTCAATCTTGAACCATATACAAGGTTCTAAATAGATGCTATGATGAAGACTTTGTGATTTATGGGAATTAAATAGGCTCAATATAATGATTGAATTATTTAAGAAATGGAAAGGGCTGCATTGTAAACTAGCACACTTTCCATCTGTTGAAGCATTCAAGTAGACTTAATGACTGCTTTTCAAGAATTTGGTAGAGGGAATTCGTACATTGGGTGGGAGATTAGACTAAAGAATCTTTAATATGTATTTCAATTCTAGAGTCCTATGTTTCTAAAATTAAAAGATATGAGGAAACAGTTGAAGATTAAGAGATAGCAATAGCATGAGGCTATGACTGCAGTCTGGTAATTAAATGAGTTTTACAAAGAAAGGCTCGTAAGTGGGTGTCTTGAGATTTGAAGGGGAAAAGTCATAATGACCAGAGTAAATAAGGGAAAACAACAAAATGACGAACATTTCTTGGGGTGCTGAAGACTGGGAGAGAAAGGAGCCTACTCTTTAAAAAAACCAGAAAGGTGAACAAAAACTATATGAGAAAGGAAAGCTTTTTTAAAGGGAAGGAATCCAAATGGATTTTCAGAGTGCTAGAAATAAAAACCAAAAGAATTTTATATCTGTATTACTGGAAAGAAGGAAAATGAGAAATTGCAATTTTATTTTGTTGGAGATAGATAATAGATGGACTTTTTTAAAGGTTCAGTTTAGCTTAGGTGGATATTTTCCATGAATCCTTTCTAGGTCGGAGATTCTCTTCTAGTGTCTTAATTCAGACTGAATTAAATACACTCCACTGCCTAAGAATTCAAACAGAACGAATGTTTCAGCTAGCAATATCTGGTTTATTCTAGCCTGTAGACGATAGTCATGGTAGAAAACTCAGTATAATTTTGTGAAGGTTCTGACATTTTGAAGTGGATTAAAGTTATGCAGAAATCTCTCCTATGGGAAGGCAAGAAGTGAGGATACCAGAGATGCTGTAGAAGTGAAGTAATACTAGAAATAATGGAGATGAGCTCCACTATATTGAGTTAAAAGAAATTTTTGGATGTCTAAAGAAGATATGCAAGAGAGAACTGAGAGTGTTACCTCAAGAATGGAGACGAGGCATCTGCATAAGAACTAAATCATAATCTATTACCATGTAAAATGTGGAACAATAATTTGAATTGCCATTTAACCTAAAATCAGTGACATGTTAAGACAGTTCTCTCAGTTATAAACCACTAAAATAGACAGGCTCTTTTTTGGTATTAAAATAAGCATTTTCCAGAAGTGTTAACCTCTCCTTTCCTGGGAATAGATTATATGGTAGGACCATACAACTCCTGGGAATTACATATAACTATTAATTGTAGTTTTAAACTTTAGAAAATCCACTTTAATATACAGCTAAAGTGATTGGGAATTTTATGTCTATCATCTTTAAATAGTACATTAATCAATGAATGAAATGTGTGTTATAAATGACATATTAAGGGAAGCGGATGTGGCTCAATCGATAGGGCTCTGATTTACCATATGGGAGGCCCCAGGTTCGATTCCCGGCATCTCCCGGTGAAGGCAAGCCAGCCCGTGCGGCGTGGTGAGCTGACGCAGCAAGATGACGCAACAAAGGGAGACAAGTAGACACAGAAAAACGCACAGCAAATGGACACAGCGAGCACAAGCAGCAAGGGGGAATAAATTAATTAATTAATTAATTAAAATCTTTTTAAAAATTTAAAAAATTAAAAAAAATAAATGACACATTAATAGAAAGCTAGAAACAAGTGTGATTCTGTGAGTGTGTTTTATATAACAGTTTATAACTTCAATACTGATCAGTAACATGTTCTCCCCAGCTAAGTGCACATACTGCATATACTGCTGCTCATTGGAATGAAGAGAAACTACCAAAGAATTTTCTATGTTTAATTTAATTACTCTGTGTCTATGTATTGTTTAGTTTTCTTAATATTCTATGTGTAAAATTCCTGAAGATTCTTAGAGTCAATTCTCTCTCTCTCTCTCTCTCTCTCTCTCTCTCTCTCCACACACACACACACACACACACAAAACAAAACAAAACAGCAACTGTGGCAACAGTTCTGAATCCTTTGGCTGAAGTCCAACTTACTGGTTGTTTTGCCACACTTGGTTCCACATTGGTGAGTTGAGAAGGCAGAGGTGGCACAGCACTGTGCTGACCTTATTGGCCATGACCACTCCTACCTCACTCTTAGCATTTTCATCCTAATCTACTTTCACACATAATGTACTTCTGCAGCAGTAAAAGAAGATGCAAAAATCCAGAATCAATTGGCCAATGTGGTAGCTCAGGATCCTCTGGGATTTTTTTCTCCTTGGTGTTAAAATTTAAAGCATTTGCTCAACAAATACCATCTCATCATATGTTTTACATATGTAGAGAGAAATTAGAAAGTAGTCCCTAAAACCTAAATTAAATATTTATGTCAAGGCATTTACCATTAATTTGGTCTAAAGAATATACTGTAGCCTTCAAGAAGAAAATATGCCTTTTGAACAGTTGATTGTACTGTGCACATTGAATCACAATGTCAGAACGTTAAAAATAAATTTTATTATAGAATAAGGCAGGACTTCAGCTCTGACATTACATAATTCATTCCATTGTAGTTTTTTTTCATTGAAGAATACATTTCTCTGCCATAAATTGTACTGAGTATGAGCAGCAGAATCATTTGAGGTTCATTGAAACTATAGGAGAACATCATGTTTCCTGTCCTTTTGTTAAACTTGGCATATTGATTTTTTTTTGCACAGCTTGCAGCACAGAAAAGTGATATACAGCTATGGCAAGACAAGCTAACCACATGTGAATTTGTTAAGTACTGCAGGATTAGCAGGAATTGTCTGACTGTGCAAATAACAAGACTTGACTTCTCTAGAAGCTCTTTATGACTTAATCAATTAAAATAGCAAGTTTTGATTTTATTGCCCAGAATAAATCATTAGCAAAACTCATTTTCTCCTGAGCACTCAATTGCAGGGTGTTTATTTACATTGTTTGTCTGTTTCTAGTAAAGTAATAAATATATAGACTTTGAATCAAAAGTTCAAGATCAAAGATAGGAAGATAAAGATGTAACAAACGTTACTTGTTTTAGCAATGGTTCATAAATTAAGAACAAGATTCTAGATTTTATTTAAATTTGACATTGCTTTTCTTTTTCAATATCCCATTAGCGGTTATACTTTTGTTTCCTTTAGGCTCAAAGATAGCAAGATTTGGATTTGACTAATACTTCTTACTGCATTTAAATATAGAACCTTGTGGAAAAAGAATCTGAAAGTAGGGCTGGTTTGCTCTTCTCCCCACATTATTAAACCTCCTCTTTAAATATGGCCATTTTATAGTTCACCTTGCCTGACTTCAAAGAGTAGAGATGGAGAGAGGATGACCTATAACTCAGCAGAGCAGCTTGCCAGTGGTTTCTTAGAAATGCTAATGCGTTATCTATGAGGTTTCTAAAGTTCTCTGGGCGCTCTTAGAAGCTGATAAACGATTGTGCAGTTTTCTGCAGAACAAAACTGAAATATATCCAAAGCTAGAAAGTGTCCATAATATCATGTAATGAGATTAATGTTGTCACCTACATTTTGAGAAAATACTTTCTTTAAAATATCCCAATCTTTCTAAATTTAGGCTTGTTTTTTAACAAACAAGATTTTAAATTTTTTTCAAAATTTTCTTTACGCATTCTCATTACTTTTAAAACAGGTGGACACCTTATGAAATGCATGCTGAATTTATTAGAAACAAGTCTTGTAAAATTATCTGGTAAAAGCATAAAGCATGAGTTGTTCCCCTAATAAAAAAGGAAGAAAAGGGTCAGAGCAAAGAAGAAAGTGCCACTGGTTTGTGTTAGGTGACACTGTGCCCTGCTTGTCTAATTTGATTACACAGAGCCCCTGAAGCCTCGGGCAAAGCTGATTTTAGCTATAATCAGCTTCTTAACCTTTTGAGAACTAACATAAACACTACCTACCAGTGGTTAATTATGTTGCTCTGCTACACACTATAAAGTGCAAAGGTAAAAGTGTAGAACTACAGTAACACATGTTGTGACAAAATTTAACATGACTAGGGAATTGCAACAGAATGCAGTTCTATATTTGTGATAAATTTTAAGTTAATAAAGAAACTTAAGGGTGCTTTTTTGTTTGTTTTTATCTGTAATTTTTAGCTAATTTTTATGCATAAATGCTGAAAATATACTCACTACTTTTTCCTTTTTGCTATCCTTATAATTTGTTCTTTTCTCCGAAATCTTCTTGATTATTACATACATTTTAGAAATATAAGCATTCATGAATTTCTTTCATTTTTAGAGTAAACAGAAGTGTATTGTAATATCCTTTTAAGTAGAATAGTATCCTATTGGTTCAGTTTTATAGATAGTAAAAATTCATTAGGGGAGGATAGAATTTCTTTATAGTTAAATGTTGTGGTTTATGTAGATAAGACTCTAACTTTTTACTTAAAATAGGAGCTCTTGATGCAAGAATCTGATGTGTCATATGGGAAATTAATATGTAAGATGATTTTACTGTCTATAGTTGGTGTAACTCTGGTATAGTGATGTGATTAATGGAATAAAGAACCATGAAGATTGACAAATGTACGTATCAAGGCTATATCTTCAATCATATTTGGTGGGAAATTCCAATAAAATATTTTCCTGAGTAAAGGACAGTATATGGAGCCTTAAGCCATAGCTCATATTGGTAAGCCCCAGTACCAGCAATTTTACCTGAAATTTCATACCCACCGAAAATTCTGAAGGATAGAATCTTAATTACTCCCCAGTGACACACATTATAAATAGTCACCCTGTGTGCTATGTAGAATTAACTTAAAATGGGGAGAATGGGAAGGGGAAGATTTGTCAGAATAAAGATTAAATATAATTTTTTAAAAAACAATCTGAGGTTAGTCCTTCGTAATTAACATGAATATGCTACATAGCTTATATTATGCAATGTAGTTCATGTTGTGATTACAGTAAGCTTAAAATTATGTGTAAAGAAGTAGATTTGGAGGGGTGGTGGTCAAAAAACTTTTCACAATTTTTGAGGAGTTGGTGTGCATACATTGAGCAGTACGGCCAGCTCCTTTGGCCAAATTTGGCCAAGTGGTGAATAAAGCTGACCTTAATAATAAATACATTTATTAACATAAAATGTACCTAAAAGGAGGTCAAGTGGATTTTGTAGCCACATATAATACTATGGGATAAAGAAAGCCAGATAACTGGATATTTTTGGCCCCTTGTAGAAGTGTTTTAACTGAATTCTATTTCTCTATTTTGTGATCAGCTTGTTAAAAGAAGCAATTTTATAAAAACCCTCTTGCAGCTGTGATAGATATCTTTTAGATTAAATGCTTTATATTTATGGTACACATTAGAAAAATATTGTGTTTACCCAGCATCCTGGTATAGATGGAGGGGGTAGCTCAAACACAGACACCCCAGCTGACCCTGGTCCCACTTAATTGCTGTGAGAACTGAGGTTCACAATCTCTGAACCCATGTAACCCATTCTCTACTCACCATGTCAGGTAGGGGCAGATGTTTTAGAGGAAGTAGCCAACTACATTTCATGAAGTCCTTTCTTAGGTAGACCCACAGGAGAAATCTATCCCAGAACTCAAACTGTTTTGTGAACAGCTGTTTCTTTTTATCTTATGGACAAAGGAAAATCTTATAGTATGTTTTTCCAGAAGTTCCCAAACTTTCCTCCATGTGAGTATTATCTGGGTAGCTGAGGCCACTCCCCATAACAATTAAAGGAGATTATCTAAGAATGAGAACCAGGTATCTGTCTTTTTCAGAGATCTCTATATGGTTCCCAGTGGTTCTCCAAGTATGGTTCCTAGGTTTAGCCAATTGGAAGCTTAGTGTTAAATTTGCAGTCTACCTATAGCAAGTGAATAAGATTAATCTTACCCCTTCGTTATTTTCTTACCCATTTTTGCTTTTGCTCTGGCTTCTTCAAATGATTTTGTACTCATATAATTTAATATTGTGTTTATTTTTTAACAGTATTATTGAAGTATACTTTATATACTATAAAATACACCCATTGTAAGTTTACAATTTAATGTCTGAGTTGTGCAACTATCACCACAATCCAATTTTAGAACATTTTAATCACCACAAAAAGTTTATTTATGCCCATTTTTTGGTAGTCACTCCCTGTTCCCTCCTACAGCCCCAGGCAACTTCATTTGCTGTCTGCATGGATTTGCCTTTTCTGCAAAAATCCTATAAATGGAATCATGCAACATGTAATCTTTTAAGCCTGGCTTCTTTCACTTACAATAATGTTTGTGAGGTTTATCCATGTTGTAGCCTGTATAAGTAGTTCATTCCTTTTTATTGCTGTGTTATATTCTATTGTATGGCTATACTATATTTTGTTAATCCATTTACAAATCTTGGTGTGGACATATATTTTCGTTTCTCTTGGATTATACCTAGGAGAGGACTTGCTGGGTAATTAGATAAATTTATATGTTTAGATTTTTGAGAATGTACAAAACTGTTTTCCAAAGTGGTTGCACCATTTTAAGTTCACACCAGCAAAGTATGATGGTTGCATTTTCTCCATATCCTCACCAACACCTTGAATATTCAGTCTTTTTGGTTATAACCATTCTAGTTTATGTGTGTTGTTATCTCATTGTGGTTTTGACTGTATTTCCTCAATAACTAACTGATGTTGCATTTATTTTCATGTGCTTATTAGCCATTTGTATATCTTCTTTGGTGAAATATTTATATTTCTTTTCCATATTTTTAATCAGTTGTTTACCTTCTTCTTATTGAGTTGTAGAAGTTCTTAAATGTTCTAGCTTTTATCAGTCCTTTATCAGATTTACGATCTGCAAATATTTTCTCCCAGTCTGTGACCTGTCTTTTCCTTTTCTTAGTGGTTAATTTTGCAGGACAAAAGTTTGTATGAGTTCTAAAAGTTTGATGAAGTTCAATTTATCTTTTTATTTCCTTTATGGAACATGTTTCTGGTGCCGTATCTAAGAAATCTTTGCTTAACTCAAGGTCACAAAAATTATCTCCTATTTTGTTGTAGAAGTTTTATAATTTTAGCTGTTATGTTTAGAATATGATCCGCTTTGAATTGATTTTTTTCTATGGTAAGGGTCTAAGTTCATTTTTTTTGGCAAGTATATATTTCATTTTCCCAACACCATTTGTTAAAACACTATCATCACCCCTCCCCCAAACATTCACACCTTTGAATTGCCTTGGCATCTTTCTCAGTTGACCATAAATGTAAGCCTTTATTACTGGAGTTTATATTATTGGATTTCACTGAAGACCAGAATGTAAAAGATCTATATGCCTGTCTTTATGGCAGTACTTGAATACTGTAGCTTTATAGTAAATTTTGAAATTGATGGTGTAACTTCTACTTTGTTCTTTATTTAGGTCTTCTTTAATTTCTCTTCTTAATGTTTTTTGTTTTTGGCATATGGGTCTTACAATTCTTTTGTTAAATATATTCCTAAGTTTTTATTCTTTTTATGCTATTGTGAATAGAATTGTTTTCTTAATTTCATTTTTAATTGTTTTATTGCTAGTCTAAAGAATTACAATTGATTTTTGTATATTGATCTTATTGCTAAAACTGGTTTATTAATTCCAGAATTTTTTGTAGAGTCTTTTGGATTTCCTTCATTGTAGGTCATGTCATCTGTGAATAGAGAGTTTTACTGCTTCCTTTCCAATCTGTTTGCCATTCATTTCTTTTTCTTGCCTTACTACACTGGCTATAACTTTCTGTATAATGTTGAATAGAAGTGCTGATAACTTTAGATTCTGATTTTTACCCCTGAATATTGTTGTGGTTACTGCTATTGTTCTGTTTTTAAAATTTTGCCTGGATATAATCTGCAGAATCTAGCTCCCCTTCAGGATACATATGAAGTTATCTCTGTTCTTTTATTATTTTTTTTCTTAATTCTTTTTTTTTTTTTTGTCTTTGCCTGGCTTCCTGTAGATCACTACTTTGCCTTCATAGCTTTGTGCTCAATCACTCCAAGCCAGGAAGTCTTTCACACCCTGTGGCTGGATATCTTTCTGCTGGACTCTCCTAGACTTACTGTGCCGTTTCTCAGCCTTCCCATCAACCAGGGATGTGTGGAGCTCATCTCGTCTCTCTATGGCTCTCTCATTTTCCAGGATTTCCCTGTTAAATTTCTGTTTAGTCGACTAGTTTGCTGCTTAACTCAAACAAGACTAGCAGGGATTTCATGGTTAGTTTCTCACCAGAATTTGCCTTTTTACTGATAACACCATTGGGCAAATCTAAATCCACTGCAAATGAAATCAGCCCCCTCTAGCAGAGAAGCTGTAGGTTTTCATAGCCAGCCCACGAAGCATTACTGCTCCTATCGCGCTGCCTGCCACAGTACCAATGTTGTTACATATATAATTCAACAGTTTCCATGAATAAACACTTCTCAATTTGTTGTTTCCTTTGGTTAATATGTAGGGCGCTGAAATGGTTATATTTGATAATTTGGGCCACTGTTACAGCTGCTTTGGTGGAGAGGAAATGCCAACCTCTTCTTTTGCCATCCCCTGGAAGTCCCATCTGAGTTCATTTTTGTAAGCCACAAAGCCTTTCTGGAACAAGATGAAACATTAAAGAGAGAAGAGTAGGGAGGAGGAAAAAAGAGAGGGAAAGAAAGAAAAGAAATAAAGTAGAAAAGTAAAGGAAATTTTAAAAATAGGAAAATAAATTTCTTTGTGGAACCACAGTAATTTTTAATCCCTATTCTATAAAAGATTCTTGAGTATGCCTAGGAATGGAATATATATTGTTATTACAATAGAGTTTTAGTCTGTCAGAAAATTTTAAAAATCCAAATCACCCTTGGATGCTTCTCCTGGAGCTATAAAAGTAAGTGGAAAAATATTATGTATCTGATAAGAAAGGCGGGGGGGCAGTTAGAGCGAAACACTATCATGAGATCCTTTTTGTTTCATTTATTTTATTTTCTCCCAGCCAAAGGTCAGATCCCAAAACTTGTGTGAGTTTAGACTCTAGGAATGCTTTAGAAAATATGTGGTGATAAAATTACCAGATTGAAGGTTTCTTAAGTGCTACTGTCCAAAATCACCAGGCATGCTTGAAACTAGTAATTCTTGTCAGAATATACAAGCTCAGTGTGTGACTTTTATCTGCAGGTGGCAGAGCATATGTTTTAGCACCAAAAAGTGTAAGGTGGCAAAGGGAGGATATTTAATGTGTTGTAACCTATTTTTATGTTTAATTTTTTTCTTATAGCTGCTTTGTTTAGGTCAAAAGCAGACTAAAATGTTTTCAGAATTTAAATCAGGAAAAGAATGGGTCCTCATATAAAGTTGTGTTATTTGTTCTTATTTAACATATTTAACACATGAATCAAGATTATTGGATCAGTACCTGCCATAAAAGAAAAATACAGTGTTATGTAATTGAAGTCCAGGAAATGGGTTGAGAATCCCCTCAAAAGGATTTTCTGGTTAAATTATAGTGGACCCTTTAGCATTACCACTACCATTGTTTTACCCTTATTGTAACCATCCATTTTCCTAAATTCAGAAATAGCTACCTAGGTATGCTAGCAAATATCACTTAGCATTTTATGACTAGTATACTTCTTACCACATCATCAGAGTTATCATTCTGTTCTTTAATCATAATTAGGACCTTAGCTAAAGGACAGGAGTTGCAAACACAAACCGCAACTGATTGGTGGCACACAAGGTGCAAGCCAAGTGTTGCCAGGTTTTACTGTGTCCCTAAAGAAGCCAGAAATGTGTGTATTTAATTAAACTCCCCCTAATTTTAAGGGTTGGCAACTAATTTAAATTTGTTACATAGGTTTTAAATTTGTATAATAGGTCAAATAAAACAACTGCTATCCACATCAGGTCCACCCATTTGCAACCTATGGTAAGGAAGAATAGTCAGTCTGTTTTAACTACAGCCTTAGCCTGATTTATTGTTATGTATTCTATTGCTTATAAAAGAATGTACAACCTAATCCCCAAATAGTTGTATGTTCTGTTTCCCTGTAAAATTCTGAAGTAATATGGTTTACTGGAAAATGCACTGAGCTAGACATCCAAAAACCTTGATTATAAGGCGAATAATATTTAAGCCCTTCCCATATGATCCTGGCCCTGTTTTAAGCACTTTGTATGTATTAACTCATTTAATACTAATTTTGGTTTTGCTTTTTAAAAGTTCTATAATATTGGGTCAATCATTCAACTTCTACAGATCTGTTTCCTCACTTGAAAAATTATAGTATTGGGAAAAAATATGCAACATTTAACTAGATAATCTCTAAGAACCCTTTCAGCATGAAAATTCTTTCATCTGGAGAATATGAGGTTAGATTCTAGATATAGTGTTAATTTTCACACTTTATAACACTTTATCTCCTGTAAAACATTGGAAATAAATGTATATAAACATCAATTCACTTTTATTCCTTCAGTAAGTATCATGCTATGACGAGTTCAGTTAAGTTGAGAAAGAATTTTAGTATCCACTCTGGAGGTTAAAAATGCCTGGGTCCTGCCCTGAAGGAGCTTGGGATGTCTTTGAGGTAATGTGGCATGCAAATATAATTTAAATTACAGCATAAAATAGGTACCTAGATTGGAGTTACAGCAAGTGATTTAATTATTCCAAGGCTAACAGAACGAATATATGAATTTGTGTTGTACAAAGAAGACTTGAATTAGAGGGTGCAGAAGACTGTTCAGGTGGGTGGGGGACGTCAAAGTCAGAAATGAGAATGTGTCACACCAAAGAACCAAAGATGTAGATGACATGTGTCTTGCCTTCATAGAGCTTTTAGTCTAGTTTCCTTTTCCTTTTATAGGAAAGTCAAGATCATTATTACAATGCATTTTCTAACTTTTATTCTTATGGAAGTAAATGACTGTAATAAAAAAAAAAAAATGCATGTCAATACAACCCTTTGTGACTTTAACAGAAAACACAAATGCCTGAGGTGCACTTGTTAAAGAAATTATTTTGTTTGCAACAAACTCAAATGGTCCGGGAAAAAGTGCATGTAGAGGGAATGAAAGAGATGAAGCAAATGTAGCAAAATATTGACAATTACTGAATCTAGGAGAAGAGTATGGACATTCATTGTACTATTTTGATTCTTTGTAAGTTTTTAAAGTTTTACAATAAAAATTGAGTGAGTAAAATGGTGGGGAAAAAAAGATTAAATAATAAAAAGACTTCCAAATAACTTAAGGGTCAAAGAATAAATCTAGAAAATATTTAGAATTGAGTCATAATGAAAATATAAAAACTTTTTGGTGTAGCTAGATTATTAAACAGAGAAATTTATCATTTTAAATGCTTATATTAGAAAACAATAAAGGCTAAAATTGATGAATTTTTAAAGAAGTTAAGTATAATATAGTGATTATGGTATCAATATGTAAAACTATTAGGTGCATTATGAATATTTGCTAAGCATAGTTCATTTCAAACTCCTCAAATCTTAGTAAGTAGATCTTGCCTTATATTCTTTAAGCAGACAAAACTGGCTGCTTTTTACACATCAATAAGAATAAATATAAAGTAAAAAATCTTTATTTTGTTTCCATTTAATCTCTACATTTCAATAGAGTTTTGTTCACATATCTGAAGCAAAACAGAGTTGTTCAGCTTCCCAATGCATTTGGGGCAAAGCAAATTTATTCCCCATTTTTCCTAGTCCTGTTTTGCTGGAATTATAAATATATACCTATGAAAATATTTATAACTCTCCAGATCATTAATTACTCTCCCGCTCACTGAGGCACAGCTAATCACACCCACAGGCAAATAACATGAGTTTTAAAAAAAGCACCTATGATAATATCTAACTTTTCATTTCAGCAGCAATTGGTTTCACTAATGTCTTTCTTCACCAAAATTATAACAAATAAAATGAAAAAGAATTCTGATAACAATATTTTAAATTGAGGTAAAATCCACATAACTTGAAATTTACTATTTCAACTATTTTAAGGTGCATGGTTCCATGACTTCTAGTGCATTCACAATGTTGTGTAACCATCACCACTGTTTAATTCCAGGACATTTTCAACACCCCAAAAAGAAACTCCAAACCCATTAACCCGTCATTCCTCATTCCCACCTTCCCACAATCTCAGGAAACCACTAATCTGCTTTCTGTCATTGTGAATTTGCCTATTCTGGGCATGTTTATGTAAAGGGAATCATACAATATATGACTTTTTGTGTCTGGCTTCATTCACTTAGCATAATGTTTTCAAGGTTGTCCATTTTATAGCACATATCAGTACTTAATTCCTTTATATTACCAAATAATATCCCATTGTATGGTTATACCACATTTTATTTATCCATTCATCAATTGATGGACATTTGGGTTGTTTCCACTTTTTGACCATTATGAATAATGGCGCAATGAACAGTTGTATGCAAGTTTGTATGTAAGCATCTATTTTCATTTTTCTTGGGTATATACCTACGAGCCAAATACCTGGGTCATATGGTACTTCTATGTTTAACTTTCTGAGGAACTACCATACTGTTTTTCAGGCTACATGTACAATGTTAAGGCTAGTTTGTGAGGAGAGGACCTTATAAGTTGAGAACCTCCAAACCTTCCTCATAAAATAAAACTTAGGTAGTAATTTCAAGTACAAAATTATTTGAGTTCAAGAGTCTCCTTTGATACTAACAAGTATTTCTCTGCAGGGTAAATTGAGTTTTCACTGGAGGACTTTTATTCTATGCTCTCTGACCAGTAGTTGCTTAGTTGGAGAATATGTAGGTGGGTGGTAACTAGACTTTGAGCTTTTGATTATATATATAATAAACAAGTCTTTAACTCTACATACATACATACATGCTTTTTTTTTTTTTAATCTTCAGTAGAAGAGGACATCACTTTACCCTACAATTTAGATGTGTAATAAATATCAGGGAGTTTCAGACCCTAATCTGATGTGCCTTAAAATCCTCATAAATTGGAGAGGCATCTACCAAGTGCTCAATAACTATGTTGTGTGTGTATGTTTTTTTGTTTGTTGTTTTTTTGTTTTTGTTTTTGTTTTTTTTTTTGCTAGTGTGTCCCTGAAGAAAAAAAATCAACAAATTTTCATTAGAAACCATGCCAAAATATTTTTCAGTAACTGCTGGCTCTCTATATTTAAAATGCTTGCACCATTAAAATTTCTGAGAGGTTTGAGATTTTCTTGAGAAATTAGAATATTAGACCTTTTTAATACTAAAAAGTTTAGAAATATGCTTTGAGGTGTTAGACTATGGAATGTTTTACACTTGAAATTCAGCCAAATCTCCTGCTTGTATGCGTTCAACTTATGTTGCATCCATCTAAGTCCTGGCATTTGAATGGTCTTTTTCCTTCATCTGAATACTTTTTGAACTTGAAGAAAAATAATACTTTCCGTTTAAAACTTGCCTTTCTTCTCTCCTTCCCTCTTCACTCACAAGCAGATGTCTTAATATTATGTATATGCAATCCTATGAGGAAACAAGGCATCTTGGTATTTTCCATCTCAGAATTAATCCCAGGCCTAGATGAGCTAAAGATGAGCTGCAGGGAGATCCATGAATTGAGAGGGTAGATGCATTTATTTTATGGAGACAGGAATCAGTTTTTATCATATTCTCCAAAGGGCATATGGTCCCCAAAAAATGAAGATCTGGTGATTCTAACAGTAGCCTGGTGAGTCAAGGGTACACAGTTCATGTGCTACCATAGACACATTGGATGGTATGTGTTTATGTCATGAATATGTTTTTAGTGAGGTTTTCAACTGTGCAATAAAAGTAATAGCAGTGCTAAGAGAGTGGCAGAGAGTCAGTGATGCCATGTTGTAAATTCATTGCCATTCATACTGCATACTTGGGCAGAAATAATAAAAGAACTATTTTCTCCCTTTTGCATATGTCCTTTTCCATCATCTCATACTTATACTTCTTTCCATTCTTAAAAATAAAAATGGCCTTTAAAATCACTACATTCTTTTTACTATTTTGTTGATCTTGAATCATATTCATCTCTCCTAGCAATTGTCCTTGACTTTGCTTGAAGATATTTTATGGGCTTTGGTGCAATAAAATACCACTGAAAGTGAGGGAATAACTTAGCTTGTTGCTTCTGGCATCCTTATATAGCTCTGAGATCTCATCCAAAGCTACCAGCTTTGCAGCCTCAGAACAAACTGAGAGACCCTGCAGGTCTCAGTGGATGATTGAATGGAACTGTTGTTAGTGATTGGTTTTTTCAAAGGTAGACCAATGAGATGTTTATGAAGCTGAAGGTGACCACCAGGAATGGGTTCAGGAATATGGGATTGCTAGGTCACTGAGGGTACCAGAACGCTTACAGAAATGGAATACCCAGACGTGAGGACAAGTGGAAGAAAGTAATGTTATTGTTCAGGCTCAATTGTCTTCCACTCTTAGGCCTCTATTCTTATAGAGTATCTTCTCCAGCTACCATAGTACTTCTTTTGACTATTTGATCACATCTGTCAGGTGTTTGAAATAGTTTCATCTTCCATTCTACCACTCATTGATTCTCCAAAATCACTTGTGGTCCCACATAAATATCCGAGCTTTTTTTTTTTTTTTTTCCAGTTTTAGTTTCCTATACTATAGTCTTTATAAACAAACTCCACTTTTTAAAAAAAAATAAGGGAAACGGATGTGGCTCAAGAGGTTCGGCGTCCGTCCACCATATGGAGAGACCGGGGTTCGATCGCCGGTACCTCCCGGTAAAAAAAAAAAAAAAAAAAAAAAAATAAGTCAATTTTATTGATATATATTAATAAAGCTTACAATCCATCCAAAGTGTACAATCAATGGTATTTGGTATGATCACATAGTTGTGCATTCACCACTTCAATCATTATTAGGGCATTTTCATTATTCCAATAATAAAATAAAACAAAAAAACTGACAAACAAAAAAATGATCACCTCTCAATCTCTCTATGCTTTCCTGCCATACATAGCTGCTATTCTGTTTCTCTCTAGTTTATTTGTATTTATATTTTGTAAAAACTGTCTTATATATACAATATTATCCATATTCATATTTCATGTGAGGTTTCACTATGCTATACAGTCCCTTGTTACATTTTTTAGCTTTCCTTCTACTGATATACATGTCCTTAGACTTTCCCTTTCAACCACTGACATACTCATATAATAGCTCTGCTGGTTACACACACTGTGATGTGCTTTCACCATTTCTGTTCATTTCCAAAGATTTACAAACATATCTCTTACCAATTCTGCACAGATTAACTGTCCACTTTCCATTCTCTGACCTCATTCTATTTTCTGGTGACATGTATTCCAGTTATTAACTCCACGAGTTTACACAATATATTTAGTTCATAATAGTGCAATTATACAGTATTTGTCCTTTTGTGTCCAGCTTGCTTCACTCAACATAATGTCCTCCAGGTTCATCCATCTTGTCATATGCTTCACAACTTCATTTCTTCTTAAAGCGGCATAATGTTACATCGTGTATATACACCACAATTTGTTTATCCATTCATCGGTTGATGGACACCTGGGTTGTTGCCATCTTTTGGCAATTGTGAATAATGCAGCTATGAACATTGGTGTGCAGATATCTGTTCATGTCACTGCTCTCAGTTCTTCTGGGTATGTATCTAGTAGTGATATTGATAGGTCACATGGCAAGTCTATATTCAACTTCCTTATGAACTGCCAACAATCCTCCATAGTGGCCGTTCCATTCTACATTCCCACCAACAATGAATAAGCATTCCTATCTCTCTACATCCTCTCCAACGCTTGTACTTTTCCAACTTTTTAATAGTGACCATTCTAATAGATATGAAATGATATCTCATTGTAGTTTTGATTTGCATTTCCCTAATTGTTAGTGATGTTGATCATTTTTTTCATGTTTTTTCACCATTTGTATTTCTTCTTTGGACAAATGTCTATTCAAGTCTTTTTTTTTTTTTTTTTTTTTTTAGGGCTTAATTTTGGTTTTATTTTTGTTGTGTGTGTGTGTGTGTGTGTTTTAAGTTAATTAATGCATGCAAGTTGTAAAAACTCATATAAAAACAAGCACAGGAAAAAGAGGAAGCTCTCCCTATTTCACTATTGTTTAAGATACAAGAATAAAACTTAATTGGAATTAGAACCAGACAGGTAAAGAACATTCCTTAGTAGATTAGTCAATTTTGGTCAGAGTGTACATGCTGACCAATTAGTGTAAAAGGATATTTCAACCAAATTCTAAATAGGCTTTTTTTTTTTTTGCTTACAAAAATGTTGTTTATATATATATATATACACATATATTTTAAGAGGTGCTTAAATTACCTCTATTCAAGTCTTTTGCATATTTTTTCAGTTGGGTAGTTTGTCTTTTTATTGTTGAGTTGCAGTATCTCTTTATATATCATGGATATTAAACCCTTATTGGATATGTGATTTCCAAATGTTTTCTTCCATTGGGTCAGCTGCCTTTTCACCCTTTTGACAAAATCCTGCTGAGGTGCAAAAGTGTTTAATTTTGAGGTGGTCCCATTTATCTATGTTTTCTTTTGTTGCTCCTGGTTTGGGTGTAAGATCCAAGATGCCACCACTTACCAGAAGATCTTGAAGATGTTTCCCTACATTTTCTTCTAGGAGTTTTATGGTCCTGGCTTTTATGTTTAGGTCTCTGAACCATTTTGAATTGATTCTAGTATAGGGAGTAAGGTAGAGTCCTCTTTCATTTTGGTTTTGATATCCAGTTCTCTCAGCACCATTTGTTGAAGAGACTGTTTTATTCCAGTAACGTGGACTTGGTAGGTTTGTCAAAAAACAGTTGGCCATAGGGAAGCGGATGTGGCTCAAGTGGTTGGGCTCCCATCTACTATATGGGAGGCCCTGAGTTCAGTTCCTGGGGCTTTCTGGTGAGGGTAAAGACTGGCCCATGCCCGTGGAAAGCTGACGGCCTGCACCTGCAGAAAGCTGACAGCCCACACCTGCGCCCGCAGAAAGCTGACAGCCCACGCTGTGGAGAGCTGGTGCAGCAAAATGATGCAACAAAGGGAGACAAGCAGACACAGAAGAAATGCTCAGCGAATGGACACAGAAAGCAGACAGCAAGCACAAGTGGCAGGGCGGTGGTGGGGTGGTGATTAAATAAATAAATAAATAAGTTAAGGCTTCTAAGATCTGAAACATCTGATGCTTTGCCTTATCTCAGATTCTGGAGTTGCTTTAAAAAAAAAAAAAAAACAGTTGGCCATAGACATGAGGGTTTATTTCTGGACTCTCATTTCTGTTCCGTGGATCAATGTCTCTATCTTTATGCCAATACCATGCAGTTTTGACCACTGTAGCTTTGTAATATGTTTCAAGGTCAGACAGTAAGAGTCCTCTCACATTGCTCTTCTTTTTTAGGATACTTTTGACTGTTCAGGTGTACTTTCCCTTCCAAATAAATTTGGTAATTGCCTTTCGATTTCTGTAAAAATAGGCTATTGGAATCTTGATTGGTATTGAGTGCATCTATAAATCACTTTGGGTAGGATTGATATCTTCACAAAATTTAATTTTCCAATCCATGAACACGAATGTCTTTCCATTTGTTTAGGTCTTTTTAAATTTCTTTTAGCATTATTTTGTAGTTTTCTGAATATAGGTCATGTACACCTTTGGTTAAATTGATTCCTAGGTATTTAAGTCTGTTGCTATTTTAAATGGAATTTTTTTTCCTGATTTCCTCCTCAGATTGTTCAGTACTAGTGTACAGAAACATTACAGAGTTTTACATGTTGATCTTGTATCCTGCCACTTTACTGAACTTGTTTATTAGATCAAGTAGCTTTGTTGTAGACATTTCACAATTTTCAAAATATAATATCATGTCATCTACAAATAGTGAGAGTTTTACTTCCTCTTTTCCTATTTGGATGCTTTTTTTTTCCTTGTGTAATTGCTCAAGCTAGAACTTCTAGCACAATGTTGAATAACAATGGTGACAGTGGGCATCCTAGTTTTGTTCCTGATCTTAGAGGGAAAGCTTTTAAACTATCCCCATTGAGTACCATGTTGGGTGTGGGTTTTTCATATATGCCTTTTATCATATTGAGTAACTTTCCTTCTATTCCTATCTTTCTAAGTGTTTTTATCCAGAAAGGTTGCTGGATTTTGTCAAATGCCTCTTCTAAATAGATTGAGATGATCATGTGGTTTTATTCCTTCAATTTGTTAATGTGGTGTAATATATTAATTGATTTTCTTGTATTGAACCACCCTTGCATACCAGGAATAAATCTCACTTGGTCATGGTGTATAATTCTTTTGATATGCTGTTGGACTCTATTTGCAACTATCTTGTTGAGAATTTTTCCATACATGTTCATTAGAGAGATTGGTCTGTAATTTACTTTTTTTTTTGTAGTATCTTTATCTGGCTTTGGTATTTGATATTTGGTTGGCTTCATAAAATAGTTTATGTAATTTTCCCTCCTCTTCAATTCTTTGAAAGAGTTTATGCAGAATTGGTGTTAATTCTTCTCTAAATGCTTGGTAGAATTCACCTGTGAAGCCATCAGGTCCTGGACTTTTCTTTTTTGGGAGATTTTTGATGACTGATTCGATCGCTTTAGTAACAGGTTTGTTGAGTACTTGTACTTCTTGTAGAGTCAGTGCAGGTTGTTTGTATATTTCTAGAAAATTGTCTATTTCATCTACATTGTCTAGTTTGTTGGCATACAGTTTCTCATAACACCCTGTTATGATTCTTTTTATTTCTGTGGGGTCAGTCGTAACTTCCATCCTTTCATTTCTGATTTTATTTATTTTCATTTTCTCTGTTTTTTTCTTTGTTAGTCTAGCTAAAGGTTTGTCAATTTTATTGATCTTATCAAAGAACCAGCTTTTGGTTTTGTTGATTTCCTCTATTTTTTGTTGTTGTTATTGTTGTTTTCAATTTCATTTATTTCTTCTCTAATTTTTATTACTACTTTCCTTCTCCTTGCTTTGCAATTGGTTTCATGTTCTTTTTCTAGTTTCTCAGGTGTTCAGTTAGGGCTTTGATTTTCAGCTCTTTCTTTTTTTATATAGATGTTTAGGGCTATAAATTTTCTTCTCAGTGCTGCCTTCACTCTATCCCATGAGTTTTGATAAGTTGTGTTCTTGTTTTCATTTGTCTCAATATATTTACTAATTTCCCCTCCAATTTTTTCTTTGACCCTGATTGTTTAGGAGTGTGTTATTTACCCTCTACACATTTGTGAATTTTCCTTTTTCATATCTGTTATTGATTTCCAGCTTTATTCCATTATCTGAGAAGGTGCTTTGTATAATTTCAGTATTTTTATATTTATTAAGACCTGCCTTGTGACTCAACATGTGGTCTATCCTGGAAAAAGATCCATGAGCACTTGAGAAGAATGTATAGCCTGCCGATTTGGGATGCAGCATTCTATATATGTCTGTTAGATCTAGCTCATTCATAATATTATTCAAGTTCTCTATTTCCTTGTTGATCATCCATGTCTAGTTTTATCTAATGATGTGAGTGTTGTGTTGAAGTATCAACTATTATTGTAAAGACATCTATTTCTCCCTTCAGTTATGCCAGAGTTTGCCTCGTGTATTTTCGGGCACCCTGGTTAGATATATAGATATTTATGACTTAATTCTTCCTGGTGGATTGTCTCTTTATTAATATATAATGGCCTTCTGCATCTCTTATAATTTTTTTGCATTTAAAGTCTGTTTTGTCCAATATCAGTATACGTACCCCTGCTCATTTTTGGTTACTGTATGTGTGGAGTATCTTTTCCCAACCTTTTACTTTCAGCAGATTTGTATCCCTGGGTCTAAGATGAGTCTTTTATAGGCAGCATATGGATGGCTCATGTTTTTTAATCCATTCTGTCAGCCTATATCTTTTGATTTGAGAGTTTAATCCATTCACATTCAGTGATATTACTGTAAATTCATTATTTACTTCCACCATTTTATTCTTTGACTTTTATATGTCATATCTTATTTTCATCTGTCTTTTTACTCTTTTGATTATCCTTTCTGCTAGTCTTCTCTCCTACACTCTCCTCCAAGCCTCTCTCTCCTGTTTTGTTCTTTCAGGCTGTACAGCTCCCTCTAATACTTCCTGCAAAGGCAGGTTCTTTTTTATGAACTCTCTTAGCTTCTGTTTATTTGTGAATATTTTTAATTCACCTACATATTTGAAGAACACTTTTGCTGTATAAAGACTTCTTGGCTGGCAATTTTTCTCTTTCAATATCCTAATTATATCATACCACTCTCTTTTTGTCTCCATGATTTTATGAGCACTAAGTCTTACTGGGCATCCTTTGTATGTGATGGTTTGCTTCTCCCTTGCTACTCTCAAAATTTTCTCTTTATCTTTGGCATTTGAAATTCTGAGTAGTATGTGTCTTGGAGTAGGTCTATTTGGATTTATTCTGATTGGGGTATGCTGCACTTCTTGGACATGTAAATTCATTTCTTTCATGAGATTTGGGGATTTTTCAGCTATTATTTCCTCAAATACCCCTTTTTCCCCTCTTTCCCTTCTTTTATCCTTCTGGAACTCCAATGATAAATATGTTGTTACACTTTGTGTTATCATTCAACTCCCTGAGGCCCTGGTTGATTTTTTCATTCTTTTCTTTCTCTTTTCTTTTCTCTCTTCAATTTCAGCAGTTCTGTCTTCTGTATCACTTATTCTTTCTTCTATCATTTCGAGTCTGCTGTTGTATGCCTCTAATGTATTTTTCATCTCACCTATCATGTCTTTCATTCCCATGAGTTCTGTTATTTTTCTATTCAGGTTTTCAAATTCTTCTTTGTGCTCACTCAGTGTCTTCTTGATGTCCTTTATCTCTTTAGCCATATTGTCTTTCAGCTTGCTAATTTGATTTAGTAGATTTGTATGGACCTCATTGATTAGTTGTCTCAAATCCTGTGTCTCACCTGGGGCTTTGCTATATTTCTGTGATTGGGTCATTTCTTCCATTTTCTTAGTATGGCTTGTAATTTTTTTATTGATATCTAGGTATCCGATTATGATGATGAGTTTACTCTGATGTTCAATTTCTCTCTCTTGTGTTGGGATTTAGTGGCAGAAGTTTGTGTGTTACAGACATTCTTTGATTCTTGGTTCAACCTCTTCTAGATCTTTAGGATTGTCCCTGTTTAGTTGCTCAAATCTGGGCCATGGACCCAGTAATGGGTTGCAGACCCACCTCCAAGGGCCTTTGGGAGGGAGGCTATAAAGACCAGAGAAAGCCTCTCTTACTTATTTACTTTTAATTTCCTCAGTTGCACTTCCTTGGTCCACCAGTAACTGGTGCTCTTCAGCATCCCTCCAAGTTCAGGCCCTGGTTGAAGTGTGTTTCTACAACACTGATCACAACAATGTGACAAAGGATCCTGCCTCAAGGCTATTCAGAGCCTCATGATTCAGACTTTCTCAAAGGCTGCTCTTCAGCCTTTGCAGCAATCCCCTCCCTTTTTCTGGGTAGGAAATAATTCTGCTCCCCGCTGCATCCTCAACAACCAGTTCTGTTCAGTAGGGATGGTGTTTTGAGAGTTGAATCTCTTTCTTTCATCCTCTGCCAGCTCCCAGGGCAAACAATTGTGTGATTCCACCCAGCCTGGAAGGGCTCATGGGATGCAGCAGACCAAATTTGTTGGCCAAAAGCTGAATCAGCCTTAGGCTGCATCCTTCTCTCTCCCCTCTTCTGGGTAGGTAGACCCCTGTGGCCCCTTCTGTCCGTAGCCACCGGCCAGTGGCTGGAGAATTCAAAGCTGTCTGCTCCAAAGGTGGGGGTAAGGGTGCTGGTAGCTGCAGCTGCAGCTTCTGCTCACAGTCTTTCTGTCAAGATTCTCTTCCTTTGCCCTTCTCTTTTCTGGGTGGTGTCCCCCTTACCCTGGTGTCCTAAACCTTAGAACATTTATTTTCCAGACCTTTTCTGCCTGTTCTCTAGCTATTTTTCTAGGAGAGAAGTGACTCCTATTTCTAATCTGCCATCTTCCTGGAAGTCTCTCAACAAACTCCACTTTTATCAGCCTATTCACAGAAATAAAAATCTTTTAAAAAATATGAAGAAGAAACAGAAGCATTAAGTTAGCTCTTTTCTTCAGCAGTGAGTGAAGGGAAGAAGAAAACCAACTCTGTGTGCACCCCTGCTATATGCATTCACTTTATTTGTATCACCTCATTTATTCCTCACATTGTATCTTTGTGATGAGTGCTATGATCTTTTTTACAGGTGAGTATATGGAGGTCCACCTAGTTTATAAGTGGGAGAGTTGGAATTCTAACCCAGACCTGGTGTTTCTGAACTATACTGCTTCCTTGATACCCACCCTTTTCTAACACCCATCCATCCACCTGGTGAACAGCTGCACCAGAGGCTGCATTGTAGAGCTTGCCCCCCATCTTTTTGCAGATGGTGTTTATAATTAGGGTAATTTGGGGAGAAGCTAATATAATTTATGGGGAGGCTAAAGTCACTGCACGTTTCCAAATTACCCCCTAGGTGCTTCTACTGAAGGACTCTAAGGGAAAATTAGAGTAGAATTAAAGAGCTGGTAAATGGCTATTTTTAATTTTTACTTTTCACTTAAACCATTAATGTTTTTCTTTAGTCTAGTGAAATGTCATAAGTAAAAGTGTAGAGAAGTTATTAATCACAATTTTAACCTGTGGAAGGTAGAGCAAATAAATGGAAAAAAACTCCAGGAGAAGAAATAATAATTGAATGATGAAATTCTTTAAAATAAATGTGAAAAATATCCATTAACTTTGACAAGAGCATTGCAATTGTTAAGAGTCAAACCCCATTTGATACTTATATCTGAGAATCCAGGGAAGAAATTGGAGCATATTAGGAAGGAAACCTTAAATAACAGCACTAGACAAAGAGTTAAGAGAACCAAATCCTTCTTCTGCTCCACCTTTATCCAACCTATCTCCATTCCATTAATAGTTCCCGCTCCTTTATTCATTCATTCAAAAAACATTTAGGTAAGCGTGTGTGGCTCAGGCAACTGGGTTCCTGCCTACCACATGGGAGGTCGCTGGTTCAGATCCCAGTACCTCCTAAAGAAGACAGCAAGCTGGTGCAATGGGCAGGCATGGCAAGCTGTTACAACAAGAGACACAAGAAGAAAAAACAGAGTGAGAGACACAACAGAGCAGGGAGCAGAGGTTCCCATGCCTCCTAAAGAAGACAGTGAGCTGATGTGACAGGCAGGCGCAGCGAGCTGATGCAACAAGATGATGCAACAAGAGACACAGGGAGGAAAAACATAGTGAGATACCCAACAAAGCAGGGAGCAGAGGTGGCTCAAGCAATTAGGTACCTCTCTCCCACATCAGAGGTCCCAGGTTCAGCTCCTGTTGCCTCCTAAAGAAACAAGGAAGATGAACAGACACAGCAAGTGCAAACAACAAGGGGGTAGGAAGAAATAAATAAATAAACAAATAAATAAAATCTATTTATCGAGCCCTCCTATGTGTCACACTGTTCTTCATGCTAAGGTTGGCAGTAAAAAAGACAAAAAAAACTCCTGTTGCTTAGAACTTAAATTTTAGAAGACAAAATAGATAATAACTAAGTAAACATAAATATAGAACATTATAATCGCTAATATATTATATAGTGTAAGTTTGAGATAAAAATTAAGTAGGATAAGGGGTGAGTGGGTGCCTGGGTGGGTGTGCAGTGGTATATTTTAATAGGGTGGTCAGGAAAAGCATCTGTGTAAGTTATGATCTTTGTTGTCCATTGATCTCAAAATCTAATAAGAGTGTCCATTGATTCTCAAGGTTAATTCCATTTTACATTTGAGGAATTTAAATTGAGAGCTAAATGCCTTCCCAAAGGTTGTATAATAGTAAAAGAAGGATTAAAACTCTCAATTCCTGCTGCACTCAGTCTGAAAATTCAGCCTCACCACGTGATATAATGAGAAGTGGAACTAAAATGTCAGAGCAGTTCAAAGTAGATTAAAGATGTGTAAGCTATGATAGACTAAAATATTTACAAATAAGGAGTTGGACAAATATACCCTACTGTACTTATTTATGGCGGGCAAGTAAGCCATATGATATGCTTTAAACCAGTAAAATAGCAAATTCATCCCCCCAAAAAAATCTATAATTTTAATCAAAAGTTTGTTTCAGTCATTGAAATTCTGTTATTGCTGCTTACAAACATTAAAGTCAATCAAAATATCAGTAGCTTTGCAAGATCGATATTTTTAATATGTTTGCATTGCAATGCTTCAGATTTTTGGCTAATGGATCGCACCCATATTGATTTCCATGGGAAATGTTAGTCTGATACTGAAATAATTAAAAAATAAATAAATAAATAAATAAATAAACAGGGATTATTGGCTTGGAATTTTGAAGGAGATAGAAGTATAAAAATTGGTTATTGACTAAATTGCTTAGGGTGAATGAACCTTGGGCACTTGCAATAAACTTATAGCACTGAGTCATTACAGAATACTACCTTCGTCCTGTAAACGAAAAATCAATCAATAACCTATTATAACAATGCAAATTGTGGTGAAATGACATATGAGGCATGTAAGAATAGCATTTTATCAAAACAGATATGCGTAATCATATGTGTAGGCGTATTGAAAATATCTGCTGAAACATAGTGACTGATTTTGACTTTAAGGTTCATGTTGAAGATAGTTTGAGCAGCAATTTTAAAGAGATAAATTGCTACAAAATAACAGTAAAAAGAAGCATACAATTATTCTATGAACAATAATAAAAGTGCAAATGATACAACATGTCTAATGACAAATTCTGCTGTTTTGATTCAGAGCAAAAATTACTATTGTTACTGTGTGCTCAAAGCATAGGAATAATGTACACAAGCATTAAATTGGATAAAAAGCACATTACCCACAATAGGTATCACATTACATTTCTCTTGTTTCTCACAGTGGTTTGGAGAGCCCTATTTTCATCTAGAAAGTTTACTTTGTGTTTTCATCTGGTTACCATTATAAATAAACTTCATTACAAGTTGAGCTTTCTTTATAAATGAAAATTTATGATGAGTCCTTCCACTGCATGAGATGGTAACACTTTGGTAATAGCATTTACAGTCCATGTAAATTTAGTCTTAATCTTTGATTGCCTTTTTTGTGAAATTTCTTTTATCCTATTCGGATTTCTTTTTATCTTTTTATCATTAAAACTAACACCACTCCCAAATTCAGTTGATAAATCGTTTTTCTTCCTATTCTATTTGAAATTTATACCTGAATCTTACTTTTCTCAAGCATTCTATGTCTTCCCATGTTAGCTAAGCTGTTTAGGACATTCTGTTTTGATGAATCCAGCCTTCAAAGTGACATATGAGACACAAAACTTCACTGTTATCTAATGTTAGATACATCATACCTTAGAACAGCCAAGATGTACAGTAAAAATATTTATATGTAAGGTGTATAAATATTCATGTAGGTTTTCCTAAATCATTCAGTGGCTTCTGTTATGGATATTATTAGAAAAGTAGCCATGGTCTTAGAATTGGTAGGATTCTAATTCCCTAGCTTGCTCTTTCCATATTTTCATATACTACTGTTTCTTCCTATTGTTTATGTCTTTCTAAGAATTCCAACAGGAATTTCTCATTTATCATTGTCAGAGAATGTTATTTCTTCAACAGATACAATTTGTATAATCCCCAGTTAGAATTTCCAGTTGTCTATCTAGTCAAGGAGCTGAGCAAGATGAAAATGAGAAATCATCAGCTCTTAGGAATCCAGGAGAGCAAATACATAGTACTGCAAGGTACCACAGCCCACTCCCACACCCATATGTCCCACCGCTCTAACATCATATAGATTTTTCATCTAGGTCACCAGAGCAATTTCTTCTCAGGATGGATATACCATCTGACAACTCTCTGGTAGCCTGGATGAAATCATGTAATTTGTGATTTGGTCCAAACCATCCCTCGTGTCTTTATTGGCAATCTCAGCAAAAACCAAGCAGACTTCTATTTGTGATGGTAGTATCTGAGAGTAGGGCTGAGGCTCTAGAGGAGGGCAGATTTTTCTAAATCTGTTGCACTCAATAGACAGCACTCAAATTAGCAGGGAGACAGTTCTCCATTTATTGAGAATGTCAGAAGATAGAGAGGATTCCAAAGAGCTGCTCCTAGTATGTACTTTTTATATTAATGGACCAGTGAATTACCAATGTCAAAAGTTCATACCACAGTATGAACAAGATGGTTTGATTATAATTTTCAGACAGATAAAGATTTCCTGCATTCTAGGTCATGCTGATAAAAACTCATTCTAGAAACAAACTATTCAGACAATCCATACCAGGCCTTAACCTATAAGCAGCTGGAAAATGCCTGGAGGCCTCTATTCATTAACAAATGATTGCACATGCAAGCTTCTCAGAGAATGTGAGTAAGATGGTGGTTAGCAGCACAGCCTGTGGAGCCACACTGTCTGAGTTCATATCCTTTCCCAGCTACTTTCTTTTTTTTTTTTTTTATTATGGGTAAAAATCAAAATTCTCACAATACATACAAACATTTGCAAAATGATATATAAATATATGTGCATATATGTGTATTTGCTTACAAAAATGTTATTTATATATATATATATATACATATATTTTAAGAGGTGCTTAGATTACCTTCTATCTCTACAAACTTAGATAAGTTGCTTAGCCTCTCCCTCCATTTCTTTGTCTATAAAATGATGACAATAATAGAGCTTACTTCATAGAGTGTTGTAAGGATTAAATACATCTGGACCATTGGTTCTATATATGATCTTTTATGATGCCTACGCTGTTGGGAGCAGATATGAAAGCCTTTAGTCTCCAGTAATTTTCTCTCCAAAATCCCATCTCCTATAATCTGGGAGGAGTGCTCCTCTTCTCTGCCTCCATGGCACCCTGTACCACCCCTACCATGGCAATATTACTGTAAAGTATCTATTTACTTCTCTCTTCCACCTCCATTAAACCATAAGCTTCATGAGGGCAAGAACTGTGTGTATCTTTTCATCATGATTGCTTCAAAACCTAGCATGTAACTGGCAATAAATATTTATTGGATGAATGAGAAATAGAATATCATGAAATAATGTCATAAATATTTGAGAATTTGTGTGTAGAATTTTGCTTTTGATTATGTTACTCTTCTGGTAACAGCAGAGGCTGATATGCAATGAATTATTGATTTCACCTTCTTTGTACTGGGATATCTTACCTTTAGACATCCACACGGCTTACCTCCTCATCTCCTTCAGATCTTATTCACATATCACCTTCTCACTGATTCCTTTCCAGACTTTTTCATTTAAAATGCATCTCTCTCCCTACTCCCAACACTCCCAACCCCCCATTCTGTTTTGCTTTTCCATAGCACCTATGACTGTCCAACCCTCTATAATTCACTTATTTGTTATGTTTGTAATTTATTGTCAAAAAAACAGCCAACCACTTGCAGGTAACTTTGTTGGTTTGGCTCACTGTTATATATCCCTAGAACCTGGAACAATACGGTACAACATACCAATACCCGGCACAACTTGGAAAAAAATCTTTTGAATTAATAAATTTAATGCCTTGGGGTTGCCAACTTGGAAGCAATTAAAAACAAAATTACTATTTAAGGGTAGTCAAAAAAGAACAAGCAGGAAATCTTTGGTTCTGTCTTTAGATCAATCACATATGGTTTTTGACTGTGCTAAAGGTACATACGTCACCTCCCGGAGCCCTTTAATTCAACCTCCTAATTCTGAAAATCTCTCTTCCAAAAATATCCCTCCAAGGGTCGTTCTGAGGAAAGTATTGCAACTACTTGATAAAACAATATATATCTGGGATTATATCTCTAAAAAATAATATGGAATCCTAGTTAGAGGCATTTTTAAATGGTTAAACCCTAAAGCAAACTGCTTCTTTAAATATGTGGATATGTACTTTCCTTAGAGCATAAATATAGAATCTCTACAAATTTTTAATTAAGAAAACTAAAATATCTCTATTAAAATATGTTTCATTCTGCCAGCTTAGTGGGTTTTTTTTGTTTTTTTTTCAACAAAGAGTTTTTGCTTTGTTTTTTTTTTTTTTTTACATTTTACAGCACAAAATGCTACATTGTGCCACTACCAGCAAGAAAATTGTGGCCTGCTGAAGTGCCATATGATTTATAAGTTAATTCCTTACATTATTTTTATTAAAACTTTTTTCATTAAGATTAAATTTTCACTTGGGTAGTTAATTGTTTCAATTCATTATGAGGGCATCACACAAACACAAAATTGAACAAGGAAATTATATAGGAAGCAAAGAGGAGTTGTATGGGAGGCAATGTATTAAAAAATAATAAAAGTCACCCTCTCATACATGTGGTGAGACTTTCATTCAACTTGCTGTTTGTAGGTTATTTAGCTATTTAAATGAGGGTGTCATAAAATGACCTTAAATTAGTTACTCTTACTAAGTAGGAAAGTTTAAACACAGAATTTAAAGAAGCCATGGGTTACTCAGGTCGGACAAGAAAGCCAGGCACTCTACAAATAATAAGATAACTCCCAAGTGTTTGTAAAGGGGACAGAAAGTATCAAACTGAAAAGGGAAGCACAAACAAATGGGAGAACTAGTGGGAGGCTGGATGCAATGGTGCTATCCCATAAAATAAGACGAAAAGACAACAGGTACTAAGATGAATAAGAACATTAATTCTTATTATAAACATGAAAGTAGCATGACAGAAAGATCTAACTAAGTTTGTCCATTTAGATAAATCACATGGGATGAGCGGAGCCATGTGCATGGCACACATTGTGGCATTGTGATATTTTTTATTCATATTTTCTCACCAAAAAAAAATCTATCTCCTTTCTTTCACCACCGCATTCCCCATATTAGTCTCTCTCACAAGTGGTAAATGTGAATAGTATGTAGAATGAGTAGCATATTGAATCAATAGCATCCTCATTCATGCAACAATATTTATTGAGCATTACTGCATGTGTAGCATATTCTGCTCTTAGTAGAATAAAGGACAGTAGGATGAGTTTCTATAATTCATAAATATAATGCTTCAAGTAAAAATGGATAAAGATCACAAGGGAGAAACTGATATAAGTAATAGGGAATTTGGAAGAAGGTATGATTCTATCTAACTATAAGATCTAAGAAGACATTCGGGAGCAGATGTGGCTTGAGCAGTTGAACACCTACTTCCCACGCAGGAGGTCCCCGGGTTCAGTCCCAGGCCCCATTACCTAAAAAAAAAAAAGTCATTCAGAGGATTGAGGAAGAGAGGTCCATTAAGCTGAACCTTAAAAGTAAGAGAAAGGAAAAAAGATATTTCAATGAGGATTGTAGCATGAACAATGGCTTGCAAGTATAGAATATGTGACATAAGCATGAACCATTGCAAGAAGTAGTTTGATAGATGTATCTTGGGTATGAATGGAGGATAAGAAAAATAAACTTGTAAGTAGGAAGAAATGATAGAGTTAAATGCTGGGCTAAGGAGTTTCTATTTTATTTTTTAGGCACTGGGCATCTAAAAGTTTCTGAAGGAGGAAATGAGCTGTCAGAGTTATGCCTCAGAAAGAGGGAACTGACAGGTACAAGTAAAATATATTGAGGAGAAAAGGCTAAAGATAAGGAAAATGCAGTTAAAAGGCCGTTGTTATATACACAAAGTCATGTATGTAGTTAACACCACTGAATTGTATATTCAAAACAGGCAAAAATGGGAAATTTTAGGTTGTATATAAGTTACCCTCCCCACCCATGCACACACACAAACCCATAGAACTGTACAACACAATGTAAACAGCACACTAAAGTTAATAGCATAATTATAAAAAGATTGTTTCATGAATTGTAAGAAAGGTACCACACTAACGCAAAATGTTAATAGGGAAAAGTGTGCGTGAGATGGGGATATGTGGGAACTTTCTACTTCCTGGATGATGTTTCTATAAACCTACAACTGTTCTTATAAAAATTTAAAAGGGAGGGCATTATTAACAAGAGAACTTGCAAAGGGTAATAAGATCTGAGTGCTGGCAGTGAGGGTGAAAGTGACAAGAGTGTCCAAAGACATGCAGACATAGAATACATATGACTTGGCCATGAGAGTGATCTTAATTTTTTTCTTCGAAGAGAATTGTTGGTGATTTAGTGGAATCGCTGACATAATAGGACACAAAACAAGGAAGTTTTCATGGAGGTTCAGGAAGATTTTGTGCTTGGAACATGCCTGGGAGTCAAAATTATTTCAGAATTTAAATAATCTTGCCTTTTTCTGAGATTACTCAGTCTTTAGGATGCTTTCCTCTGTAAGCAAATGACTGGTTTTACAGAGCAAACCCAGAGCCATAACAGGGAGGAGATGACGTAGCTTGACCAATGGCTATGTAGAAAAATCTGATTTCGATGGGGAATGTGTAAAGTAGATATAAGACTAGGTCTTGACAATTTCTTCTGATTGGATACCACAATGATTACATACCACATTCTATCTGTATCCTTTTAGTATTAGGTACTGCCAATTTCAATCTATGCATGACTACAAAATATTCTGATATGTTTGCATTTATTTTTTGACTCTATGCTCCACTCCAACTTCCCTTTCTTAGGAGAGCAAATAACTTAGTTTATTTTTTGTTTACATAGTAATGTTTGTCTTCTTCTTGCTAGAAAATAAGCACATTGAAGAAAGATTAGACTCTTGAAAAGCCCTTCAAACATTCATCATTGTTGATGTGGATTTTGAAACTTAAGAGAGAGAGAGAAGAAAAAGTTAAGTCAAGAGAAAAGGAATGCTCTTACATTGGATTTTGTGAGACATTGTTCTTTAGTAGCCCAGATTACTTGCAAGTAATGCTCAACAAGTCTTCACAACATTATGCAGAGACTCATGCATAGATCAGTTATACAGTGTTCCAGTTATCTATTGCTGAGTAAGAAAGCATTTAAAAACTTAGTGGCTTAAGACAACAATTTATTATCCTCTCTCATTGTTCCATGAGTTGACTGACGTCAGCTGAAGATTCTTAGAACCTCTTGTATAGTTATGGTTGAATGGTACCTGGGGCTGGAGTCATCTGGAAGTTCACTGTACTGGATATCCAAAATGATCCAGTCACTTGGCTGGCAGTTGATACTAGCTATTGGCTGGGAAATCAGCTGGGCCTATACTGGAGCACTCTACATGACCTCTCCATGAGTCTTGGACTTCCTACAGCATGCAGCTGGATTCCAAGAGGGAACATCCCAAGAGTAAGTATTCCAAGATTCCCAGACAAAAGCTGCAAAGCTTGTTATGACCTAACCTTACAAGTCATGCAGCATCATTTACACCACATTCTTTGTTAAAAAAAAAAAAAAAAGATAGTCATGAAGCCAGCCCACATTCAGGGACATGAGGCTATACAAGGGCATTAATACTGAGCGACATGGCTCATGGGACAGGGGAAAAGTGCCCATCTTTGGGCACTAGCTACCACACATAGTAAAACAAGGTAGGATTATCAAGGGGGGATTATATAATTATCCAGTAAGTGTATTACTGAATGATGTTCTTGCTACTTGTGGAGTTGTTTGTCCTCATTTGCTCCTGCCCTTTCAGAAAAGTTACCAGTGTTTTTTTCTATCCTTATTCCAGGGTCTAGACCTCTTTTCCTTTTATAGTGGTTCCCGTATAAATAGACCTATATGTCTCTCTAAAAGTGCCCAAATAGGGTAACCTGTGAAATATTTCTCATATTTTTATTACTCTTATTTCTTTGCCCTAAGTCCTTCCACAAGATTGACTCTATAGCAGGGTACTATTTTATTTTCAAGATTCATTCAGCAAGCATTAATTGAGTATGATATGCCAGGCTCTGTGCTTGTCACAGGAAACACAGTGACTATTAAGATAGCTTCTGCCCTCAAGATGCAAACAGATCAAAAGGGGAAAATGGCCTGTTTTAGTTAGGGTAAAGCTAAGGTGTTCTGAAAGAAAGACCCCAGATATAAAAAGGATATACAAGTTTATTTCTCTCACATATAATAGTCCAAGGTGGATATTGCAGATGGGCAGGTGGTTCCGCCCTCCACCTTTCAGGGACCAGGTTCCTTCCATCTTGTTTCTCTGCCATCCCCTAGGCAGTATTTTTAGCTGCATAATCACAGCTGGGCTGTAGGTTCATCAGCATTCTGGATCACAGAAGTAGGGATTATGAACATGGAGGAAGCAAGCTCATCGCCTTAAGGCAGTAACCAGAAGTGACACACCTCAATTCCACGCTTGTTCTATTGGCAAGGACTTAGCTTTCCACACCTAACTTTAAGGGAGACTGGGAAATGTAATGTGTTGGACAGCCATGTGCAGTTGTTTTACTGTAAAAGAAGAGGCTTACGGGTTTTCGTGAACATCTCTACCACAGTAGGTAAATAAATCACTACAAAGCAATGTGATAAGTCTTATACCAGAAAGACATACAAAGTGCTATGAATGCACAGTGGGGAGTCACTAGCTTAACGTGAATGTTTAAAGAGTGTTTTTCAGAGGAAGTAAAATTGGAACTGTTTCCAGAAGTAATGAATAAGAAAAATACTGGGTATTCTAGGCAGGGAAAAAATTATAAAAAGCATTCTGTCCAGGTACAGAATACAAAACAATGTGACAGATTTGGGGAATGGAAAGATAAGATATTGGTCACCATAAAGCTCAGAGGTTGGGGAGTTACAGGAAATGAGGCTCTTAATATAGAGGGGATCCTGCTAAGGAGTAGCTTGGATTTTATCCTCCAGAAATGGTGGGGATCATTAGATGTTTGCACGTTTGGAAATGGCATGACCAGATTGGTGGTGGTGGCATGAGAATTGAGAATGGTAATGGTGTGACAGAAGGGGAGAAGAGATTAAACAAGAAGAGACCAGTTAGGAGTGTATTACAGAATGAACATGATGAGAATTAGACAAAAGTGGTTGTCTTGGGAATGGGAGAGGAAGGAATAAGTATGTATATCTGTGCAACAGAGACCACAAATTACTGGCTGCTTAAATGGGAAGGTTGAGAAAGAGAGGAAAGCTTCCAAATGAAAAAAAATTTTTATTTAGGTAAAATTCACATAAAATAAAATTTACCATTTTAAAGGGTATAATTCAGTGACTTCCAGTATGTTCACAATGTTATGCAACCATCACTACTACCTAATTCCAGAACATTTTCATCACAAAAAGAAATCCAGTAGTTAAGCAGTCACTCTCTATTTCCCTGTCCTCATAGCCCCTGACAACCAACCATTAATCTACTTTCTGTCTCTTTGAGTTTGCCTAATCTGGAAATTTCGTACAAAAAAAGGAATCATACTATATGTGGTCTTTTGTGTCTGACTTCTTTCACTTAGCATAATATTTTCAAGGTTCATCCATGTTGTAACATGTTTCAGTACTTCATTCCTTGTTATGGCTGAATATTCCATTGTGTGGATATAGCACACTTTGTTTATCCATTCATCAATAGATGAACATTTGGGTTGTTTCCACTTTTTGGCTATTAGGAGTAATGCTGCTAGGACCATTCATATACAAGATACCTGTTTTCAGTTCTCTTGGGTAGTACTTTCTAATTTGCAAGGTAGATAATTGGTGATGCCATTAACTAGTACAAGCACAGAGGAGAAAACAAGTTTCTAGGACAATATTTTTTATTTGTCTTTATACATAAAGAATTTGGGGTTTCTGTCAGATCTCTACATTTCTGAACCATTTCTGCAAGTTTGAGGGTCAAAGGAAAGAGCAGAGGGTGAGTCTAAAGACTAGATTGATCCCAAATAAATATCTTTATTTTTCATTATGTGAGCAGATATATAGGAGAATGTTGTGTCTTAATCAAGATAGGGAAGCAAGTTGGCTTGGTCTGGTCAATAGCAGTAATACTTGTAATGAATCATCAACCCTCCTGTTGTGCCAGAATAATATATGCAGTGCTGCAGGTTTTGATACAGTGTCCATTCACTTATATTCAGACACTTAGCACTGCTATATGCCAAATTCTGTACTAGATGCTAAGGACATGACTCTAAAACAACAAACACAATCTCTGTGCTCAAAAAGCTAAGACATGAGAATGTAAGGGTTTGCCATTTCAGGTTGGTGAGGGTAGAAGTATATGGGAAGTATTATGTGGGAGTTAAGGGTAGGGGTGCAGAAAATAGAGTTCCAGGTTCCAGGCAGAGGCAAATGCAAGTGAATATATGGCACATTCAAGAACCAAAATGAGTCCAGTATTGCTAGAGAGTTGACTATAGGGGATAGGTTAGTAAAAAGAGGTAAGATTGGAAAGATAAACAGGAGCCAGATCATGGTAGCCTGTTCAGCCATGTAAAAAAATTTTGGAAAGAAGGTTCTAAGAAAGGAAATATAATATGATTAGATTTGCATTTTGCAGTGAATGTTCTGGCTGTGATAAAGGAAATATATTGGAAAATAAACAGGACTAAAGCAAGACTAGGTAGATCATGTTGGCCTGGATGAGGCACTGGAGATGGAGAAAACAGTTTGATGTGAGAGATATTTAGGAGAATCAACAGGAAACCAATATTGATAGGCTAAGGTAGATGCTGGAGTGGAAAGTGTCAGGATTTGGTTTTGGGCAAGCATGTGGATAGCCTCTCATTAACTGAGAAAATGAAGGGTGGAACAGAAGCACATTTGTGGGGGAATGATGACATGTAGAATTTGAGGTGCCTAAAAGACATCCAAATAGAATTGAACAGTAGGCTATTAGCTCTATTAACTAAAACTCAAGAGAGAGGGAACAGATGTAGCTCAAGTGGTTGAGCACCTGCTACCTGTGTATAAGGTCCTGGATTCAAACCCTGGTACCTCCTAAAAATTTTTAAAAATTTAAAAATGAGAAAACCAATTTTCATTGGGGAGCAGATATAGCTCAGTGGTTGAGTGCCTGCTTCCCATGTATGAGGTCCTGGGATATATGCCTGGTACCTCCTTAAAAAAATTTTAAATTAAAAAAAAAGAGAGATTTGGGAGTGATAGGACATTTAGGTCACCCTGGTAGGTATGTTCAGTGAGAAGTCCAGCATTTGGTGGCTATGCAGCTAGAGGGAGCTGCAAAGAGGAGCCACCAGAGAGCTAGGGAGAAGATCAGAGTAAGGTGAGGGCAGGAAAGCCAGAAAAGAATGCTCCACGAAAGAGGGATGTTTAGCAGTGTCTAGGTCTCTTGAAGATCTAAAGGATCAGTATCCTTTATATCAGGGGCCAGAAACCTTTTTCTGGAAAGGGCCAGATGGTGAATATTTTAGGCTTGTGGACCATACAATAAATGTCATAACCACTCATCTCTGCCATTTTACCACGAAAACAGCCATAGATGTAAATGAGCAGTAGCTGCTGTGTTCCAATAAAACTTTATTTACAAAAACAGGAGCCAGTCTATGGGCTTTAATTTGCTGATTAATGTCTCTCTGTAAGGGCATACACTAGATTCAGATGAAGAAATGCAAATAAAATGGCTATGGAGGAGAAAGGAAAGTTTTTTTTAACAACTGGAAGAGAAGGAGTAGTTAAACGAAGTTTGGGTTTATTTGTCTAAGATGAAAGAGACTTGAATGATTATAAATTATGTAAATATAGAGTAAGAATGTAAATATGCAAAGGAGATAAGGCAGTACCCAATCCGAAGCTTATTTATAAGGAGAAATTGCTATTAGGTAGGAGGAAGAAGATGGGTTTGATGTTAACAGTCTTTCAGGTTTAGTGATGAAAAGTGGAAAGAATTCCACTCTGATTAATTTTGATTTTACCATGAAGTAGGAGACAAGGTCATCTGCTTAAGAGAAGGGATGTGAAATAATAATTTGAATAATGTGAGATAGGCTTTTGGCTTGGCAAATGAAAATATTTACATTTTTCTGTTTTTAAAAAAATTGATTATTGTAAAATAAACAATGAAAAGAAAATAAAATTCCCTAGTCCTACCACCTCCTAGAAATGACCTGTTTCTGTTAACAGTGTGTACACACTTCCATATTTTCATGTGAAAAGTAAATGCATATTAAATATAAATAAGATCTCTGCATATTGTTCTAAAACTTGATTTTTCTTTTATTGCTATTCTTCTGGCTATAAAAATAGTACATTCCAGTTACAGAAAAAAAGAAATGTCTATATTAGTATAGTTGGGATATTTTTCATGTCATTTCATGTAGGTACAACTTCATTCTTTTGAGCCACCACATTTATTTAATTAATTGAATGTGTCATAATTTATTTAATTGAGCCCCTATTGACAGCTATTTGTTTTTCCGTAGTTTTCTTTTCCTAATATTAACAGTATTGACGTGAATATCTTTGTACATTTTTGCTAGTGTTTCTATAAAATAAATTTCAAAAAGTGAAATTTCTAGGTCAAAAGGTAGTCCTGTATTTAATTTGGAAATATATGGCCACATTACTCTGCAAAGTAGCTGCACAAGTTTACATTTCTACCCTAAGTTTTATTAATTATTTTAGTCATTGCTAATCTGCCAAAAAAAAAGTCAGTTAAATTTATATCTATTTGATAAGCAGTGACGTTGAACATATTTTTATATAATTATTAGTCATTTATGTTTGTCTTCTAAATTACAGATAATTTTTTATTGTCTTTATCATTTCCTTATTGATTTGTAGAAGTCCTTCATAAATTATGTATGTCCTTGTTGTATATGGTATAGTTTTGCCCAGTTTGTCTTTTATCATTTTCAGTTCATTCATGGAATTTTTTTCCATGCAGAAGTTTGTTTTTGTTTTATGCCATAAATGTCAGTCATTTTTTTCCTATAGTTTCTGATCTTATTGTCATTCCCTAAGTCCCACCTGACAATTAATACAAACTCTCTTTTATTTTCTTCTAGTGCTTTTATGATTTTTTAAACCTTTAAATCATAACATCTGGAAAGTTGACTAGAATTACATTGTACAATGGCTAAGTAGTGCTGAGGGTCCAGTAGGTGACAATCTGTTTATAGGGACAAAGATCTTTTAGGCAAGCAAGGAGAAGGCTACTCTACAATATGATACCATCTTTCCATACTTAACTCAAAAAAATTAGAAAACTCATTAATATTATTTAATATAGGACATCCCTAATGAGAAACACTGGGAATATAAAATCTAAAATTATTTAAGTCAATGACAAAATACATATTTCAAAGCCACAGTTTTGTTGTCCACTCACCATGAGGCAGTTCACAGTAATGTATGACTCTTTAGTTGCTATTTACACAATTTCAGCTACAGTTCTAAGTTAGAAAGTATAGAAGTAATGATTCTCACTGTGACACTTCAATGTATGGCAACATTGCAAGAAATATAAATGCTATAAATTGGATTTGTTAGGATAATGTAGTTAAATATTAAGAAAATTCTAACATTTACCCATTCCTTAATCTATGTTAATTTGTTTCCAAATTCTACTTTGTGTGACTTGGTTAGTGTATAGGATCTTTGGTTTGTGTGTGTGTGTGTGTGTGTGTGTGCGTGTTTTGCTTTTTTTGATTCCTGATGCAAACCCTGGTGATAGGCACCACCAAAAGTTTAAAAAGAAAACAAAAGGAACACTTACTCTCCAAAGAACTGTGCAACTAGATCTCCAAACAGCAGCTTCAAATAAGAGCAATTCACTTACACTAACTTCTAGTCAAATTGTTGTTTTGCCTGAATTCTACCCAAAATTATACTGAGAGTGGTCAAACTTGTTTATGTACACAGATACAGCTGTACTTCATTGATGCATTTATTCATTTAAAAAATATTATGCTATGTGCTTGGCACAGGAGATAAGTGATGAAGATGTTGATGTTGATGATAATAATAGCAGCTAATATTTATTGAGTATTCCCTATGTGTAGATATTTATGTGAATTAAGCCCTACCGTGACTATATGAGGAAGGTTCTACTACTATCCCATTGTGTGGATGATAAAACAGGTTTAGAGCACTCTCACTTGTAAATAGTGCAGCCAGAATTAAAACACTGCAAATCTGACTCCAAGGGACAAAGTCTTAATTAATAGATTGTCAAATATGTTCCTTTCCCTCATGAACCATATATTCTAGTGATTCATATATTTAATAAATATTCATTGAATGTCCACTATGTGCCAGGCACAGTTCTAGGTCCCAGGAGTACAGTGGTTAAGAAACGGACAGGCTCATCATAGCTCATACTTTCTACAGCCTCTAATAAGGATCACAAAAGAGTAAGAAAATATATGCATATTCACACATGTAATAGATATAATAAAATAATTAACATATACAAGGATTACAAAGCTATTTAATATAGCACAATGTGTTAAAAAAATAAATAGCATGGAGCCACACCCTGATCAAGGTGGCAGAGTGAGAAACTTCAGGGTTTTGTATCCCCACAGAAGCTTTCAACAACCAGCAAGAACTGACAGAGGCATCTTTCTCAAAACTCTAGAAAACAGTTAAATGATTACAGTAATAAGGTGAGCACCAAATCAAGAAAAAGGCCATTTAAAAGTGGTAGATTTTGGGGGCGGATGTGGCTCCGTCTGCCATATGGAGGGACCTGGGTTCGATCCCCAGGACCTCCTGGTAAAATAAAATAAATTAAAAAAAAAAAAAAAATATATATATATATATATATATATATAGAAGGCGCATGGGCTGCCAGGCTCTGTGTGCTGGTGAGCAGCCAGGCCCGGGGAGCCATGCAGCAAGATGATGACATAACAGGAGAGAGACGCAGGGGAGAGACAAGACGAGATGTTCCGAAAGCTCCGAAAACCAGGAACCGAGGTGGCGCAGGTGGCAGAACACCTCTCTCCTACATTGGAGGTCTCCAGGATCGAATTCTGGTGAAGACTGGAGGAGGAGGATAAGAGATGGCAGGAAACAGACACAGAGAATTGCCCAGCAAATGGACACAAAACAGCAAATGGGGAAGGGGGGTTTAAAATGGATAAAGTAAATAAATAAATCTTTAAAAAGAAAAAAAAAAAAGTGGTAGATCTCCTGGAGCCCTGGCAGGCCCTACTCCCATCCAATCCCTGGGTCAACACGGAGGTAACCTGTGCTCCCAATGTGGTTACCTAGTCCCATTCTGAAGGGAGCAGAGTAACCCACGTACACATACTGGGACCATATATGTCTGGCCCAATTTGGTGGTTGCCTGAGGAACTAGCTGTCCCAGAACCTTCCCAGTAAGTAGAAGGTGGTTCACAGTGCTCTCCTACAAAACACTGTAAGAGAGCAATCAAGGGACTGCTGGCTGTAGGACATACTGTGTAGTACCCTGGAACCATGAAGAAATTGTTTCCTAGGGAAGAGGGGACATTCATATCTGTGTAAACAGGAAATTCCTTTGGCCAAAGTTGCATGCCCAAGACAAAACGCATGAACAGAAAGGACCGGGGAGGTTCCCATTCTTTGACCTGGAGCTATTCTGTAAACTCATTGTACAGATAAGCTCTGAAGAAGAACACTGATATAGGTCAATCTATAAAGACTGGAAAGGTGTTTTCTTTTTTATCCTTTTTTTTTCTTTGTTAGGTCCTGGCATTCAAGGAAAGCTCTGCCATGACACTGGCTGGATACAATCTTAAGGAATAGATGCCTCAGAGTCTAAATTCCAGTGATAACACATTAAAATATTAAAATATCCAGGTTTCAACAAAAGATTACAAAACATACAAAGAAACTGGAAGCAATGGCCAAGGGAAAGTAGAGGATTAAAGCATTAGAAACCATCAATGATCAGACCCTGGGACATTCCATATAAAGACTTTTAAAATAGTCCTAATCGGAGCAGGTATAGCTCAGTGGTTGAGCACCTGCTTCGCATGTACAAGGTTCCCTGAACCTCCTAAAAATAAAAATAAAAAGTCCTAATTATGCTCAAAGAGCTAAAGGAAAACAAGTTCAAAGTACTAAAGGAAGGCAGGAAAACGATAGATGAGCATAAAGAGAATATCAATAGAGAGGTGGAAATGATGAAAAGGAACCAAGATCTGAAGACTATAGTAACAGAAATTAAAAATTCCCTAAAGGGGTTCAACAGCAGATTGGACCTGGCAGAAGAATCAGTAAAGTTGAAGATTATACAACTGAAATCACCCAGTCTAAGTATCAGAAAGAGGAAAGAATGAAGAAAAGTGGACAGAGCCTGAGGAACCTGTGGGACACTATCAAGCATACCAATATACAGATTGTGGAAGTCCCAGAAGGAGAGGAAAAAGAGAAAGGGGCAGAGAGAATATTCAAAGAAATAATGGCTGAAGACTTTCCAAATTTCATGAAAGATATAAATATATACATCCAAGATATTCAACAAATTCCACATAGGATAAACTCAAATAGGCCCACACTACACCATGTTATACTCAAACTGTCAAATGCCAAAGATAGAAAATTCTGAGAGAGAAAAT
This sequence comes from Tolypeutes matacus, assembly GCA_026826555.1. NCBI lineage: Eukaryota > Metazoa > Chordata > Mammalia > Cingulata > Chlamyphoridae > Tolypeutes > Tolypeutes matacus. Next base: position 18,695,227 of record JAKSZT010054416.1, read on the forward strand.
TCCACAAGAGAAGCATCAAGTCGCCTACAAGGGAGCCTCAATAAGATTAAGTGCCAATTTATCATCAGAAACCATGGAGGCAAGAAGACAGTGAGAAGACATATTTAAAGTCCTGAGAGCAAAAAATTGCCAATCAATAATTCTAATCTGGCAAAACTATCTTTTTTAAATGAAGGAGAGATTAAGATATTCCTAGATAAACAAAAAATGAGGGAGTTCACCACTAGACCAGCTCGCCAAGAAATTGAAAAGGAGTTCTACAGGTTGAAAGGAAAGAACAATAGACAATTAACTGAAACCACATAGAGAAATAAAGATCTCCAGTAAAGATAATGACATGATTAAATATAAATATCAGTAGTATTGTATTTTTTTTTAACTACACTTTTTACTTCCTACAGGGTCCCAACAGCAAATGCATAAAATGTAATGATAAATCAATGGTTTGCAGCTCATAGTGTATAAATATGTAATTGTGACAAGAACTACATAAAGGTGGGGGGACAGAGGGGTATAGGAACATAGTTTATGTATGCTATTGAAGTTGTTAAGTTGGTACCAAAGCAAACAAGATTGTTAACAACTTACGTGTTAAATTTAAGCCTCATGGATACCACAAAGAAAATATCAGAGAATATGCAAACTCATTGAGACAGGAAGTAAAGTACAGTTTACCAGGGGTGGGAGGCAGGGACAATGGGAAATTAATGCAAAATTGTGTAGGGTTTCTATTTGGGGTGATGGGCAAGTTTAGTAATGGATGGTGGTGAGGGTACTACAACACTGGAATGTGATTAATCTTACTGAATGGTATGCTTGGGAGGGAATGGGATGGGAAGATTTATGTTGTTTATATGTTTCCACAATTTTAAAAAAGAGGAAGGGATGGAGGGAGGGAGGAAGGGAGGAAGAAAGAAAGAAGGAAGGAAAGAAGGCAGGCAAGCAAAAGATTATCTCAATGCATAGTATTGGATGGGATTTAAGAATGAAGAAGAAAAGGCTCAAAAGGATGCTACTGGAATATAAGAAAAAGAGAGAATATAGAATATAAGCTTTAGATCTATGTTATATTTCTTGAGCTTGATAACTGCCCTTAAGGTCATTACATAAATGAATGTACTTGTTTATAGGAAATATACATGGAAGGATCATGTGTTTAAGGAGTAGGATATGTACAACCTGTCTCAAATGTTCATTAGCTATATAGACAGACAGACACGACAGACAGAAACAGAAAGAATGATAGAGAGCAAAGGTGGCAAAATGTTAAAATGGATGGATCTGTTTATCTGGGGGTGGGAGGTATGTAGGAGTTCTCTGTACAGGGTTTGTATTATTTTTGCACCTGTCCTGTGATTTTGAATTTATTTCAAAATAAAAAGCTAAAAAAAATACTGTGTATTCAGGAAGGGCAATGTTACTTTTACATTTTAAAAGAAGTTCCTTTTCCTTTGTGGTTAAAATCATAACTTACTTTTTTTAAAAACTTAGCCTAATCAAACCCTATTCAAGAACTTTTTTTTTTTCCAGTTGCTAGAAGGGGAAAATTTATATTCCCCTGAAAATGAAAATTTTTCACAAGGTGGGAAATCATTAAAACATTGTGTCACCTGAAGTTAACTTTTATCTTAACTTCAGAATCATTTATAATATTGCAATACCAAATATTACTATATTACTATGCACACAGTTTTTTTCAACGGATAAGACCAAAGTGATTGTGAAGAATATTTCTTTAAAAAGTTACACTAGCTATGGCCTAAAGTTAGGTGACAAAGTGCTTTACAGTTTTATCAGATTAATTTATTAATTTCAACAGGTGACTTTTTAAAATATTTGCTACTGGGTCATCCTTCTGTCTCATTTAAAATTTCCTCATGTGGTAGATATCTCTTTCGAACTGACACTATTCCTTTATGTATAATAAGCTGAAACCACTTAGGAATATTTAAATTAAGAAAGCATCAAATAATAGCATTTCAATAGTTAACAAATGTGGCAGTTTGGTGTTGTTTATGAATTCCAAAATAGATATTGGATTGTGTTTGTAAACTGGTCTGTTCCTCTGGGTGTATTAGATTGTATTAGATTCAGAGGTTTCACTTTTACCAAGATTAGGGCTTTTATTTGACCATATCATTAGGGTTTGAGTCCCCATGGGCTCCCCCTCCCCCCACTTTGTGACTATATAAATGGATGCTTAATCAAAGACAGGGAAGTAAATACACAGAGAAAGAGAACACAGAGAGTTTAGTTTTGGATGCTGGAGCCTTAGGGAGAGAGCCAAGCCGTTCACCTGATAGTTTGCAGCTGAAGAGACCAGAGCCCTGAACAGCTGAGAAAGCCCAGAAAGAAACGAGCCCTGGGGAGAGAGACAAGCCTTATGCTAGCCTACAGCTGAGATCAGAAGAAGCTAGGACCATGGAGCCTTAGGAGGAAGAGGAAGGCCGAACCCTCACAGAGACCGGCATCCATCTTGCTCCAACACATGGCAACAGACTTTGTTGAGAGAAGTAACTTACTCTTTATGGCCTTGTGACTGTAAGTTTCTACCCCAAATAAATACCCTTTATAAAAGTCAAAAGATTTCTGGTACTTTGCATCAGCACCCCTTTTGGCTGACTAATACAAAAAATATTTCAATTGTATTATACATTTTGGATATGTTAAAATAGAATTTTTGCCTGAACACTCACCAATTGACATTTGAAAATTTGGTTAATATGTTTGTAAAAACTGTTTGTTTAGTTTGTAAATGAGCATTCAGATTCCTGGTTTCCATTCCTTCTCTTTTCTTCTGGTTTTTACTTTGTCACATGTTAAATGATGCTGTTAAGTACAAGATAATGTGCTAAATTCTGGAATATAAGACCTGTGCCTTGGCCTCAGTAAGCTTACACAATTTAGCCAAAAGAGGCCGAAAACGTCAAATAAAAGAGAAATACCAATAAAAAGATAACATAACAATTTTCTTTAAAAAGTGGTTCGGGTAACAAGGGCAGAGGTTGCATAATGTGTGCATTCATTAAGATGATAGTACCTGAGCTTTAAAAGAGAAGTAATAGATAATTGAGTAGAAGGAGGAATACCTCCAGCAAAGAAGAGTAGTGGGATCCAAAGAGACAAAGCATGGCAAATTCAGTGACATTTTTGCTCAAGTTTGTTTGAGGAAGCTGTGAGAGATGAGATTCAAGAGGAACTTACAAGCAGCATCTAGAGGGTCAAAGGAGTTTGAACTTTTTATTTTTTTTTCTTTTTTTTTTTTTAAAGATATTTAGATTACATAAATGTTACATAAAAATATAGAGGATTCCCATATGCCCCGCTTCCTACACCTCCCACATTTTCCCACATTAACAACATCTTTCATTAGTGTTGTACGTTCATTACAATTGATGAAAACATTTTAGAGCATTGCCACTAAGCATGGATTATAGTTTACATTGTAGTTTACACTCTCTCCCAACAATTTTGTAGGTTCTGGCAAGATATGTAATGGCCTGTTTCTGTCACTGTAATGTCATTCAGGAAAATTCCCAAGTCCCCAAAATGCCCCCATATTTCACCTGTATATCCTTCACCCTGCCCTCAGAACCTCTAGTGGCCACTGCGTCCACATGAATGATATAGTTTCTTCCATTACTAGAATCACAAGAAGTCTATAGTAGAATACCAGTAAGTCTACTTTAGTCCATAGTTCATTCCCCAATCCTGAGGATTATAGGCATGGAGAGTCACTAAATGTTTTTGAACACAGATATATAATGACAGCAACATTTTAGGAGTATAACCAGTCAGTGTTTGTGGAGAATAGGCTGTTGGAGAAGAACAATTAAAAGACTATTTACAGAAGTATTACCCAAACTGGTTTTTGGAACAGTAATTCTGAGAAAGAGTAATAAAAACTCCTCTTTGGGGGACTTTTTCTTGATGAAAAAAAAAAAAAGGAAACATTGCATATTAAACCTTCTTCTTGGAGTTACAGTGTACATTGACAGATAAAAGACCTATACCAGGGGGTGGATGTGGGTCAAATGGTTGTGCGTCCATCTGCCATATGGAGGGACCTGGGTTCAATCCCCGGGACCTCCCAGTAAAATAAACATAAAAGGCACGCATGCTGCCAGGCCCTGCCGAGCCACGCAGCAAGATGCTGATGTAACAGGAGAAGAGACACAGGGGAGAGCCAAGACGAGACGTGCCAAAAAAAATCAGGAACTGAGGTGGCACAGGTGGCAGAATGCCTCTCTCCCACATCAGAGGTCCCCAGGATCGAATCCTGGTGAAGACTGGAGGAGAAGGATGAGAAGAGAGGGCAGGAAACAGACACAGAATTGCCCAGCGAATGAACACAAAAACACTAATTGGTGTGGGGGGGTTAAAATGGATAAAGCAAATAAAATAAATAAATAAATCTTTTTAAAAAAAAAAAAAAAAAAAAAGGACCTATACCAAAGAAACCCATAACATCACAAACTTATTTGCACATAAAAGACTTTATTGCACATCTCTTCGTTATGGAACACATCACTCCATTGAAGTCACTTTCAATACTTGGAAATTTTGGTCTTAACATAATCAATTACTTGTGTATTAATAAGTCTGTATAAAAAATGAGAGTAGATGGGAAAGATGAATTCCTTTTTTTTTTTTTTTTAATTAGAGAAGTAGGTTTAGAGAAAAATCTTGCATAAAAATAGAGCCCCCATATACCACCCTATTATTAGCACCTGGCATTAGTGTGGTACATTTGTTACAACTCATGAAAGAACTTTTATAATTGTTCTATTAACTATAGTTCATCATTTATAATAAGAGTCACTGTTTGTGTTGTATAGTCCTATGTTTTGGGTCTTTTTTTTTTATTTTAGTAACATACATACAACCAAAAACTTCCCCTTTTAAGCACATTCAAATACATGTCAGTGCTGTTAATTATGTTCACAATGTTGTACTACCATCACCACCATCCTTTACCAAAACTTTTCTATCATCTCAAATACCAACTCTCTTGCTCTGGTTTCTCATCAAATTACATTAACCTTTCACCTTTTTTATTTTTTATTTTTTTAGCAGATATGATTTAAGGATTTTATAGAGATTACTAGAAAGGAATTTGGATATCATTTAGCCCAAACCCTATTTTTAATCTTGATAATCAGAAACTGGATATTATCTTTGACTTCCTCACCTTTCTAGTCAAATAAAGTATTGCCTTTAGTGATATTTGTTTACAATTCTTCTTTCCCTCATTTGATCATAAAATACACAAAAATAAGATTAATCTATGTCTTATTATCTTTGTAATCCCTACATCTGACTCATAGTAGGTAGTGGAAAAATATTTGTTGAATTGAAAGTGATGAGAAAGCTGTTAACAAGAGTGTGTGTGACTTGCCCTTGGTCACACAGATGAAAGCAGGATACATTGAAAATAAATGAATTTCAAGAATAATGTATAAAATTTTAGCTTTGGTAGTGGTAAAGAAACGGGGACACAACGGGAGATTATAGAAATAACTCTAAATCTAACTAGCAGTAAGATCTTGATCAAGTCACTCAACCTTTCTAGGCCTCATCCAAGTTTCAGCTTGAAAATATTGAGAAATCTCCATTTTTGTTACTAAAAATAATTAAAAATTAACTGGATGTTGTGATTTCTTTTACATTGAAAAAATGTTTTTGTGAGGGACCACATTTAACCATACAAGACTTTTTTAAGTATTTACTTCTTTATATTTCTACTTATATAATATTCCTGAACTTCCCAACTTTTTCTTATTTTCTTCTTTCCAAGTCTTTCAAAAATGATGGAATCTTTAAAAGTGTACCAGTGTGTATGCGTATGTAATATTAGGACTGAAAATTTAAAATCCTAAAATGTGAAAGCTCCAGTTGTCAGAAGATCATAAAGTCTTTACTGTTAAGGACTGTTAAAAATCACCTTCTGTGAGATCTCAGCTTTGGGATTTTTCTGACATTTCAAGACTTAAATTTGAAAGTGTAGAATCTCTATAAATACAACATTACCACAAGCCCAAAAAAGTCAAGAAATGCAAAAGGTTAGATTCTTTCTTACTTCTCTCCCACATTATGCTCTAAATCGAGTTATGTGAATTAAATACGTAATAAGGAATACTTGATTGTGAAATACAATTTAAATTATGACATATTAAGCTTTTCTCTTTGGATTCTGAGGAATAAAATTGTATATGTAAATCATGTAATATAAAATTTTTTGCATGTGCCCTTAAGGCTTTTTTATGTTTTCTTCACATAGTCCCCTCATTTACAACTTTATCTTGCTACGGACTAACCATATGGGAAATCCACTATTTTAAACTTAAGCTATTTTTATGGTGTTACTGCATAAGAAAATGCCTTTAGAGCATAAAAATCATATATATTTTTACTAGATTATATAAATAAAAATTTATTTTTCTAGTGGTCATTTTTTGGTTCAATGCAAAGCTTGTAATTTTTAATCCCTAAATATTTCTTTAAAAATTCCGTTGGTATAACCAAGTGAAAAATAGAAGCTAATAAAGAAGTACCATGAGACCTGGCCATTTTCAACGTGTTGAAGATTTAAAATTGTGTAATTTACATGAGACATATAAATGAAAGAATAGACTTCACTAGGATTTTTTTTTTTTTTTTTTTTTTTTTGCTTTAAAAATAGGGTATTTTTCTCCTGCAGCAGCATCTCACATCTCATACATATGTGCATATTTAGTCTTCTATGCAGCATTCAGTCCCAAGAACACTAATTATAATTTTAAATTATCAATAAAATATAAGCTTAAAGTACAGTAGATATTGAATTCCATGTATCTCTAAGATTCCCTGTCTAAAGAAAGCAGCTTCTTTTTACCCTTTATTTTCATTTTTTAATTTTTTTAAAATCCTTATCAACTTTATGGTCACTTATATTTCACCTTTTAAAAAGTTAAAAATACTTCTTGAATTTGTAGTGTGCACAAAGTTATATAGCCTTTATATCTAAGAAAGGCATTGCTGATGATAATTCCTCTGTTCATCAGTATACAAGTGTAAAACCAACACGTAGCCCTTAGTTCACGTTCGACCACCTAAAATTGTTTTTAGGTGCTTCTCTGAAGCCCCTCTTGACAGTACTTACAAAGGGGTTTTCCACTGACTTGTTCGTATGCCTAGGTTACACTGCATTTAGGTTTTTGCTTGTCTGTTCATTTGTGGCCTTTGAAGTAGTTCTTCTGCCCATCTTGATTATTTTAGCTCCAACAAAAGTTTGCCAAATAGTAATTCCTTAGGAATCCTGCTATTGTCCTCAGAAATCTCCACCCTGATTTTTGTATTCCTCTTCTATTGAAAAGCTAACTATATTCTCCAATTTTGTGGTCTTTCATACTTGATACTATACAGATGTGGTAAGTTGAATTATGTACCCCAGAAAAGTATGTTCTTAATCTTTATTCATTCCTGTGGCTATTAACCCATTGTAAACAGGACCTTTTGAAGATGTTATTTTTAGTTAAGGTGTGACCAACCTAATCAGATTGAGCTTTAATCTGGATTACTGGAGTCCTTTATAAGCAGAATGAAATTCAGACTTATATGGAGATAAAGCTACAGAAGAAAGGTGGAAGTCACCGGACCCGGAAGAGAAAGGAAAGAACTTCGCCTTGAGTACTGTCACATGGTAGAAAAATCTAACAACCCAAGAACTGCCTGGGAACCAGCTCCAGAACCACCACAGTCTTCAGGGAGAAAGCATCACCTTGCTGACACCTCAATTTTGGACTTCTAGCCTCATAACCAAGAGTCAATAAATACCCATTGTTTAAGCCAACCCATTTCATGGTATTTGTGATCACAGCCAGGAAACCAAGACAAAAGACCATCAGATGGAAACTTTTCAGAAACTAAAATGTAACTTTAACAGGTCCAGCTTTGGGAACCATATAAAAAAGTTAACACTTCTCTGTAGAATATCATTGTCTTGAGTTTGATACCATATCAGAACCAGCTTCCCAAAGAATTTGCTGCTCTTTTTGCATAATCAGATTATTTATGGAAATGACTCTTTTGGCCCAAGATGCTCTACTGGCTCAAAACATATTTGGGCACTTTAAGGATTTTTGGTATACTTTGCAATCATTTTCATTCAATACCTACTCACTTGTTCCATTGTTTCTCTCATATACGTAGACATTTGGCTACACACTGGGTAAGAGGTAGGTCTGAGAACCCCAGAACAGGGACCAAGGCCCAATTTGGTCTCTCTTTGGCTAAATTCCATTTTGGACAGCTAATTGTTTTTTCTTTGGTATGTGAAGTATAATTACTTATCTCTAAACATTAGGCTCTATTGGTGGGAGCTTGTGTGGGGAGGGCCATTTAACCTTTCCCAACGTTAAAAAAAAAAAAAAAAAAAAAAAAAAAACATTATTAACAGTTTATTTTCCACAGAGAACCATGCTATAAGTGTGGTACAAAAATGTGATTTTTGACCACCCAGTTTTGCCCAGGCTAGTCCTTGATTTGTTTCATGACCTCACAATAGCATCTTGTGCCTGCCCAGCCACAAATCTTTATTATTTTGCAGTTTTCTCATAGTGGGGATTCCAGCCGTGCTTCCCTGCTCATGGGCAGCAGAATGTGGCAGCATGCCTGCTCACTTGCCCAAATTACTATAATCACATTATGCCTTCTCAGCATTTTTTACATAGACTGCCTACAAAATTCAGAGAAGCTTGAAGTCAGCCCACTTGAGTTTTACAACTCTTAATGGAGACAGAATAGAAGATATTACAGAGTTCATGGAATCTTGGTTTCATGTTTCTACTGTTAAGGGAGTCAAAAAGTCATCCCACAGTGAATATCTCTATCTTTAAAATTAAAAAGTAAAGTTTTTGTGTCGTGCAATTTCCAAAGACTTCTTTTCCAACTCTAGTGCATTTCAGTTTTTGGCCATTTCTGTAACATGCTAAGGAACTTCGTAAAGATGGAGAAATCCTACTTTTTATTATTATTGTTAACAGTGAATCATTACAGGTCAATCATAATTAGCCAACCCCTTTCTCTCCATATTATTTTCCCTCCCAAATATTTATAGGATGATGATATTTGTCAACATCTTATGAGATAACATGACTGCATCCTGGTGAGTTTACAGAAGGAAAACGCAGTGTCCAACATGGCACTGTGAAATTACATGGAAAATTCAGAACCCATACTGCCTTCATTTCCTTCACCCAACAAATATTTATTGAGCACCAAGAATATGCAGGCCCTCTGTGAGGCACTGGAAATGCAGTGGTGAATTACGTCCATAATCCCTGCCCTTGAGGAGCTTACATAATTTTGTCTTGGAAATAAAGCTCCTATATAGTAAATTTATGTAGATGCTCTTAAAAGTTATATCAAAATAATTCCAAATTTTGTAAAATGTGACCCAGGGCAACAGAGTTGGAAAGGACTCTGGAATTTATTTAATACAGCCTCCTTCTTCATACAATGCAGAATCCGCTCTATTGTATTTGTTCATATGCGTGAACAAAATATGCATTTCATGTTTCATTGTTCAAAAATGAAGAATTCACCATTATAGGTTAAGATATAATCTAAAATCCAGTCACAGCTCTATTAAAATAGTTTTGTTTTCTGACATTATCGTTCATACGTTCAGTGGACAAGCAAAAAAGCTTGGAAAATTAAGCATAAACAATGTGATGCTAGTTTGCTTTAAAATCCCTAATATATGTTTTGTAAACAAAGCTTATAAAACTTAGTACTCTACTAATTAAATAACAAGAAAGATGTTATGAGTATATGAAAAGCCAGAATTTAAAATGCCTTCAGGGGAACAGGTGCTGTAATGACATCGCTGTGTGTCACACAGCTTTTTTTTTCTTGATACTTGTATTTGGTCATAATGGAAAGAAATTGATTCCAAATGTGTTTTCTTGACCTCCTTCTCCATTCATGCTAGTGCCTAACCTTAAATGATGTTTCTACAATCTCAGTTGTATTTACAGTAATTATATGCATAATGTAGCATATTATTGTCCGGACTTCCTGTTTAATCAGTACAGAGCTTCTTACAAGTGCAGCTGAAAAGGGCAAACAAAATTAAAGCTTTATATACCAAAACAAGTTTGATTTGCTAAGCTCCCAGCATTCCAAAGTACACAAATTTGTTCCACTAAGTTTTCCGATGGCTTGCAGATGGGCAATGATTAATCAGAGAGCTAACTGTGAAGTAGTTTGCAATTAAACTGGAAAGCTCTGAAGCATGCTAATTGAATCAGAAAATTAGAGACACTGAACAGTAATTGGCTATTTCTCATGCAGCAGGTGCCAGGCCACTCATCTGTGGAACAAGGTATTTAAGGCACATTAGCACTAGTAAAAATACTTCTTGATATGGAACAGTTAGATTTTCTGCTCATTTTCACCATGGATGTCAAAACATACAGCTGTGCTATCTGGTACTTGCAATTCATGTTTGAAGAATTTAAGTTAGATAAACATATGGGAAAGAAGGGCTGGGCAACCTCTAAGTACAAGGAAACATTTTAGAAGTGAAAACAAAGATGAGAAGCTGAGGTTTTGTGTTTGTTTTTTTTTTTTTAACTCGGTCACTTTTGCTTTCTTATTATACAGATTTAGAAGTGGAATTTTCTGTTTAGTGTTACTTTAAAGCAACAACAGTATAAATCTAGTACTGCTGTGAGCTTAGTAGATACATAAAGCCAATTCATATCATGTCTCAGCGTGAGTTTCTATCTTCTAATTAGTACCACCATTTTATAGAGTGAGCACATGCTATGAAAGTTTGTTTGCCATGCCAACAGGGACCAGGACATGTAGTTTTTCTTTAGTGAAAAGATATGCCATAGGATTGTGAACAACTGTAACCTAACCTGTGGGTAATATGGCAAGAATGGGATTTAATAAGTTCAATTGTAGAGATCTTTTTTTTTAATAATCATTTTCATATTATCGAGGATGGAGCATATGACTTCTTTTTCCCATTGCTTTAATTAGAGTTCAGTATTGTTATTAGGAAGTGAAAAGTACAAATGAAAATAAAAATATACTAAATTATACTGTGCTGGGAAGCAGAATATTACAATATTTACATGCTAATCATTTTGCTTAGGAGATGACTGCAGAAAATAGAATTTGAACCAAGAGACATAAATTATAAATTATAAATTGTAAACAGTGCATAGGGGATATGTTATAACTGTGTCTCATTTAAATTAAGACTGGGAGTTTTCTCTGCACAAATATTGTTCCTTCATTAAGTTTTAAAATCTCCTTTATAGTGTTTTATTAAGAACATTTGGCAACATGTTACCAAAAAAGATTTTTAGAACACACTAGTGTTTTAAAAAGCACAATACACTATATACAAACACTTTATGTCCTCAAGCTGTACATTTTTTTTTAAGTTAAAACAAAAGCACCCCTTTGGCAGACTTCCTTCCCCACTCCCCATAAACCATGTGCATTTTGCGTTCTTTAGTTTGAAAGCAGTTCTGAAACATTTACATGATCAATGTCTTTTGCTTGAGGGATAAAGTTTGCTCGTCCATGGACAAGTGGGAACATATTGATCATTTTATTCTATTTGCTATTTCTAAATTCAATATACCTCTTGAGTCGATAAGCGAGATCGAGAGCATATTCTTTTTTGTGTGTGCCTGCTTGTAGCTTGTTCTCAAGATCCAAGATACATTTTTGATTAATCACGAATGCTCTGAGGTCATGGAGAGCAAATGTGTTTGTGGAGTGTCAGCTGATGCTGTCAGATAAATGTCTTAAGCTTAGCCAGGGTTCATGCCCCAGCTTTAGGCTGTGCCAAATGTCTCCCCTTGTTGGGGAAGATAACAGCTACACTGGAGGCAACTGAGCTGTTGTGCACTGAAAGGGCTGACCTTGCCATATGGGGCTACAATCAGGTGAAAGAATGAATGTGGATGTTTTAATTGAAACTTTCCAAATTTAAAGTTTTCATCTGATTGAGATGATCTTGGTATCCAGTAAATTACATTCTAGGCCTTATGTTTATTCTGATTGTAACTATGTCTCTTAAGTGTTTCCAATTAGACTTCTTAGGATGAATAATTTGTCCAATATTATCCAATATTATTATTAGTGTATTCTGAGATTATTTTAGCACTATCAATGTGTTGTTAAAATACTGCAGAATACATGAAAATGTTTATTAGGATAAAAAGGGATAGACTTCTTTCTGAGAATGCGTCGTATAAATTATTCTTGCTTTGCATTTTTTCAAATCCACAAAATAAAAATATGGTCTTGCAAAGAGAGGTCACTTGTGTTAATAACCCTTGTCTATGTACTTTCTTATCTTCAGAGGACTCATTTAATCACATTTACCCCCATTTATAGTAATTTGTCTTTTTTTTACTAGGCAGTCTATAAATAGGAAATAGTAACAAACCTAAACTAACACCTGGAGAATGCTTTGTACTAAGGCTTTCTCTGAGACTGAAGGCAATCGGATTGATCATATGGTGATGCATAAATAAGTGAACTCTCTGTGGGTTATTTGTGGGCATTTGTTGCAAAATACCTTTCTATTTTTTTTTTTTAAGTGCCTTTCTTCCATCTTATCCCAGTTTGTTCTTTTCTCCAAAAAATCAGGTCTACTTTTCTTTCCTCTCAAGACATTCATACTGCCATGGGTAAATCAGTGCTAATTAGACACAATAATGCGATTTAAAAAAAAGAAAGAAAGAAAGAAATAACACATCTGTTATGAACTCCCACCAGATCTCTTGGAAATGAGACATTTTAAATATTTTATGCTGATCACAAAATATCTTGAGGAAATGGCTTTATATTCTGTTTCCCAAAACAAAACCATCATTGTCAGTGAGCAGCACTGCTTAAAAACAGCCCATTTTAAATTATTGCATTTAAAATTCCCTCATGCTTGAAATATAGGTTCTTCTGGCTACTTTTGAAATCCAAGTTATAAGTAGAAAAAAGGTAATGAAACTAGAAGAAAATGAAAGGTATTTCTATTAATTTTTAAAATCTTTTTTTCATTAAATGATACTAGAAACATTTACATTTCATTATCTAGAGACAATTGGGTTTCATGTGTATTGGTATTAGTGAACAAAATGAATTTTGGTTTGGTTTGCTTTGGTTTGGTTTGGTTTCTGTATTGGCTAAAATAGAAATGAGAGACTGAGGATAACTTCCATGTTCAAACATTTTGATATGATTAAAAAGAATCAAATCATATTGTGACTTTCTATAATGTTCTAAATGATTTAAAGATTAATAGTAGCTAATGTATAAATCAGATTTGCAAATCATACTTTAAGTGTAAATAAGGAGATTTTTTAATTTTTTTGTCCTCAAATTTAAGCACAGTTTAGTTCTGGACTGAACTTTATGGTTATATTTTTAAGAATTCCTTCCTATCATCCTTAATTGTTTTTTTCTTCTCTTCCTCATAATCTTAATAAGTGCTTTTAATGCAGTAGACTATCACTGATGCATACCATAATATTTCTGTTGCTCTGTTTCAGAGAATGTTGCCCAAATGTGGTTAAGCTTCAGTTCATGTTATTCTTAGTCCCATCATTTTAAAAACTATTGAATGTTGTTCATGCCTGAGCCAGATCCAGAAAGAGACTTGGAGCTATTTGATTTTACATAAATGAATATGTTGTGTTATTTAGAGGACTATTAATTGACTTTCTTAAGATTTGGAGATAATTCTCAATACAACGTAGACCCACCTGTGGAGTAATAGATTCAATCAGCTCATCCTCAAAGTTACTATCTCCCTAGCCAATATTTACAACAACTTACTTAGCAATTCTTGCCATTGAAATAAACAAGCTTTAGGAAATATGTACAATTTCTATTTTCTTCATACTTTCTTCTACCTTTACCCTTTCCCAAGTCAATTCTTTTTCTTCCCATTTAAACTTTAAGTCATTATTTATTTTAACACCAACCAATAAGTCTAAAAATAGAATGTCAGTACATTAAAGTTGTTTTTTTTTCTAGTTTTCCCCTTCATTTATTTTATTTTTTTTTTATTAGAGAAGTTATGGGCTTATAAACCAATCATGCATAATGTGCAGAACTCCCCCACATCACCACTCCACCAATACCTTACATTGTTGTGGAACGTTTGTTACAGATTATGAAAGAACACAATCAGACTATTGCCACTATGATCCATAGCATACACTTGATATATTTTTTTCCATAGACCCCCTATTATTAACAGTATGTATTAGCATTGTACATTTGTTATAGTTCATTAGAGAACAATGACCACAATCCATCTTCCACCACATGGTTCACTGTGTTATACAGTCCCATGCCTTATACATTCTGTCCAAAGTGTATACTCAGTGGCTCTCACTTTCATCACAGAGTTGTGCAGTCATTGCCCCTGTAAACCTGTGAACGTTTTCCTTAGTCCAAAAGTAAGAATTCCATACCCCCCATTATTGACCTTTAGCATTGATATAGATACATTAAAGTGTTTTTTTCCCATGAACTTTGAGCTTCTTATTCAGTATAAGAGCTTTTGAAAAATTCGTAAGTCACATCATAGTTTTGGAAAGAAACAGCTATTCCAGGCTTAAAGTTTTTTTCTATAAATCAAATTTTGCCTTATTTTTTAAATAACAAATTTCAATAATATTTTCTATTTCCAATTACAGTTTTTAATACTTTTTATTAATCAAATCTTGAGGAATAAAAGTATTTTAAGAAAAATGAATCCTTAGCTCTTTTTTTTTTTTTTTTTTTTTTTTACTGGTAGGTCCCAGAAATCGAACCCAGGTCCCTCCATATGGGAGACGGATGCCCAACCATTTGAGCCACATCCATCCCCCCCTCAGCTCTTATTATTTGCCACATAGAACAAATCCTCAAATAACCTGCTAATTTTACTTTAGTTCAATTTATGATCCAAAATTACACTTTTTACATTTGGATTTTTATCTTTATTCTTTATTTCACATAGAAAAATTTTAATTTTTTTTTTTTTTTTTTTTTTTTATTTTACCGGGAGGTCCCGGGGATCGAACCCAGGTCCCTCCATATGGGAGACGGACGCCCAACCATTTGAGCCACATCCGCTCCCTCACATAGAAAAATTTTAATACTGCTTTTCTAGGATGATTCTTTGTATTCTTTCTATTCTGTACTTTTTCATTGATTGAAAAATTGATGGTTAAGTCATTATTGACAATCATTACCCAGTAGCAATTGTTATAACACTAATGATGACAGTTTACATTTATTTTCTTAAACTAATTTGACTTCTTCAAGATTCTGGAAAGTTTGAAATTACCAGTACCCTGGCAGATAAGACCTATGCAAAATATCCTTTTTAAAAAGGATTTTATAATTCTAATGCTACCCATAGTAATGAGGAAAACAATTCATCATTTTCAAATACATAATCAGTGTCAGCATTTTGCACATCACAATGTAAGTCCTGAAACAGTGGCATTCTGGATGGTCCTGTGAGGAACCAAACTAATCTATTATAAGAAAATTATTTTCTCTTGTATAATGTACTTTTATAAAATCCAAGTAAGATAAAATAGAGAATTACTTTACATAGTACAATTGTAAATGAAGTAATTGGGAACTTTTCAGCTTATAAAGTATGCAGTCACCATTATATTTAGCAGAAGACCAACTATTTTGCTTGAGAAAGTCTGTCCCTTTCTAAACTCATAGTTTTTCCACATTCAAAAATACAAAAAAACACTATGTTTATCATCTTTCATTAGTCAGTAGACATAACTAATTGCAACACTTAAAGAATGAAATTGTGCTTTCACTTGTTCCTGTGTCAATATTCATGTTGTGGGAATTTAAATAATCTGCTGGGATTTTTTCTAGTCTTAATGATATAGAGGTATTGTTAAGTAGAATTTACAGACATGGTATATGGCACTGAATTATGTTAAGGATATTTCCTTACCCTCAGAAAAGGCTACTGAATTTACTTGTCTTGAAGATAGAGATTCACTCTAGGTGAAGAGAACAGGCCAAGGAAAGCACTTAAGGCAAGTGTTCCAGGAGTATATAGAGCAAAGAGGAGAATAGGCAAGGGCCAGATTGTTCAAGGTCTTGTAGACCTTGAGTCAGAATTTCTATTTTGTTCTTAATACAGTGGAAAGCCATTGGGGACTTTAGAGTTGGAGAGTGATAGTATCTAATTTATAGAGAGAAAATGGACTGTTAAGAGAGCAAGAATATAAGCAGCTGACCACTTAAGAAGCTATTGTAGTAGTCTGGGCGGGAGGTTATGGCAGATTGGATTATGGTGGTAGAAGGGAGATGGTAAGAAGTGACCAATATGTCATTCTCATTTAAATGTGGGAAATAAAGTTTAGAAATGATGAAGGATGGCTTAATTTTTGGCTTAAACATCTGGGCGATGTCATTTACTGAGATGAGGAAGTCAAGGAAAGGAATAGGTTTGGGAGGGAAAATCAAAAGTAAAACTTTGGCATTGAAACATGCTCTCATTTAATCTTTAAACATTTATTCAAGGAACTATTCTGGAGAACAGAGAGAGGTTTATGGGTTACAAATTTAAAATAACAAATGCATGACTTTAAAATTTCTATTTTATCAGCAAGCAAAACTTCTAGTGTAAACTAAAAGTGATTTGACTAGAATGTAATGATCAACATCAGTGTTTATGACCAGGGTATAAAATTGACCATTGACTAAAATGGCCTAAATTTACCTTCAAACATAGCCACTTCTGACTAATGCACATTTCATACAAAGTATGTAGAGCGACTGTTGGCCACTATAATGGGGAAAGTTTTTTTGATAGCTCCACCTTAACAATGAGCAAATAACTTGAAAAGCAAGTTTTCTTTCCCTTGATTTTTCTATTAAAGAATTAATAACATTTTATTAAGAATTTACAGGTTAATGTTGCTTACAAATTTGGGAACTCCATTTTATGCTTTTTTTATTCAAGATTTTATTTATTTATTTATTTATTCCCCACCCCACCCCACCCCCCGTTGTTTTTGCACTCGTCTGCTCTCTGTGTGTTCTTCTGTGTCTGCTTGTCTTCTCTTTAAGCAGCACCAGGAACCGATCCTGGGACTTTCCAGAGTGGAGAGAGGCACTCAATCTCTTGTGCCACCTCAGCTCCCTGGTCTGCTGTGTCTCTTATTGTCTCTCTTTTGTGTCTCTTTTTGTTGCGTCATCTTGCAGCACCACCACTCTGCACAGGCCCGCATTCCGCACGGGCCAGCACTCTGCCACTCCATGTGGGCCAGCTTGCCTTTTACCACAAGGCCCCAAGAATCTAACCCTGAACCTCCTATATGGTAGACAGGAGCCCAATCGCTTGAGCCACATCTGCTTCCCATATACTTTTTTTTTTTAATGGCTAATTCTTTGCAAATAGATTTTCCCAGTCAAGCCCCATTCAAATTTGGGGGAAAAATTGCCTTTCTTACCTTGCCTCTTTTGTCAATGGGAAGAAGAGGCATTTCCAGATATTAATTAGTTCCTCCCACTTCCATAATAGAAATTTAACCATTTTAGTGTTATGGCACAGTTGTCTGAAAACATACCTTTCAATTGTTGGGTATCTTTACTTTTAAAAAGGTAACACTTCTAATGAAGGTTTTGTGCTTGATATTTTGTTTTTACACAGCTCTAAGGAACAAAGTTGTCTGCTTTGGCAGACTGGTTTTCATTTTCTTTTTTTTTTTTTTTTTCTTTTTTTATTGAGGAATCCAATACTAATAAAGAAAACCAGAACTGAGAAGGGACAAATTTGGTGTTTTATTTCAAAAATATACATTAAGATGAATTTTTAAAGTTATAGTCCCATAAACTTAATTTAGATACTTTAGAAAGTACTAGTGTTATCCAAAATCATTATTCAAATAATTGAGGCTCACACATTTCTGTGTAATTATCACTTCAGTTTTGTGAACATCAAATTACTGGCCAACCTAGTTTCCCCCTTGACAGATGGACAGACCTGGTAGATTGAATAGATACAATGTCTGCATTATATATTGAATCTAGCAAAGCTATCCATTGTCTCTTTCATGCCTCTTATTGTCTGTTAATCAATAAGGAGGGAACTGGATGAATGATAAGACAAGAAAAGAAGACTTTGATAAGCTGTTCTTATCCAAGTATAGTGGTGAAGAAGATCAAAATATATAGTGAAATCAAGTTGAGGAGCAGCTCTAGGTTTATATATTCATGCTGCCCCTTGTACTTAAAACTCAAAAAAATGATTAAATAGTATCTTAAGTACATTGAATTAAATGGACTCAAATTTATATTTTCTTCTCTGTCTTTCTTTGTCATTATCTTTGGTACTTTCTCAAGTATAGATTGTGGTATGGAGTTTATAGATCCATTTCTAGAATTCAAAGGAATAAAATTGGAAAAAACAAAATTTCCTCTTTTGAACCCCAAATTATAGTAGGTCTTATATTTATAACTCATGAATAAAGTTTATTTTTAAGATTTTGGGCTATCATTATATGTTGAGTCCATGTACTCTAACATAGTGAGCAACATTTACTGACAATCTCCTATATGTAAGTACCACACCAAAACCAGCTTTTAAGAGAACGGTTCCTGAACAGTAAATTTTGAACCAAATTCAAAGGAAGTCAGGGATACACATTGTTGAGCAGGATAGTAGACATTCCCCAGGCAAAAGGACTATGACACGTACAATGCTATGGAAGTGGTAATACAAGAATAAGAATTAATTTTACTGGGTTGGTTAGTATCTGTCATTAGTTGGAAGGTTGTAATGATCATCTCTGAAATGCCTTATTAACATGAATTTAATAATAGATATCCTTTCCTCTATTAAATAAGCCAAGTATTGTTCATTTCTGCTTCTATAAGAAGGCTATAGCAGTATTTTGATATTTTGATGAATGTGTAAAAGTTGGTCTATGTACTATGGGGTCTGGGTTGAAGGAAATACAATGTATATGTTTTTTCCCTTTATAAGTTTCAAGGCATAAATGTAAACCCAGTTTTTCATGGACAAGCCTTTTTTTCCCTTAATCATGCTTACTGATTTATTTCTCATTGTCAAAGTGGGCAATATACCTCCCACATGTCATTCATGTGAACGGACTGTGTATACTTGGAATAAGATCTAGATGCAAAGGATCCATGAGTCTACATTTTATTAAAATGAAGGTTGAAGTCTTTAAAGATACCTACCAGGTATCTTGTGTAATCTTCTATCAGGATTGTATCTCCATTTCGGTTTGTATCACACTACCTCTTGCCAAAAGGATAAAGACTCATTGTTACTGTCAGGCCTGTTTTCAAACTAAATATTCATCTAGTCCTTTGTGGCTGCCATTTTTATCAGGTATTCAGAACAGCTTCCCTTTGCCTATCTGCCGTTTTCCTGCAAATCACTGTTTCACTTGTAAGATTTCTAGTGAGACAAGCTTCGACCTGGCCGCCTTCCTCTCAGTAACAGAGAAAAGAAACTTCTATGGTGCCTATGCTGCAAAGAAAGCTGATTCATGTGTAAATTATCATTTGGCCTTTATTTGTTGGGCCTGTGGAGAGTACACATGCAGATAAAAGGCTCAATGGGTCAGGGCTCCGTACATGCAGGTTTCTCCAGTGGCCACAATGACAGTGTTAGAATTGTTGTCACAGATTATCAAACACACTGTGATGTCTTATTATTTATTTGCAATTTTCTGTGTAAAATAAACTCTAACACAGAAGTTCCTATAGTAATAGGATACCAAGTAGCTGGCCCCTGTTTATGTTTTATCAGCTCAATGATAATAAATAATAAAAATTGGTTTGGGGCTTCTTAATGTTAGAACTGATATCTTTATGTTTCTGCCATCAGCATTTCTCTCTCCAGGCTATCTCCTCATTCTTCTACATCATCTTGTAGTTTCTTCAAACTTGATAGTTGTCCAAGTTGTTGTGAACCATGAACGATATCTTAATAACATATCTTATTAATCAGGGTAGATGTCAAATGCTGTTTTGAGTGTGTGTAGCAGCTTATAGGCACTATGCAAAAATTAGATCATTTTATAAACTACGCAATCTGTTATCTTTGACTCAATTAGTTTTCATTAAAGTAAAATCATTTAATACAATGGACCCATTATTAACTTTACTGTGCAAAGGAATAAATAGAGGTTTAGAGCTTGTTTTCTTTTAAAGCACATTACCTCCACTCTCTAGGTATAATAGCTAAATCTGGATTTCTGAGATAAAGTCTGCTGATACACATGACACTAAGAAATGCATTAATAGATCCCAAAATGGTACGATTCCATTAATTTCTGTTTAAAGTGATATATATATTTCTGCAACTTTTATTTAGTTAGTTGTTTAATTCAGATAATGTATATTATTGTCACGTTACGATCCATGTTATTTTTTAGAGTATGTTAGAAACCAAAAAATGGAGAAAGGGATATATAATACCTATCTTACTAAATTGGCATTTATCAGAGCACTGTTGATTCACAACCCCTTTAATAAGCTTTCCTCTTATTATAGTAAATTAAATGAGCTAAAAATAATGCAGATAAGATTTTAAAATTCCATCTTCAATTCTTTTTTTTTTATATATGATGGGAAATTTTTTTTTTTTTTTAAGATTTATTTATTTACTTTATCCATCTTAAACCCCCCTTTCCCATTTTGCTGTTTTGTGTCCATTTGCTGGGCAATTCTCTGTGTCTGTTTCCTGCCATCTCTTCTCATCCTCCTCCTCCAGTCTTCACCAGGATTCGATCCTGGATACCTCAGATGTAGGAGAGAGGTGTTCTGCCACCTGCGCCACCTTGGTTCCTGGTTTTCAGACCTTTCGGAGCATCTCGTCTTGTCTATCCCCTGCATCTCTCCTGTTATGTCATCATCTTGCTGCATGGCTCCCGGAGCCTGGAGGCTCACCGACACACAGAGCCTGGCAGCCCATGCGCCTTCTATATATATATATATATATATATATATATATATTTTTTTTTTTTTTTTTACCGGGAGGTCCCGGGGATCAAACCCAGGTCCCTCCATATGGCAGACGGACGCCCAACCATTTGAGCCACATCTGCCCCCCATCTTCAATTCTTTTTAAAAGGTTCTTTGATATTGAAAAAATTATGTCTGGCCAAAAAAGTAGTTTTTTATTGCAACTTTTGATATTCCGTTAGGAAAGCAAAGCACAATTTATTTAATTGACCCCATGTAAATTACCTTTGGTTAATTATCACAAAGGCCTGAACCATTGGTGACGTACTCCTTCCTTCTCCTTTTACTCTCTCCTCTACCTCCCACCACTGAAGCTGATGTCTAGAACTTCCACCCCATTGCCATAAATGCTTTTAGACAAGTCTTTTCCTTTGCAGTCCATCCCACAACCTCCTTTTATTTTCTGCAAGGAAAAACTACTCTTCCCTTTCTCCTGGTCAGTTAAAATAGCTCCTTTTCTCGTTTTCCATAGATTTTCCTTCTCAACTCCTCCTTAAATAATTCACTAAATTTAGCGTAAATCGAAAAGGAAAAACCATGGGGAAACCTCTAGTTTTACTTTGGGGGAGGAGGAAAGCTAATTCAGCTACCTCACTCCTAATCCCAAATAGTAACTTTCTGTAAAAGTTCATATTTTTAGCCTGTAAAAAGTTTGGCACAGATAAGCTATCATTTTGTCACTTATTGATTGACTACAGTTGTTTACAGTTTGATTTCAGCCAGGAGAGGGATTTGGAGAAAGCATAGTTGAGGAAATTAGAGAAGATTGGCTGACAATAATAAAGTGGAATAAAGCTCAAAAGTTATCAAAGAACAAACTAGCTTAACCCATTGATCAGCTCTCTGTACCCGTTGATGCACACTTAGGAAACTGGAGCAGGGAGAGAGTGATTACATCGGGGATCATCATCTCAGTACTCCTGGCACACACATGGAATTGTGAAGAAGTCATATAATTCTATTTCTACACTGGTATAATTGATGTCTTACTAAAGACATTTAGCTAGGTGTGCATAAATATATTTCAAGTATATGTATCTCGTATGCAGCATACAAATATAACATTTGATTATAAGTATCAACAGTTGTGGCAGTTTTGCCGAGAATATATCTTATGCATCTGTATTGAGATATGCATGCTATAATTAAGACAATTAAAGACATTTAAAGGTAGCAAACAGATTTGTTTTTATATATAATAATTTATTTACCCTGGTAGCTGAACTAAATACAATATCTTCTTTTTACTTTACTTTTACCCATTAGGAGATATAGCCTGTTTTAATTACACCGTATTGTCTATAAGGAACAAGGAACAGAGACCCAGTCGACCAACTCAACCCCTAATACTTGGAATAAATTTATAGTTTGTCTCCTAAAGAAGATTCTTACAGAAAATATGTAAGAACTAGACTCAATACTGAAATGAAATGTATTCATGGTCTTCCAATTGGAAAGTCACTGAAAATTAAAATCACTCTTGGAACCAGCTATTCTTGCCATTTGTCTCTTAAAAAGACTCGTGGTATTTTTCTAGAGGGATCTCTGTTTCTCTTTTATTCCTCTGTTCCCTCCCTACAGACCAGCTTCTTTGCCTTGCTTACTCACTCTTTCTGCCCACTCAGAACTTAGGCAAATGCATGACCTTCAGGTCTCTCCAGTTATGACTTTTATTATTTCATGACTTTTCAGCTTCAACCCCCCCATCAATCTCTTTGTTTCTTCCATTCAAATTCTTTTTAAAATGATCTGTTTTCCTCATCTTTTTGTTTCAGATTGTAGGTGATAGTTCTATGAATTGACCACATTTATATCAGTGCCCAGCCCTAGTTCAGTCAGCTGTGGATGGGAGGTGCATGGTAACGTGGTACAAAATATGGTCCCTTACTGCTGTCCCTTGAAACTGGGCTGCGGGCAATGTAGTTTCACTAGAAGGTGTGGTTGGTAAGCAGGTATTAGTGATTGACACTTCTGGTATGTAACATGTCTTAAATCAGTGTCCCTGGTTTGGGGAACCAAACTATTAACATAAATGACCCTTCCACAGGGAACTCCTGGAATAGACTCTATATATGTTCCCACTATCTGCTCCCATAACAATGCATTCTAACCATCGTAAAACTCACCAGTGTTGTTGTAATTACTTGTTTAAAGTCTCTCTCACTCATAAACTCTAAGGTCTGGGGAAACTGAGACCACATCTTTCCTGCTCACCATTCTGTTGCGTGCACCTGGCACAGTGTATGGCTTATAATCAATGTCGAAATGTTTAAGTTATTTAATTAGTAAGTGCCTTAAGCCTACATGAACCAACTGTTTTAAATTATATACTTAGTAACCTTCCAAAAGCTGTCTCCTTCTTGAAAATCCCCATTTCTGACCGTGACATTCTTAGTTATCTATCACACAGGACAGCACATTCCAACTCCCCATTCTCCAACATCAAGACAGTCACCATGCTTTATTGGTTCTTTCTTTTTTTTTTTTTTTTTTTATTTTACCAGGAGGTCCTGGGGATCAAACTCGGGTCCTTGCATGTGGTAGATGGATGCCCAACCACTTGAGCCACATCTGCTTCCCTTTATTGGTTCTTTCTTTCTCTCTTATCTGTAATTTCTTCTCCATTCTCACCACCACTATCCTAGTCCAGGTCTTCTTCACCTCCATCTAACTGGTCTCACTGTCTCTAATCTCTCCCCTTCTGTTACAACCTACATTTTTTCCTAAACAGCTGCTTTTCATACCCCTTTCCTTATGTAAAAAAATTCATGGCTCCCCAGCTGCTTAAAGAATGAAATCTAGACTTTTAAGTCCTTCACAGTTTTGTTCCTTCTAAATCTCCAATCAGGCTTTTCACTATTGTCCTACATGAACCCTTTCACTCTAGCCAAATGGGTCTCTCTTTTCTCCAATTACATTATGAGCATTCCTAGCCACTCTTTTTTATACTTATCTTCTTGCTTCCTTAATAATTCCTACTCTTCTTTTAAAACCTGCCTCACTTCACTTTCTTCATAAAGCTTTCCCCACTGCCCAGTCCTCAGTAATGACTCTTTATTCTAAAGTTAAAGGGCTTATTATCTCTGCCATTTATCTGTCCTTTAACCTACACTACCTTAGAATATTATTTGTCTTGTTTTTATATGTACAGTATGATGGTGAAGACTGTGAACTACAATCAGACCACCTGGGTTCAAATCTAGCCTCCACAGGTTACTATCTGGATAACTAAGCAAGTTAAGCCCTGTAAACCTTACTTATGTCTCCCTAAAATGGGGGCAATAATAGCACTTACATAAGATTGTGAGAACTCAAGGAAGTAATGTATCTAAAACATAATGAGTGCTCAATAAATGTTTTCTATATAATCATTTGCACAGCACTAATTAATAAACTATGTTAGGTACTTATGTGCTAGAAACTGTACTAGATAATAATAGTACAAAGGTGGTTAGGATAAGATCTCTGCTAGCAAGGAAGTCATTTCCATACTACCTCCCTATTAGATTAGAAGCCCCATATATATAGTCTCATTTATTCAATTCACACATATTTACTGAATATCTACTTTCTTCAAGAATCCTGTGCCAGGTACAAGGAATTACAGGAAGATATAATGTAAAGTCTATGGCCTAACAGACCATTATAACTAAAGCCCCTGTCACTGTGCTTTACACATGTTAAGAGCGCAATAAATGTTTATTGGCATCCGTGAATATGACAGTGATGATGAAGACTCTGGAGCATGGTAATTTCCAGCCTCTCTTTAGTGCTGTTAATTTTATTTGGCTTCTTCGTTTCCTCATTTTCCAGTGATTGAATGCCAGAAAGTCTTTTTAAATTTTTTTTCTGCCTGATCAAGATTTAAATAATGTCTGCTTCTTTTGGTAGCTAAACATCCCCCCAAACTCAGTTTCTTATGCTTCAGTGAGAAGATATTATGGCATTGCCAATGGAAACCACTTCACATTTGGGCAACATCATGATGTCTAAGTGGCTCAGATTCAAGTTTAGTATAGATTCTGGTTCCTACACATTTGCTGTCAAAAACCACTTTATAGGAGCCAATTCGTGGAATCCTTCCAAGTGTTAGGCACTATTAGAAGTACCATTAAAGTAAAATACTGTGAGTTTCAAAAGATTATAAAATTCTAATTTTTTAGCATGATATAGTCTATGTTACTTCTATGAATTTTTAACTAGTCCCTTGTTTCCATCACAGGGCTAAAGGTGAATGAAGTCCCCATTTTTATTTAGCATTATGGATTTTAGAAACAACTCTCAGTTGGAATTTCTATAACAATATATTCACTGTTTTACACAAAAGTGAATATATAGAAAAATCCTGGTTTTCAAATATAACTATGATATAAAACTTCAAAGAGATGTAATTGTTTTTATTTATGCTATACTTATTAGTCCCCTTCCCATGCCCTGTCCCTCTCTACTTTCTTTGATCAGCCTACAGGAAATAAGAAATATATAAGCCATAGTGATTAAATAAATATTTTATAGGATCAGGAACTGTTTACAGATAACAATAATTGACCATAGGTCTGGTATTTGATAATTACATTGATTTAACATGACATTTATCTCTGAGCTTCCTTACAGTCAAGGCAAAAAAAGAAATAATGGCTGACAGTATCTTCCTTGCTTGAAAAGCAAAGACAAATAAGTTCATCTGGGAAGACATTTTCCTTGCAATAAATAACAAAAGAAACCATCACATATTATTTAATTGTAAATAAATAATTATTTGTGAAATTATTTGTTTATTATCTACTTTTCCCATTAGAACATAGGGTCCTTGAAGGACGTTACCATGTCTGACTTGTTAACCACCATATCCTTAGCTCCCAGAGCAATGTTGGCTGAAATGAAAATGAAATAAAATCGAGTAAATTCTTCTCCAAGAAACACTGACTAGCATCATGGGCCATGCCTTCTACCAAAGTATTATATAAAATATACTTAGCATGGTCTGGTTTCTCTTCAGATCGTATAAATCTTTCACCTTTTACTAAAGATTTCCGTGGAGAGGAACAATTCTGAGTCTATACTTAATTTTTTTAAGCTCTACATTTGTAGAGCCTATAAAGTTGTTTAAAGTTAAATATATATATATATATACTTAGCATTCTTTATATTGTTAATTTTTTATGTTGATGATTAATCAATACAAGCCTGTACTATAACATTAAATGATGGTTCAATGATGAGACATACATGGGAAACCACCCTGATTTTTATTGCTATAACTTGATAAAGACAGAAAAAATAGAAAATGGGTAATTGAAGTGTACTTTAAATTTCTCTCTTAAATGTCAGTTGTCTAAACCACATTTTTGGCAGGAACTGAATGTTAGAGAATTCAAGGCTAAGACCTATGATGAATGTCTGATTTGGCCATATTTTGTGTGATTGACTGAGAGAGATACCAGACAAACTTATAGTACAGTTGGCATTCCATTAGGAACATTAAGAAAAGCCTAACTTGTATTACCATCTTGTAAAAGGCCATTCAACTTTCACAGAGAAAAAGTTTAAGGTGTCCTTGTGATTGTCTAATGTAGATAATAGCTATTCATTTACTAAAAATCTTTCAAAAATGAGAAGCATTGTTTGAAAGAAAACTGCACATTTGTAGCAAATGTGGCTACTGTTGTTTTTAGCAGAAGGATCTCTATATTAGTTTACAATGCTGAGAGTGAGTATAGTAGAAGTGCAGTCTATCAACTAAATCAGAAAGATTGTAATGCAATGTCATTTTCATTACAGGGAGAATTGATGTATATAAATATAACTTTTCATATAATACATTGAAATTTCCTTTTAATGCAATTTACCATAAAATTCAGTTTGGAATAAGGCAGTTGTGTCTTGGATATCTTCCAAGGGGCAATAGTACTATAATCTCCTCAAAGAGAGACCTGTGTCTTGTTTTTCTTTATGTACTCACAGTCTAACACTGTCTGCAATATACAAGGCACTTAGAAAATGTTTGAACTAAATGAACTGAGCTCTTTTTAACATCATCACACAGTCCATATTCTCCAGGACAGCATTGTACTTAGACTTTTAAAATTTAACATCTCTATATCCATTTTTATTATGTATCTTTGGCAATTGCTGACAAAGTATAGAACATGTCATGAAAGATCAAATATGACATGTCTAAAAGAAAGACAGGAGGCCCAGAGGAACTTAATATCCTGCTTCCTTCATAGATGGCTAGTGGCCTAATACATTGATAGTACCAACAGTAACTATATCCCAGTTTTCTCATCTCTTACACCGGGAGTTCTTAACTTTTTTGTTCCATGGACCCCTTTGCCAGTCAGGTGAAATGAATACTATGTAATTTATTTATTACATATATTCATAAGTGAAATAAATGCTAGATTTCAGTTAGAGGTCAGAGAAAATAAAGATAAGAAGTTTACTTTTTTTTTCAATTCAAGCTCACGGATCCCCTGAAATCTTTCCACGTTCCCCCTGGTTAAGAACCCCTGTCTTACACAATTGTAGGAAACTCCCAAAAGTTCAAAAGCATAGGACTTTGCTACTGTTAATCTCTAGTGGGAGAGAAGCCACAGTTTCTATGGTATTGATATTCCATTCATCTTAACTCAGAACTACAGATATTGTAGAGTGTTAACTTGCTCCTATATTCATTTCTCAGTCTTCTCTCTGACATATGGAAGTCTCACTTTTTACAGAGGCTCATCTTCCATATCCGCAATTCACACTTACTAAGGCATGACGTGTGCAAGTAGTAGGCAACTAACCCCTGGCAGGGGAGGAGGGAACAACATGAAAATGAAAAAGTCATGGATGATCCCAGACCTTAAAAAGCTCTAGCTAACCAGCTTATAGCCCCCTGGGAACCCCTTATTGAAACATAGGAATTCTCTAAAATTAAGCTGTTTTTTAATGTTTTTTTAAACCATGTAAATGTTTATGCAAGGGCCTAAAGCTGGACCTCCCTGAACAAATTTCAAATCTGCCATATAGCATTGTGCATAGTGTTAGTTAGCCTTTGCTTTGGGAAACAAAAGAAAGACTTGTAGATTGTTGCATTTGTGCTTATTTCTTTTAAAATCTATTTAAATATAAAGATGTGTTAAAAATCAAAATAATGAACAGTGTCTTATTTCTTCCTTTTACAATTCTTGTTCAAAATAGATGTGAATGGCACATAAATCCTTAAAATTATTTCTATGGAATGTCATAGCTCTTTTTTAGTGAGATTCCTATCAATGCAAAAACCCCGAAGTAGCATTGATTTCAGTTTTTAAACCAAATACACAGTTAATACTGTTTCCTATATTTCTAGAAGCTTTTAGCAATCGTATGATCATTTTACTCAAATGATTGGGTTACCAAGAATAACAGACTTATCAGCAGTTTAGAAGCAAAATGTGCATTATCTTGTCATTTTTAGTATTTGGAACTTAGCACCTTCATTTTTTTGAAAAACATTTAAAGAATCTTTCCATTTTTTTTTTCATAATAGTATGTTCTTTTCTTTGGAAAACCTAACATTTTAGGTTAGGTATTTATCTCAGAAAATGTTTATATTTCCTTTTTACTTCAGTTGAAGATTTGAAGATTTCTTGAGCTCTCACTGCTTCAGAAGACTTGACCAGTCAGTCCACAAATGTTTATTGAACACCTACTCTGTGCCAGGACTGTTCTAGTCACTGGGATGGTACCCAGCAGCAGACAAAGCAAAGTTCCTGCCCTGAAGGAACCTACATTTTAATCAGAGGAGAGGGACAATAAACATATAAGTTAACAAACAAGCTAGTAAATAAATAAATACATAAGCAAGTGATATCCAGTATTAGTAAGTGTCATGACAAACTTTTAACAGAATAATGGGATGGAGAGTGCCTGGAGCAGGGAATGAAGCAGTGGTGATTCTCCTTTAGTTAAGGTGTCTTGCATGGCCTTTCCATTTGTTTCATACTTGGAGGCAGCCTAGCCCTGCTACTGCTATTGTCCTTCATTCAACTACTTGAAAACAATGTGTTTCTTTGTACTGAGGAGAAATACAATTATTTATGTGTATACGTATATTTATTTAAATGTAAATTTATGTGTTTGTAAATATGTATGCTAAATCTATCAAAATGACTGTTTTTAAAAGAATAAACTGCTAGAGAATTTATCATAATCCCAAAAGACAATGTAATTATGGTGAATTGTTCAATTGGACAGCAAACTATTGTACTCATATTTGAGTTCTTAGTATAATTTTTTAAATTATTTTTAATTCTATAAAAAGAAAAAAATTATATGCTTATTAGCTAGACTTTAAGTATATAAGTATATGGTCCTAGATTCTACTTATGGAGCATTCTATGGCATGTCAGGCACTGTGCTAGTGATTTTACATTATTTCTAATCCTCACAACTCTATTGAGTAAGAATAATCCCTGTTTTATGGATGAGAAAATTCAGGTTCAAAAGTTGAATAAGTTGCCCAAGATCACGAAGCTAATAAGTGGGTAATAAGTTAGGGTAGGAACCTCTTTCTACTAGTCCATCTGAAGAAATAGGAATGAGAAATTAATGAAGTTTTTTATATGACATCCTATATTATCCATCAGAATTTTTCTTGTTTACCTAAGCAGAAAAGGAGTATATTAGAATATACAGGTTTTATCACAGAACCAACAGGAAGGCTGAACAACCAGATTGGGGAAACAGATAGAAACCTAGGCAAGGCCAGATTGTAGGAACAGTCCAGGCAAGACTAAAGGCCAACACATTGCTGGGTATATCCATCACTCCTAGTTGCTATTGCCTGCTCAGATCTAATTACACCTTTCCTTTCTTTCCTCCCAAATCCCACCTTATCCTTCATTCTCTGCTCAGGATTGAAAATTCAGGGTGGTAGCATCCAACCAACAGAGCTTAGGTCACATTTCCTTCCCCCAGGCTGCGAAGGTTGCAAAGTTGGAGAATCATCCCACCTCAGCTTCCCTGGTGGGAGGCAAGACCGAGCTTCCCACCCAATCTTTCCAAATCACAGAAAAGGGATTAGCTGCTGAACACCCCCCCCAAAAAAAAATCATTTTGTCTGCTATCAGCACTAAATACAGAAAATTTGAAGACGACCAGGATTAAGGTCTCAGATACTTAGAATAATAGTCATTGAACATAGTGGGAAAGTGATGAAAATGGATGGATATGAGGCAAGCCATAAAGTGTTCTGTTACTGGCATATAATAACTGTAAAGCTGTGGTATAAATTGGTTCACTTAAGCTTCCAGTTATATATATGCATAGCCATTTATGTGTAAATGATAGTATCAATTAAAGAAACTAGTTCTCAGAGGGAATGTACCTAGAGAGTAAAGAACACAAAAATCCCATCTTCTGAAACTGGCAATTGGTATTTCCATTTGAATGATGCTTTAGAGTTTATAAAATACTTTCATAGATATCATCTCATGGAATTCTCAGAACAATGGTTTAAAATAGATATTATTATTATCTCCATTTTATACATGAAGAAACTGAGGCTCAGCAAGGTACTTTGCACAGAATTACAAAGTTAGCATGTTTTATAACTAAACATCTCACCCAGGGATTTCATCTACAAGTCCAGTGTGCTTTCCACTGCACTACAGATACAAATAGGTATTTTCAAGAGGAACTAGATGCCAACAGAAAAAATAAGTAGTCAGAGAGGTGATAGTATTGTGAATCTAAAGCTTTGGCTAACATGTCAGTGAGAAAGCAATCGGCAGTGTCTTTTAGCAACTGAAGGCTGCAGGGATAAGAACAGAAATGTAGTTCTCAGCTTCAGTCAGAAAACTGATCAATGGTTTTAGAAAGAAAAGTTTCTAAGTAGCAAAGTGGTGATGGATGATAAAAGTTTTGCCATATGTCAAGGAGAGATTTGATCAAGAAGAAATGGGGTGGCTTATGCCGAGAGTGTATTCAAGTAATTTCATGAACAAATAGACATTAAGAGTTCAATAGGTAGTCAAGAAAAGTAATAAATTCGGGAAGACAAGAGCATGCTGAAAGGAATAAGGATGGCACAATAGAAATATAATGAAATCAAAAAGAGGAAAAATGAATTTTTTGTGTGATGTTTTACAACTAGGCATTCCAAAGTAGAAAGAACATCTCTGTGACCTGTTGAGAAGGAAACCAGGAAGACAAGAAAGGAGAGTATTTCAAGCTGAAGAAAGGAAAAGTTATAGAGGCCATAACTGATGCATCCCTAGCATTCTCCATTATTGTGTGGTATAATGTCCGTGACTGTGCATGCAGATAGAAAGGACCACAGGTTTCACTGTAAAGGCAGCTCAAATTTCCACTCCTAAACAAAGCCCTTGCTTCTGGTCACCATAAACTCTCTTCTGATGACCACTAGAGAATTCGATGCCATTAATAGCTTTGCAAGAAGGTCATTACCGTAAAAAACTACCCAGACTCACCAGTTTTCTTTTTTCCTTTCTGTTTTCTGATTTTCTGAATCTACTAGATGATAAGCTTTTCAAGGGCAGAATATTTCTTCTTTTTTTTTTCAGTTTTTTTTTTTATTGAAGTTTATTGTTCATACTATTCATCTGTAAGAAGATGCATATGACAACATGGATAAACCTTGAGGACATTATGTTGAGCAAAATAAGCCAGACACAAAGGACAAATATTGTATGGTCTCACTAATATGAACTAAATACAATGGGTAAGCACATGAGAGGTAAACTCTAGAGAAGGGGTTCTTAACAAGGGGTCTGTGAGCTTGAATTGAAATTCAAAAAAACATTATTCTTGTGGAAACATGGTGTGGATGTGATATATTTATTAAATAACATACAGTATAGTGTGGACTTAGTAAGTGGACTGTGGTTTTCACCTGAGTAGCAAAGGGGTTTGTGGAACACAAAAGGTTAAGAATCCCTGCTCTAGAGTATAGGTTACTAGGATTTAGAATGTGGGTTGAGAATGGGAGCTGATGCTTACTGTATGTAAATTTTTAATAAGGTTTATTCTAAAAGTGTGGACATAAATAGAGTAGATGGTAATACACTATAATGAGTATAACTAACTGCTGATTTATGAATGTGATTGTGGCTAAAAGGGGTAGTCTGTAATATGTCCATTGAAAGGAAGCTGGAGCATAATCTAGAGACTGTATAACATAGTGATTTCCATAGTGGATGAAGATTGTGGTTAATAGTATAAGAATGTTCTTCTTTTTCAAAGGACAATATTTCTTATTCATTTTTGTTTCCTACATACAGTACCCAGCATGTAGGAGCAACTCAGTAAACATTTATGGAACCAAACTAAATTGTTTTAAAATGTAAGTCAGGGTCCCCCATCTGAGAATTCATTCATTCAAATGAGTCAACGTACTGGTCTGCCAAATATGGGTTTGAGTCCAGACATTACCACCTACCAATTCTGTGACCTAGGAGACCATTCACTTAACCAATCTGGGCCTCACCATGTTGTAATTTAGTGATATGGTTTCTGCCTTACCAACCTCATTGGTTTGTTACAGTGATAATATCTGATAATGTATGTGAAGACAAACTGGCAGCTGTAAAGCACCGGGGAACAAATAGTGCCAAGATGCTCTGGTGACAGGTTCCTTGCTCAAATCTAAATGCTGCATGAAATAAAGGTATATTGGTTTCTTATGAGCAGGACTTCTCAGAATCTTACATTTGGAAATGAATATTGTGAAAGTACAAAATGGGCTAGAAAGTGAGAATGAATGCCTCTTTTTCTATATGGCCAAAAGAAACATCCAATTCATATAAACTGTTCCAAAATATTCAAATAATAATAGGCACTTTTATTTTTTGAAGAGGACCATGTGCCAGGCACTGTGTGTGCACTTGACATATATCAGCTTTTAATTCTCATCACAAACCCTGCAATGCAAGGTATTATTATTACTAGCCCTATTTTACAGATTTTTAAAAAGAGAGATAAGTTAAAGAACCTGCACAAGTATAAAGCAGTAAATAGCGTATTAATAGCACTGAGAAATAAATGATCTAAGCAATATTTCTTTCTCACTTTTGTTCTCTCTCTCTTTTTTTTTTACCTTGCTGCAACTCAGTTGTTCATGTCTACATAATCTGTAGACCCAAATTTCCCCAAGTGTGCTTTGTAAAATAAAGTCCCCAGAACTGTCCCAAGAGAAACTCACTGATCAACTATGTGTGGGAAGGGTACAGGTTGGCGTCCTGCCTCCTGTGAGTCACAGTACACATTAGCACGGCAATGCATCTGAGAAAAGCTATAGTAAGGAGCTTTCCTGAACTTTATTTGACACAGAACCTTGAGTGAACAGCTATGCCATTCCACAGAGCCAGTATTCCATGGAATAAACTTTGGGAAAGGTTGACCTATTAAATAAGTTAACCAGTAAATGCAACAATAATTATGCAATCTTCACAATAGACATAGAACACCATAGTCACAAGTAACTCTATGTAAAATTATCGGAAACATACAGTCGATTTGGTAGTTTTTCTAATTGTGGTCAACCAGTTTCCTAAAGCCTCTCCAATATAATATTTTCCCCAGCTCTGACAGCAACTGGTATTATAATAAAAGATTACAGAAATCCAGATCTTTTTTTTTCATGTGAGAAATAGTACACTAATAGGTGGTTGGATTTATTTTTATGTTATTGAAAATTAACATTCTGAATATTGAAAATTATTTTAAATCAGTAATTTTAAATCAGCATAATCATTTCAACTTGGAAGAGAGGCTAATGATAGTCAGAACTACTTCTTTCCATTTCCTTTTCTAAAAGTAGGAGAAAATTGAAGCAGAATTTGGCCTGCAAATTACTTAAGAATTGTTTAAAACTCTTTGAGTAAAGGACAGTTTGACACCAGACTGTATTTGAAACTCAAGTACTTTTTGAATCAACCCAAATTTTAAAAAATACTATATTAAGTCTCCTTTTATTCTCGGAAAACATTAGGTACATTGCCTGTTTTTGTTACTTCATTGTCATCTATTTTGTTAAAATGTCATAGAGTTTAAATTATTATTGCATGCCCATTAGTTCTGCTGCCTTGAGATGTAATGACTCATATTAGTACTCTATATAATAAAAAAAGGTTGATGAATTTTTACTGGACTGTCCTTTTGGGACTATAATTTTTAACATTCTCTGGGAAGCTTTGCCAATCATTTAAAGATAAAGTGTTCTTACACTGTCTTTGTCATTGACAAGTTCACAAAGTACCAGAACTGTTTGTGTTACCTGTAAATGTATTGATCCAACAAGCTCTCTACTGAGTCACCAAGGATACATGATTAGAATGTCATCATCTTATAAACAAATAAGGTGATTTTGTAATATTGTTAACAGTAATTTAAAATTGTCTGGTTTCTGTAATTTAATAGATGAATCCATCTTTTTGAGATAGAGTTACAAAACACCACTCTAGTATATATAAATTCTTTTGCTAAATTTTAAATCATTGAGGACTATAGGGGGATAAAACTGTGGTATAAGCTCATTAGTTTATTTGCTGCTACTGCAGGATTAAATCCAATGATTTGGCACAGAGGTGAAAAATATATGTCCTAGAGCAATGAGTTTTATTCATTGATAAGAATTAAATATTATTATATTTGTTTATGAAGTTTGATACCCTTTTTGTTTTTATTTGTTTCTGGGATTTTGGGGGGTGTGAATTTTACACAATGTGAAATGATCGGATCTTCATTGAATTTTTAAAAATGTATATACCCATGTAACTACCTCTATAATATACAACATTTTCATCATCCCTAAAAAGTTCCTTCTTACTTCTCCCAGTCAGTCCCCCTTATCACCACCCCCAATCAACCTCTGTTCTAATTTTCAACCCCATGGATTAGTTTTACCTGTATTTAAAAGTCATATAGATGGCATAGAGAGCACATACTCTCTTGTGTTTGCCTACTTTCACACAACATAATGTTTTTAAGATTCATACAAGTTGTTACATGTATCACTAGTTCATTCTTTTTAACAATCGGGTAGTATCCATTTTATGCATATATCACAATTTCTTTATCAAGTCTCCTGTTGATGGACATTTGGACTGTATCCAGATTTTGACTCTTAGGAATAAAGTTTCTATCAACATTCTTGTATTCATCTTTTTGTAGAAATCTGTTTTTATTTCCATTGGGGAAATAGCTAGAAGTGGGAGTGCTGGGTTATGCAAATCAGTTTTCCGAAGTGTTTATACTGTTTTACACTCCTGTAAGGAGTGTGTAAGAGTTCTAATTGCTTCACATCTTCATCAACATTTGGTATTGTCCTTTTAATTTTAGCCATTCTGGTGAATATGAAATGGAATCTCATTGTGGCTTTAATTTACATGTCTGATGACTAATGAAATTAAGCACATTCATAAATCTCTTTTTGTGAAGTAACTGTTAGTCTTTTGCCTATTTTTAATTGGGTCATTTATCTTTTTGTTATTGATTTGTGAATTCTTTTTTCCTAACCTTACACTAATTGCACAATTTCTTGATTATAGTAAGCTTTAGAATGATATAGTGTGAGACCTCCAAGTTTATCCTTCAAAATTGTTTTGGCTTTTCTAGGGCTTTCACTTTTTCATGTAAATTTTAGAATCAAATTGTCAGTTTCTACCTGCCCCCCCTAAAAGTCTGCTGGGATTTTGATTGGAAATAAATCTATACATTTGTTTGAGTAGAATTGATATGTTAACAATATTGAGGCTTCTAATCCGTGATCATCATATATGTCTCCATTTCTTTAGGTTGTTTTTGAGGTATCTCAGCAATATTTTGTAATTTTCAGAGTAGATATTTTACACATCTTCTCTTAAATTTTTATGGGTTTTGGTGCTATTATAAATGGAATTTTTAAGTATAAGTTTCTAATTGTTTGCTGCTATTATATAAAAATAACCGATGATTATATGTTGATCTTATGTCTTACAACTTTCCTTAATTCACTTACTGGTTTTGTAGATGTTCTATATAAATTATCAGATTGTCTGAGAATAAAGACAATCTTACTTCTTCCTTTCCAATTTTTATGTTGTTTGTTTCTTTTCCTTACATCATTTCACTGGCTAGGACCACCAGTACAATGTTGAATTGCAAGTGAAGAGAGGGCATCCTTACATTGTTCTTTTTTTTTTTTAAGATTTATTTTTTTATTTATCTCCCCCTTGCTGCTTGCAGCTTGCTGTGTCTATCTGCTGTGTGCCTTTCTTGTGTCTGCATGTCTCCCTTTGTTGCGTGGTCTTGCTGCACCAGCTCACTGTGCCGTGCAGGAGCTTCTTCACTGGGGGGCCCCCAGGGATCGAACCGGGGGCCTCCCATATGGTAAATGGGAGCCCAACCAATTGAGCCACAACTGCTTCTCCTTACATTGTTCTTGATCTTAGAGGAAAAGCAATCATTATTCAACTATCAAGTATGACATTAGTCAAAGGTTTTCCATAGATGCTTTTGACATATTAAGGATGCTCCTAATTAACTGAAAATTTTTTATCATAAATAAATGATTTTTTTCAAATGTTTTCTTTGCATCTATGGAGATGATCATATGGTTTCTCTCTTTTATTCTGTTTAATATGGAGAATTACTTTTTTTTTTTTTAATTTAAACAAACCTTGCATTTCCTGGGATAAACCCCACTTGGTCACAATGTATTATTCTTTGTATGTAATGCCAGAATCAATTTGCTAATATTTTGTTGAAAGTTTGTGCATCTATAATCCCAAGAGATATTGGTCTGTAATTTCCTTTACTTGTAATTTCTTTGCAGGTTTATCAGGGTTATGTTGGCCTCATAACCAAATTGGAAAGTGTTACCTCCTCCTCTACTTTCAGAAAGAGTTTAAGTACAATTGGTATTACTTCTTCCTAATATATGTGGTAGAATTTATCAGTAAAATCATCTGGTCCTGGATTTTTTTGCTGTGGGAATATTTTATATTATGAATTCAATTACTTTAATAGATATAGGGCTATTTGAATTTTCTATTCTGTCAATTTGAGAGTTTTTCAAGGAATTTGTCAAGTTCCTATGAATTGACAGATATATTAGCATAAGTTTGTTCATAATATTCCTCTATTATCTGTTTAGTGTCTATAGGATCTGTAGTGATTGTCCATCTTTCATTCCTAAGGGGTTTTGATCATTTTTACATGATCATTTTTTCCAAGAGTTTATCAGTGATTAATTTTGCCAAACAACCAAATTTTCTTTCGATATTGTGTTACTTTTCTCTATTGTTTATAGTCTGTTGCTATTTCTGCTCTTATCTTTATCATTTCCTCTTTTTTACTTTAATTTGCTCTTTTTCTAGTTTCATAAGGTAGCAACTTAGATAATTGATGATTAATCTTTCTTTTCGAACATGAGCATTTATAAGTATAAACTTCCTTCTAAATATTACTTATATAGACATACTCTATAAAATTTCTATCTTTTAAAATTTATTGAGCATCATTTTATTGCCCAGTATATGGTCTGTCTTGGTGAATGTTCCATGTGCACTTGAAAAGAACATGCATTCTACAGTTAATGGATTTAGTGCTCTAAAAAATATCAGTTAGGTCAAAGCAGCTGATATGTCATTCAGATCTTCTATATCTTCATTGAATTGTTTTTCTAACATCTATACCAACTTTCTTATGCTTGCTGTTTATATCTTTTTTCACCTTTTACTTTATCTTTATCTAATATTAAAAGTATCTCTTATAAGCATTACATAATTGGATCATATTTTTTATCTGGTCTCCATTTTTAATTGGAATAACTAATCCATCTATATTTCATGTAATGATTAATATGGCTATGCTTATCTACTGTTATACTATTTATTTTCTATTTGTCTGATTCGTTTTTTGTTCTTCTCTTTCTCCTTTCTGCAATCTTTTGAAAGAATCAAATATTTTTTAGGATTTCATTGAAATTTTTCTATTGGTTTCTCTGGTGATAACAATATGCACCTTTATCTCATCACAGTCTAATAAGAGTTAATATTGTATATTTCATATAAAATTTAAGGAACTTAATATAATTCCATTTGTCCTTCCCTCTTCATGTTATTGTTGTCCATATTTAACCCCTACATGTATTAAAACCACACAGTGCAGTTATGATTTTCACATGAAAGAGTCAGTTGTACTTTTAAATAAATTCAGAGAGGAAAAAAATGGTCTTTCTTTTTGACCTCAAGTTTATAATTTCTAGTGCTGTGCTTTTGTACATGTAGATTCAAGTTTCATCCAATGTCATTTCCCTTCAGCTTAAAGAACTTTTTCTGGCATGTCTTAAAATACAGATTGGCTGGCAACAAATTCTCTCAGTTTTTTTTTATCTGAAAATTTCTCTGTTTCGGTTTAATTTTTAGAGAGTATTTTCATTGATTAAAAATGGAATTCTAGGTTGATTTTTTTTTTTCTTTTTGCATTTTTTGTTGACATTGCATTGTCTTCTGGCCTCCAGTGTTTCTGATAAGAAACTGCTGTCATCTGTATCATTGTTACATTGTTTATTTTTCCCTAGCCGCTTTCCTTTTTTCTCATTATCTTTGATGTTCAGTAATTGTACTATGATGTGCCTTTTTGTGGTTTCTTCATGTTTATCCTCTTCAGCATTTTGGTGGGCTTCTTTGATTGGTAAGTTAAATGTTTTTACCAAATTTCTGATTCAGGGCAATTATTTCTTCAAATAGTTTTTCTGCCCTATCCTCTTTATCCTCTCCTTCTGAGACTCAAACTACACATAAGTTAGATGGCTTCATATTGTCTCACAGATCACTGACGCTTTGTTTATTTTTTTCCAATCTTTTTTCTCTGATTTTAGCTTGGATTATTTATATCAGTTTTCAAGTTCACTGAGTCTGTCTTCTGCCTTTTCCAGATTGCTGTTATGTCCATCCTATGGACTTTCCTGTCAGATATTATACTTTACAGGTCTAGAGTTTCCATTTTGTTCTTTTTTAAGTTTTGATTTCTGTGTTGAAGTACTCCTTCATTCACTCATTATGGCCGTCTCTTTAAGTCCTTGAACATATTTATAATAGTAATATTTGAGTCTATTTCTGTTGTTTTTTTCTCTTAATTATGAATCACATAGTCTTTTTCATATCTTTGCATATCTAGTTTGTTGTTGTTTTTTTGCATACTTAGCAAATTGTTATTATATATTGGGCATTGTGACTGATGAGCTGTTGAGTCTCTAAATTCTGCCATATTCATCTAAGGACTGTTGAGTTTTTTCTAGTGGATATTTAAATTACTGACTGATGACTCTGAGCTTGTTCAAGCTCGGTTATGGTGAATTTTGCCCTTAGTTTTAGAGTGAACTTTGAGCTCTGGGGCATCATCTTCATACCTAATGAATGGCCCTTCTGGATTTCAATGGAAAGTCCAAGTGTTTATGAAGCCCCTCTAATTTAGCAATATTAAAACTCTAAATTATCTCTCTCCTGTGGTGGTAGCAGCTAAAATCTCTATTCCGTTTCTTCAATTTTCCAGCTGTTGCCTTCTGCCAGCTTCTTGGAATCTTTCCCCCTGCATATACAGTTGAAGATTCAGCCAAACAAATTGAGAGGAATTTATATGCAAATTTGGGATTTTTACCCTTTGTGGATGGCTTCCTTTTGGAGGGAGGAGGTGGATTTCCCTCCCTAGTAGCCAGCTTTTCTGGCATCCCAAACTCCTCCATCCTCTGACACCTCAAGTCACTAAGACTAGCCACACTGTACTCTGTTGAAAGGGTGTTGTCTCAGAGAAAAAGCCAACCAGTGCAAATGCCTTCTTTCAAGGGTATAATCTCCTCCAGTTTCTTCATCATCTTCAATACCATCAAATAGTTGTATTTTATATTTTGTGTGAAGTTTATAGTTGTTATAAATTAAAGGGTAAACTGATTACCATAAGCTGAACCCTCAGAATAGTATCTTTTTAAAAAAATGCATTGGTAATTGAAATATGGTTAATTTTTCTGTTATTAAAGTAATGTGATTTTTAAACCAAAAAAATAATAAAGTGTATGTTAATGTGCAGGAAAATAAATATCTAAAATAGTGCATTCCAAGTTGTTAGCCATGGTTATTTCTGAGTGGTAGGTTATTGGC
The DNA here is from genome assembly GCA_026826555.1 of Tolypeutes matacus. Lineage (NCBI taxonomy): Eukaryota > Metazoa > Chordata > Mammalia > Cingulata > Chlamyphoridae > Tolypeutes > Tolypeutes matacus. The sequence goes on from JAKSZT010054416.1 coordinate 18,735,402, forward strand.
AACTTTTTTTTCTTTTTACTTATCTGTGTTTTCTACTTTTTTCTTTGCTCTTCTGGGCAAAGTTTATGATGAGTTCTTATAATAGGATGTATTTGTGCTTCTTTGATACTGTTCATCTTATGCTTTCAGTAGTTTAAGTGTCTAAAGTCCTAGTATTATATCTGTACGGTAAACAATACTCTTTCTGCTTTTAGAGTTAGAGGAATGGGGGCAAATCAAAGTTAAAAGGCTTAGCTTAAATTTCAAGCATATTGATAAAGTAGCCAGAAATAGAGCTTAAATTTTGAGTCCTAATATGTACAGTTTCTAAATCATCAGCATTAATGTATGCAGTTAATTCTACATTTTCAAGTGGGTACAGAAGAAAATTATCTTAGTTAAAAATAAGCTTCAATTATTTTGGAAACTTCACTTTAGTCACTGATTTTAATATCCTCTTCATCAAATCTTATATTAGTACTACTAGCAAATAACAAATTTGAGTGATTTGAATTTTATCTTAGTAAACCCTCCAAGAGCTAACAGCAAAATGACAGGAAGACATTCATTAATTACTGAAGAATTGATTTCCTTCTCTCCTGGGTTACAAGTCTCTTTATAAAAGGCAAGAGCCACATCTAATTCATATTCGAATTAATCACAAGGCTTACCAAACTATTTTACCCAGTAGTGTTCAATAAACATTTTAGAATGAATTTGATAAAGAGAATAATCTATCAACTTGATACCCTATACCTAAATAGTCCTGAGTACCCAAGATATATTTATATACACTTTGTCATATCTCTTTTTTTTCCTGGAAGATTTTGAGTTACCATTCCTGAAACCATGTTAACTCTTTTTAGCCATTGAAATAATATAATGTAGTAATTGGGAAATCACTTTTTCAGTAAAGTAACTCCCTGGGGAGTGAAAATAAGTAGTTTACATTCCCAAAAATCTTCATCATTTTACTAAGCTAGAGCTGGCACATTGGAAGATGGTGGTTTTCTAAATGCATAGATGATGCAATGAATCTTATTAATTGTGTTTGTAGATCACTGAAGTAACTGGATAGGTATATACGCACTGGAGGAAGCAAACATAGAGCTCTTTCGGCCTCTATTCCCTATCCTCACAGTGATCTTGTCCCTTCAACTGATTGGTCACCTTATGGCTACATTCTATACCCCTATTTCTACCTCCATAATCTATTACAGAGATGATGGCAACCAGAGGAGTTGTAAGAGGAGAAGGATGGTAAGTAATATATTTCAGTGGCTTTAGAGTTTATACATTACATGTACACAAAAGTTAGGCTGAAACAAAAACATAGAGATTAGATAGGGGAGATTTGGTCCATAGAGTAAAAGTAAATCTGCAAAAATTCTTATTTATGCCTCTTTGACATATGTAGCACATTACCTTGGGCATAGCAGGTACCCAGTAAATATTTCTCAGATAAATCTAGCATTCAGTCTAGAATACATAATATTCTTTAGGTAGTTTGTTTAGAAGATTGACATTCTGGGTTTGGCTGCTGGTGATATTTGGTGTTTGGCTTTTCTGTAAAATGGCAATGGTCACATGACAGCCTCTTTTGGCCTCTCATTTGTGTTCCAGGTGCCATTGAATTTCAAATTCTTGCTTCCTGTGGCTTTCTCTCTATCTGTCTGAGTTTCATTCTGCTTGCAAAGGACTCCAGTAATAGGATTAAGACCCACCCTGGACCACATCTTAACTGATAACCTCATCAAAAGGTCTTATTTACAGGTTCTGGGAAGATGGCATCAGAGTAGACAGGCAGGGTTCAACTCTATCACAAAGACAATGGGAAAAGGGCCAAAAGCTGTCTGAGGGGCCTGCTTTGGGGGTCAGCAGATCAGGACAATGCTGCGCAACCCCCAGGAGTATGAGGAACAGAAAGAGAAAGAACCCAAAACAAACCCATCCCCCATCCTCAAGACATTAAGCCTGGGTAAAATCCCTGGCTTACTGCAGCCAACTGAGGGGGGAACAGATGTGGTTTTCCCTGTCAGCTGTTACAAGAAAAGAAGGAATGGGCATCAGAGGGCAGAATGGCTTCTCTTCAGTGGATTCAGCCAACAGAGCTGGCTTTGGATCTTATCTCTGGCCAGACCAGAAACACCTACCTGGAAAGGGTTGCTGATGAGTGCCATCTGCTGGCTGGCCAGGAAATTACAAGGAGAAAAAGTCTTTTTAGGTCTCTTGTTAGCCCCAATTCCTGAGAAAAAAATCTGTACCCCATTAGTGAGTCCTTGGCCTGATTTTGATAACTTAAGCTGGGCAGTTTTAAAGACTCAGAATAAATAGAATGAAAAATCAAGGAAGAACTGTGAAAAAAAGAAAGAAAAAAAAAAACTAGGGAAAAGAGAGAAATTGACCATCAGAGTAAATTCACTAATATATTCAGATGCCTTGACATCAGCAAAAAATTACAAGCCATACTAGGAAACAGGAAGAGATGGCCCAGCCAAAGGAACAATTAAATATCCTGACAAGATAGAGGATTTAAGACAACTGATCAATGATAATCACATAAATCTCCTAAATCAATTCAAAGAATTGAAGGAAAATATGACTAAAGAGAAAGGATATTAAGATTATGGATATTAAAGAGAGCATAAAGAACAATTTGAAAGCCTGCAAAGAAAAGTAACAGAGCTTATGGGAATGAAAGGCACAATGGATGAGATTAAAAATATTTTAGAGGCACATACCAGCAGATTTGAATTACTCAAAGACAGAATTGGTGATTTCGAGGACAGAACATCTGAACTGGAAAAGACGAGAACAGAAAGAGAAAATAATGAAAAATGGAGCAGAGTCTCAGGGAATTGAATGGCAACACAAAACATACAAACATACGTGTTATCAGTGTCACAGAAAGAGAAAAAGAATGGAAAGGGGGAAGAAAGACTATTTGAGGAAATAATGACCAAAAACATCCCAACCCTTATGAAAGACATAAATATCAATATCCAAGAAGGACAACACACCCCAAACAGAATAAATCTGAATAGACTTACTCTGAGACACTTCCTATTCAGAATGATAAATATCAGAGATAAAGAGAGGATTCTGAAAGGAGCAAGAGAAAAGCAAAGCATCGCCTACAAGGGAACCTCAATAAGATAAAGTGCCAACCTCTCATCAGAAACCATGGAGGTGAGAAGAAGTTGGTATAACATATTTAAGGTACTGAAAGAGAAAAACTGACAGCCAAGAATTCTTTATCCAGCAAAACTATTTTTCAAAAATGAGGGTAAGTTTAAAGTCTTCACAGACAAACAAAAATGGAAAGAGTATGTTACCAAAAGACCAAAATTGCAAGAGTTCTGCAGCATGAAAGGAAAAAATGAGGATGAGGGACTTGGAGAAGAGTGTAGAAGATTATTAGGAATGGTAAATTAAAGGGTAAAAAGACAGACAAAGTAGGATATGACAACAGAAAGCCAAAGAAAAAAAGGGACAAAGTAAAGCCTTTACAGTAATAACATTGACTGTTAATGACTTGAACTCCCCAATCAAAAGATACATTCTGATAAAATGGATTTTAAAAATATGAGCTCTGTATATGCTATCTACAAGAGACTCACCTCAAACATAAGGACACAACCAGGTTGAAAGTGAAAGGTTAGAAAAAGATATACCATGCAAATAGTAACCAAAATAGAGCTGGAGTAGTGATGCTAATATCAGACAAAATAGATTTTAAATACAAAACTGTTATAAGGGATGAAGAAGGTCATTATATATTAATAAAAGGGGCAATTCACCAAGAAGAAATAACTATAAAAAATATTTATGTACTTAATCTGGGTGCCCCAATATACATGAGGTACATACTGGCAAACTTGAAGGGAGAAATAGATGTCTCTACAATAATAGTTGGAGACTTCAATACACCACTCTCAGTATTGGATAGAACATCTGGACAGAGGATAAATAAAGAAACAGAGAGCTTGAATAATATGATAAATGAATGAGACCTAATAGACATTTATAGAGCATTACACACCAAAACAGGAGGTTATATATTCTGTTCAAGCGCTCATGGATCCTTCTCCAGGAGAGACCATATGTTGGGACACAAGACAGGTCTCAATACATTTAAAAAGATTGAAATTGTAAAAAAAAAAAACTTTCTCTGATCATGTAGAGTGAAGTTGGAAATCAATAATAGATGGAAAAAGGGAAAATTCATAAATATATGGCAATTAAACAACACGTTCTTAAATAATCACTTGGTCAAAGAAGAAATTGCAAGAGCATTCAATAAATGTCTTCAGACAAATGAAAATGAGAACACAACATATCAAAACCTATGAGACACCACAAAGGCAGTGCTGAGAGGGAAACTTATAGTCCCCAGTACTTACATTAAAAAAGAACAAAGAGCTAAAATTAAAGATCTAACTGTACACCTAGAGGAATGAGAAAAAGAACAGCAAGCTAATCCCAAACCAAGCTGAAAGAACAAAATAGTAAAGATCAGAGCACAAACAAATGATATCAAGAACAAAAACAAAAAAACCAAAAGTTGGTTCTTTGAGAAGATCAACAAAATCGATAAACCCTTAGCTAGACTGAAAAGAAAAAGAGAGAAGATGAAATAAATAAAATCAGAAATGTGAGGGGGGACATTACCACTGACCCTGAAGAAGTATGAGAGATCATAAGAGGATACTATGAATAGCTATACGCCAAAAAAAATAGACAATGTAGACAAGATGGACATCTTCCTAGAAACACATGAAGAACCTACACTGACCCTAGAATAAATAGAAGACCTCAAAAAACCAATCACAAGTAAAGACATTGAATCAGTCATGAAAAACCTCCTAAAGGTGAAAAGCCCAGGACCAGATGGCTTCACGGGTGAATTCTGCCAATCATTCAAAGATGATCTAATACCAATTTTGCTCAAGATCTTCCAAAAAATTGAACAAGAAAGAACATTACCAAACTCATTCTATGATGCCAACATCACACTAATACCAAAACAAGATAAAGATACCATGGAAAAAGAAAATTACAGACCAATATACCTTATGGATATACATGCAAAATCCTCAACAAAATACTTGCAAACTAAATCCAAAAGCACATTAAGAGAATTTTACACCACAATCAAGTGGGTTTTATCCCAGGTATGCTAGAGTGGTTCAACACAATTAGTGTAATAAACCACATTGATAAATTGAAAAAGAAAAATCACATGATCCTCTCAATTGATGCAGAAACGACGATTGACAAAATACAGCATCCTTTCTTGATAAAAATATTCCAAAAGATAGGAGGAAAAGAAAGCTTTCTCAATATGTTAAAATGCATATATGAAAAACCCACAGCTAACATTGTACACAACAGTGAAAGACTGAAAGATTTCCCGCTGAGATCAGGAACCAGACATGGATGCTCACTGTCACCACTGTTATTCAATAGTGTGCTAGAAGTTCTTGCTAGAGCAATTAGGCTAGATAAAGAAATAAAAGACACTATAGGCAGGGCAGATAGCTCATGAGTTTGGCACCCTGCCAGTGGGCCCTACTTTGGAATTCATGCTCCCCAGTGTGACAGTGTTAGACTCATTTGTGGTTTCCCTACACATGGCTCTTCTGTCACTTCTATTTGAACCTATAGTTAGGACTAGACTTGATAGTTATATATCCAAGAGCCCAAATCTTTGGGCTGTCCATGTGCCAGTTGGACCCTGAATCTCAACAGACTTACAATACCTCCTCTCCAGTTCATTGGACTCCCTCAGGACAACTAACAAGGAGATGATGATGATGGACAATGCCCACCCCAAGGAACAGAGAGAGTCTGCAACTACAAGCAAGATAGTCCCATCCATCCCCCATGGGATCTAAGCCCCCTCTCAATTAGAGGTGAGGTGGGCAACACCATCCCAGAATCCTCAGGACTGGGGAATGAACAATGGACTAGATTAAGACTTACTATTATTCTACTATAGACTTATTGTTATTCTAGCAATGGAAGAACTTTTATCATTGATGTAGAGACAGTGGCCACCAGAGGTTCTGAGGGGAGGGAGAGGGAAAAACAGGTGTCATATGGGGGCATTTTCAGGACATTGGAATTCTCCTAAATGATGTTGCAATGATGGATACAGGCCATTATATATTTTGTCATAACTTACAAAATTGTGCAGGACAGAGCATAAACTATAATCCACACTTAGTGGCAATGCTCCAATATGTGTTCATCAATTGTAACAAATGTACCACACTAATGAAGGATGTTGTTAATGTGGGAAAGTGTGGGATGGGTAGGGAGTGGGATACATGGGAATCCCCTATATTTTTTATGTAACACTAATGTACTCTAAAGTATTTAAAAAATAGAAATAAAAATAAAGTATTAAAAAAAGGAAATAAAAGGCACCCAGATAGGAAAGGAAGAAGTAAAACTTTCACTATTCACTGATGATATCATTCTATATATATAGAAAATCCTGAAAAATCCACAACAAAGCTACTAGAACTAATAGATGAAGTTCAGCAAAGTCATAGGGTACAGGATTAATACACAAAAATCAGTAGCATTTCTATACACTACTTAGGAGAAAATCAGGGGGAAAATTCATTTATAATAGCAACTAAAAGAATCAGATGTTTAGGAATAAACTTAACCAAGGACATAAAAGACCTGTATTCAGGATACTACAAAACATTGCTAAAAGAAACTAAAGAAGACCTAAATAAATGGAAGGACATTATGTGTTCATGGACGGGATGCCTAAATATCATTAAGACATCAATTCTACCCAAACTGATTTACAGATTCAACACAATCCCAATAAAAATCCCAAAAGCCTTTTTTGCAAAAATGGAAAAGCCAAATACCAAATTTATTTGGAAGGGTAAAGGACTCCAAATAGCCAAAAGTCTTTTTTTTTTTTTTTTTTTAAGATTTTATTTATTTATTCATTTATCCCCCCCCTGCTGCCTGTGCTCGCTGGGTCAGCCAACCACGCCGCGCGGGCGGGCCCACCCCCACCAGGAGGCCCCGGGAACCGAACCCGGGGCCCCCCATATGGTAAACGGGAGCCCCACTGATTGAGCCACAGCCGCCTCCCCCAAAAGTCTTTAAAAACAAGACTTTAAAGCATATTTCTTAGCTACAGTGGTAAAAAAAACAGCATGTAAAGACAGATAGATTGACCAAGTAACCGAATCATGAACTCAGAAATAGACCCTCACATCTACGGTGAGGTGATTTTTGACAAGGCCCGAACAGTTTATTAAAAAATGTTGCCGGGAGAACTGGATATCCATATCCAAAAGAATGAAAGAGGACCTCTGTACTAGTCAGGGTCCTCTCAGGAAACAGAATCAACAGGAGAGATCTGTCAATAATATGAGATTTTATAACAGTCTCTCATGCGACCATGGGTATGCACAAGTCCAGGTTCCACAGACAGGCTGCAAGCCAGGGGCTCCGAAGAAAGTCCAATGAAAGGTCCTTGATGAGTTTCTGGGAGAAGTTGGCTGTCCAAAGATGAGCTGGGAAATTCTCTCTGAATGTTGAAATCACTTCCCCTTTTAAGGCATTCAACTGATTGGATAAAAGCGTCACCCATTGCTGATGCAACCTCCCTGATTGATGCAGATGTAATCAGCCATCCATGCAGTAAACTCACTGGTGATCGAAGTCCATAAATGCTCTTGTTTTACAGTTAGCCCAGTGCTTGCTGGACCTAACACCTGGACACAATTACCTGGCAAAGTTGACACATTAGCCTAACCATCACAACCTCTATCTCACACCTTATACAAATATTAGTTCAAAAGGGGTCAATGACCTAAATATAAAAGTGACAACCATAAAACTCATAGTGGAAAATGTAGGGAAACATCTTCATGATCTTGTGGTAGGTGGTAGTTTCTTAAACCTTATACCCAAAGCACAAGCGACAAAAAAAAAAAAAAAAATAGATAAATGGGACCTCCTCAAAATTAAGCACTTTTGCACCTCAAAGGATTTCGTCAAAAGGGTGAAAAGGCTGAATGGGAGAAAATATCTGGAAGTCACATATCCAGTAAGGGTTTACTATCCATGATATATGATATATAAAGAGATTCTACAACTGTACAATAAAAGGACAAACTACCTGATTAAAAAATGGGCAAAAGATTTGAATAGACATTTCTCCAAAGAAGAAATGCAAATGGTGAAAAAACACACGAAAAAATGTTCAACCTCACTAGTGATTAGGGAAATCAAAACTAAAATGGGATATTATTTCACACCTATTGGAATGGCCACTATTAAAAAGTTGGAAAACTACAAGTCTTAGAGAGGATGTGGAGAGAGAATTTATTCACTGTTGGTGGGAAGGTAGAATGGTACTGCCACTGTGGAGGACTCTGGCAGTTCCTACGGAAGTTGAATATAGACTTACCATGTGACCCGGCAATACCACTACTAGGTATATACCCAGAAGAACTGAGAGCAGTGACATGAACAGACATTTGCACACCAATGTTCATAGCAGCATTATTCTCAGTTACCAAAAGATGGAAACAACCCAGATGTCCATCAACCGACAAATGGATAAACAAATTGCGATATAAACACACGATGGAATATTATGCAGCTATAAGAAGAAATTAAGTTATGAAGCATATGACAGCATGGATGAACCTGGAGGACATTATGTTGAGTGAAGCAAGTCAGACACAAAAGGACAAATACTGTATGATTGCGCTATTATGAACTCATGGAGTTACGAATTAGAATATAGGTCACCAGAAAATAGAATGAGCGTAGAAAATGGAAAGCTGAGAGTTGATCTGTGCAGAACTGGTAAAAAAAAGATGTTTGTAAATCTTTGAAAATGAATAGAAATGGTGAAAGCACATCATAGTGTTTGTAACTAGCAGAGCTATTACATGGGTACAACAGTGGTTGAAAGGGAAATTCTAAGGACACGTATATTACTAGAAGGAAATCTAAAAAATGTAACATGGGACTATATAACACAATGAAACCTCATGTGGTATACAAATATTGGTAATATTACACACATAAGATTGTTTTTACAAAATATAAATACAAATAATCTAGAAAGACAGGAAAAAATAGCAGCTATGTGTGGCAAGGAAGCATAGAGAGATTGAGAGGTGATGAGTTTTTGTGTTTGTTTTTATTATTGTTATTATTATTGGAATAATGAAAATTCTCTAATAATGATTGAAGTGATGAATGCACAACTATGTGATTATACCAAATGTCATTGATTGTACACTTTGGATGGATTTATGCTTTATTAATATGTATCAATAAAATTGATTTGTTAAAAAAAAAAAAGGTCCTATTTACAATGGGTTCACACCCACATTAATGGGTTAAGTTTAAGAACGTACATACAGCTCCAAGCCACCACATTAACTAAATGGCATGATATTTGCAACCTTCTTTCAAACAGCTCAGAGAAAATATGCACATAATGGATATGATGTGTGTGTACACAGAGTGAAACAATGCATGATAAAGCAAATGCAGCAAAACATTTTTAAAAACTGGTGAATCTCAGTAAAAGATATTAAAGTTTCATCTCTATTGTCCTTTCAACTTTTTTGTAAGTTTGAAAATATTTTTATATAATTTTATTTTAAACCTAAGACTTCTGGGTTCATTTTCTTAGAAGAGAAACTTTGTTATGAATTTAGATAAGGAGAAACACAGAAAAAATATTGACTAAACAGTGCCATTTTATTAAGAATGATGTAGTTACAAATGAATTTTAATTCTAACGTTTTCTTTAAATGAGAATTGCTCATAAAAACATCCACTTTAAATCCTATGTGTTTGCCACCATATGTAACACTGTACTTAAGCATCTGTCAACATTTCTAAGGGTTTTTAATTTGTGGAATCTTGTTCCGGGGCCTAAAACTTCACCACCTAAAAGGGTTCATCAGAGACCTCATAAAATATCACAATTTTTTTTTTGGCGTGAGAGGTTATTAAGCAATACAAGAGTGACTGTGGCTATACAGATTAATGTATGTGAAGATTCTTATTTCCCCCCATGAAAATCTAAAATAGTTTTAATTTGAGAATTTTATTTTGACTTGTGAAATTATGCCAGTCACTTTTGGAAGTAATTTTTTCAACTGAAGAGCTACTTATGCTTTATAATGATACATCTTGTCTTACTATATAATTGATTAAATTCAATTACATAATACTCTTTAATTCTAAGTCCATAATTTTGAAGACTAAAACTTCCTTTAAATCAAATCATTTTTCCCTAGTACTTCATTTTTTATAATTTCAATGTGCAAGAGATTCACTTTTCTAGACAAATTAGATATTCCCTCTGTGGTAATAAAAATTGAGCTTTTTTATTTGTTTCAAAGAGTTCTAATGCAATTCTGAAATAAAATATGAAGTTTTATCAATTATAGAGTAAATAAAATGTTTTGTCTTGTACATATAAAGTACAACTTTACAATTATGGGAACAAGTAAAAATTGTTCCCATAATTTCAAAACTCTTTCTCTAATAATTATTTTTATATACCTACACTTGAGTGTCCTAGGGTTGCATCATCCAAGATTTTTAATGTTCTTTCTCTTTCATTTTTAAAGATAAGAAACAAGATTTTTACAAGTCACCAATCTCACTGAGGCCCATGTACTGCCCCTCATCCTTTGAGCTGTTCGTTCATGTCAGGCAGAGATGTGAGTTACATAAAAGTGAAAATATTGTCTTCTGTGTTGAAGTCTACAACTAGCAATTTTTGTGCTATCTTGGAGAAAAGTATTATTCTTTTTAAAAATACTTATCTGGACACATGAATATGTTCAAGTATTCATGGGACATTGTCTTCGTGGGTGGAGATTCACACAATAACCAAAAGAATATTTAATTCCCATCCTGGGGAGTTCTGCTACATTCTCTAATAAAATCCCCTGAGTGCAAGGGCAATAGTGAAGGAAGGCAGACTATTATGCCAGGCCCTTGATATTGATGATTGTACTCGTGAACCTTTTCTTGTGAAATTGAAACTTAGCCCATTGTATACTACCTAAAAGTTACCTCCTGAAAGCCTCCTTGTTGCTCAAATGTGGCCTCTCTCTAAGCCAAACTCAGCATATAAATGCACTTCCTTCCCCCTGGCGTGGGACATGACTCCTGGGGATGAGCCTCTCTGGCACAAAGGGATTATTACCAAGCACCAACTAGCAAAGCATCTGGAAAAAGACCTTGACCAAAAGGGAGAGATGGTAAATACAAATGAGTTTTTATGGCTAAGAGATTTCAAAGTGAGTCAGGACGTCATACCAGATGTTTTTATGGCTAAGAGATTTCAAAGTGAGTCGGGACGTCATTACACATGTCTCAGCAGGATCTCATTGGCCGCCACAGTAAACAGTGCCTCAAATAGCGGGGTTCCTAAGGGCTCTAGAGATATCCAGAAACTATAAGCAGGGCAGACAGCTCAGCAATTCAGCACCCTGTCAGTGGGCCTTACTTTGGAATTTATGCTCCCCAGTATAACCTATAAATGAGTTTAACTCATTTATAGGTTCTCTACACATGGCTCTTCTGCCACTTTTATTTGAACCCATAATTAGCACTATATTTGATAAATATATGTCCCAGAGACTTAAATCTTTGGTCCATCCATGTCCCAGTTGAGCCCTGAATTTCAGCAGAGCTGCAACACCCACTCTCCAGTTCACTGGACTCACCTAGGACAACTAACAAGGAGATGATTATGGATAACGCCCATCCCAAGGAACAGGGAGTGTCTGCAACTGCAAACAAGATAGCTCCATCTGTCTGCCCTATAGGATCTAAGCCCCTTCTCAGTTAGAAACAGAGTGGGCATCACCATCCCAAAATCCTCAAGATTTGTGAATGAACAATTGACTAAAGTAGACATTATCATTGATGTAAGACAGCAGCCACAAGAGGTTCTGAGGGATGGGAGAGGGAAGAATAGGTGTAATATGGAAGCATTTGGGGGATATTGGATTTGTCCTGCATGACATTGCAGTGATGGATACAGACCATTTTATATTTTGTCATAAATTGCAAAATTGTGCGGGACAGAGTATAAACTATAATGTAAACTGTAGACCATAGCTAGTAGCAATGCTTCAATATGGGTTCATCACTTATAACAAATGTTGTTATATATATATATTTTTTTTTTTTTTAAGATTTTTTATTTATTTATTCATTTATCCCCCCCTTGCTGCTTGTGCTCGCTGGGTCAGCTAACCACGCCGTGCGGGCGGGCTTGCCTTCACCAGGAGGCCCCGGGAACCGAACCCGGGGCCTCCCATATGGTAAACGGGAGCCCTACTGATTGAGCCACAGCCGCTTCCCTCAAATGTTGTTATATTAACAGGATGTTGTTAATGTGGGAAAGTGTGGGAGGGGGAGGGAGGGAGACATATGAGAATCCCTTATATTTTTATGTAACATTTATATAACGTAAAGCTTCTTTAAAAATAAAATTAAAAAATATTTATCTGGAATGGTTACACAGAAACCTTATGTTTAGGAAATGATCTATTGATTGGTTATCTAGAATTAGAGACATTGACCTTGAGGCTCTTTTCTCCAATAGGTTTGCAGTTGTGGCTTCTCAGAAATCAGCTGAGAACAAATGCTTATCTTCATACACTGAAGACCCATTCAAAGTGTTGTTTTAGCAAAATGATAATGATATGGATATAAAAAAAGAAATATGCAGATTTCTTAGAAGTGTCATGCTAACCTATGATATTAATAGTTGTTCTCTGTAGTGCACTAACTGCTCCCATATCGTTTCACTGTGGCATGGATCATTTTATTTGGTGACTAATTATATATGGCTAATGTTGCTAAATTCTGTGTTCTGTATCCAGCTTTAAAGACACATATCCAGGAAAACTGGATCTTACAACAGGTTGTCATTTGCCTCTAAAAGATGGACTTAATGAGGAAATGAGAGAGGAAAGGAAAGCCTACAGAAATTAAGTAGAAAATGCTTTAAATGTTTGTATTATTTTTTTGTCTGTGCTATACTGGTTCCCTATAATAAGAAAAATGCTTTCCAGGTGAGGTCATTCTTTTGTTGGGCCATCCATCTATTCAAATCTTATTCCCCTTTAATCAACAGTTAAATAATTCTGAACTTTCCTGATCATTTTAAAAGAGTTAGTCTACAGTTAGTGATATATATAAACTATTTCTTTTATAAAGGTAAGTGAATCATGTTGTATTTAAATCCATTCTTTGATCCACTTAAGCTTACCAAGTCAGGAAAAGAATATGAAAATGAAAAAGGAAATCTTTTATTCTACCAAAATGGCTTCTAAAAGTTCACATGGTATACAGAAGATAGTTATCATTTTCCTGCTTTCCATACCAACACAAGAAATAGATGTGATAAGTCTCACTACTTTAAGAAAGAAATAATAGCCCCGTATTATAGCATTTAAGAGCCTGAGATTTGAACGCAGCTACTTCAGCACATGTTTATTCCCACCTCCTATGTGTCAGGCACTGTCCTAGATTATAGGGGTAAAAGGGGAACAAAACGAACTCCTTCCCTTCATGGAGTTTATGTTATTTACTAGCACTATGACCTTTAGCAAGTCCCATAACCTTTCCACACTTCAGTTTCTTCAGCTGCAAAATGAGGCTAATACCGCCTACATTTATAAGATTATTCTCAGGTTTAAATGAATTTTAGGTCCTTAGTGCCATGCCAGGCACATTGTAAATACTCAGTTAATCTTAAATATTATATTTCATTATTAATCATGATCATAATTACTAAGAGTACATATTGCTACCATGGTTTCTTAAAATCTTCCTGCTTAAAACTGAATTTTAAAAAGCATTCCATATACTATGGGCTATTTGTTGATTATTTTTTTATGGCTAGAGTAATACCTAGGCTGCAAGTTTTATGGGCAGGACCTCTACAATCTATTTTTTCATGTAAAGGAATGGACCCAAAACTACTTTTGAGAAATCCTTGGCCCTTCCTCCCCTACCCAGATACTCCCTTAAACCCTCTGTTTTTAGAGCGAGGGGCCATCTACTCAAGAATATATTTTAGTTAGGCTCCATAATTTCTGGAGAGGATTTTAAAGTATGTTGATACACACTAAAATAGCAAAAATAATATCTGTTATCCAGGTTCTTGACAGAAAATATAACCTCAGGTTTTCTGTTGCTCAATTCCTATTAGGCAAAAATAATATTGATGTATGAATGCCTGAAGAATAGACAGTCCCTCCATTCCTGTAAATATGTGTGATTTTTTCCCTTGAGCAAGCCAGACTATCCCCAAACCACCAGAAACACATTATCTTAATGCCTCCCCAAGTCACTTTTCCTGAGTTGCTTTTTGGTGTGCTTTCAGAATGCACTGAGCACACAAGCATAAAAAACAATCTCCACATCTGGTTTGTTCTTATCACCTGGATGAAAGGAATCATAATCAATTTGTTGCCCTCTTGCATTTGTCAGTAAGAAGCTCATAGTCACGTTTTTGGCCATGATCTGGAAATTATGCTCCTTGCATATTAATCTTATCTTATCCCTGCCTTTATGTTGACCATCTTTACTCTTTATTCTATTTTCTTTTATTCTACTATAATGTATATCTAAGTCTCCTCAAATAGTTTTTTGAACAAAGGTATGAAGAAATAACTAATTAAACAAATAAGCAAAAGTAACTTTACTCATGTATTCTTAATATGATATTATTTTTTTACTATTAAATCATTGTAGAGATGTATTCGTCCTCAGCCCTCTTTTTTTTAATTTTTAAAGATAATTTTTCCTAGTAAGTAGGTTATAGCATTCTTTCTATAGTATCTTTGTCCTAATAATATAGATTTTCCTTCACTTACAATTTCTCTTAGGAAACTTTTCCACAATCCCATGTTTACACTGATGGATATAATTGTTGGCCCAAAAGCAATGAAATCTGAACAAACCAATATATCTTATTTCAGTAGCCAACATCATCTGTTTATCCTACATAGATTAATCCTCCACTTTATTTAACCTTGTAAGTATATACACGGGTATTTCCCATCTGTATATATTTTTTAGTATCTTGCATTTGGTGTATTTCTTTCCCCAACTCACCTTATTTTTATATATATATATCATTTATACATGAGAATACATAAACAGTAAGTGTATAGTAAAAGTTGTGAACTTACAGAGCAAACAAGCATAATATCCTACAGCGGTCCCATACATCAGCCCACCACTAACACCTTGCATTGTTGTGAGAAATTTGTTAAAATTATGAAAGAATATCATCAAAATCTTACTACTAACTTTGGTCCATATCCTACATGTAGTGTATGTTTCCCCCAACCCACCCTATTTTTATTTATAAAAATAAATTTTTATAAATAAAATTTGTGAGGACTTCCGGGAAGATGGCGGACTAGTAAGACACGGGAATCTCTTCTCCAGAAAAATAGCTAGAGGACAAGCTGAAACAGCCCCGAAAAAGATCTTCTAGGGTTTAAGTCACCAGGTAAAGGCTGCACACCACCCAGAAGAGAGAGGGACAGAAGAGGGAAATCGCGACTACAGAACTGTGAGTTGCAAGTAGCAGCTTCTGCTGCTGCCGGCACCCTCCCCCACACTCTTCAGAATTCTCAGGCCCCAGGGCCTGCGACCACAGACAAAGGGGGCTTCAGGGATCTGCCACTCCCGGAAAAGGGAGAAAGAGGGACACAGCCTTAGGCTGACTCAGGTTCGGACCTGAAATTTGGGCTGCAGAGCCCCACGGACCCTTCCACACAGCAGTTTGCCCTGGGAGCCCAGAAAGGACTGGAGAAATCCGATCCTCGCAATCTCCCTCTCTTCTAGCCTGGATTAATTGTTGAAGACTCCACAGGAGAGGGGAGAGAGAGCCTGGGGCTGACCCAGCTTTGGACTCCCAGGTTTGGTCTGCCCTGTCCAGAGAGCCCTTCCAGGCTGGGTGGGGCTGCGCCATTGTTTGACTCGGAGCCTGCAAGGGGCTAAAGATATACAAACCTCCCAATCTCATCCTCTACTAACAGGGACTGATTGTTGAGGATTCAGAAGGGAGTGGAAATATTTCCTAGCTGGGAAAAGGGGGGCGCTACTAGAGAAGTCTGGAGAACTGTCTCAGAAAGTTTGAATCACAGGGCTCCTAGCCCCCAGACAGGAAGCTCTATCACATTGATCTGGTCTGTGTCACAACAAATACGCTCCGACCAGGCATTGAATTGAGAGCAGCCAACAAGCGCCATCTCCTGGCAGACCAAGGAAGTACACATAAGAAAATTAATAAGTAAGAGAGTCTTTTCCTGGCCTCTATAGCCTCCCTGCCCAAGTCCCTAGGAAACGACTCTACAACCAATTACTGGGTCCAGTGCCCAGTTTTGAGCAACCAGCAGAACAATCCTAACAATCAAGGTTGAGCCAAAAATCAAAGAGCAGTGGTAACTCGCAGCCACCTGCCACTAAAACCCCATAAAAGAGAAAGAGATAGAGCATCTAAGTAAAATACAAACTAACCAGATGCCTAAGCACCAGCAAAAAATTACGGGCCATACTAAGAAAATAGAAGACATGGCCCAAGAAAAGGAATACAGCAAAGTCCCAGAAGAGATGCAGAATTTGAGAGAACTAATCAGTGAGATGAGCACACATTTCCAAAATCAAATTAATGAGATGAAAGAGAATATAGTTAAAGAGATCAATGACATCAAGAAGTCATTGCGCAAACGTAAAGAAGAATTTGAAATCATGAACAGAAAAGTAACGGAGTTCATGGGAATGAAAGATACAATAGGTGAAGTAAAAAATACATTTGAAGCATACAACAGCAGACTCGAAATGATAGAAGAAAGAATAAGTGATACTGAAGACAGAGCAGCTAAAATTGAAAAGAGAAAAGAACAGAGAGAGAAAAGAATGGAAAAAATTGAGCAGGGGCTCAGAGAGTTGAATGACAACACAAAACGCAAGAACATACGTGTCATTGGAGTTCCAGAAGGAGAAGAGAAAGGAAAAGGGGCAGAAAGAGTATTTGAGGAAATAATAGCTGAAAATTTCCCAACTCTCACGAAAGAAATGAACTTTCATGTCCAAGAAGCACACCGTACCCCAATAAGAATAAATCCAAATAGACCTACGCCAAGACACATATTATTCAGAATGTCAAATGTAAAAGATAAAGAGAAAATGCTCAGAGCAGCAAGAGAGAAGCAAACGATCACGTACAAAGGACGTCCAGTAAGACTTTGTGCAGATTTCTCTTCAGAAACCATGGAGGCGAGAAGACAGTGGTATGATACAATTAGGAAACTGAAAGAGAAAAACTGCCAGCCGAGAATTCTTTATCCAGGAAAACTGTCCTTCATATATGAAGGTGAATATAAAGTATTCACGAACAAACAGAAACTAAGAGAATTTACAAAAAAGAATCCACCTTTGCAGGAAATATGAAAGGAAGCCTTAGAACCTGAAAGAAAAAGACAGGAGAGAGAGGCTTGGAGGAGAGTATGGAAGAAAGAAAAGCAGAAAGGATAACCAAAAGAGTAAAAAGAAAGACAAAAATAAGATAACATATGAAAACCAAAGAATAAAATGGAGGAAATAAATAGTGCATTTTCAGTAATATCATTGAATGTGAATGGATTAAATTCCTCAATCAAAAGATACAGGCTGACAGAATGGATAAAAAAACATGAGCCATCCATCTGCTGCTTACAAGAAACTCACCTCAGACACAAGGATACAAGCCGGCTAAAAGTAAAAGGTTGGAAAAAGATACTCCATGCAAATAGTATACAGAAAAGAGCAGGGGTAGCTATACTAATATCAGACAAAACAGACTTCAAATGCAAAAAATTGATAAGAGATGCGGAAGGCCATTATATATTAATAAAAGGGACAATCCACCAGGAAGATATAACAGTCATAAATATCTACGCACCTAACCACGGTGCCCCAAAATATATGAGACAAACTCTGGCAAAACTGAAGGGAGAAATAGACATTTTTACAATAATCGTCAGGGACTTCAACACCCCTCTCACATCATTAGATAGAACAACTAGACAGAAGATCAACAAGGAAACAGAGAACTTGAACAATATGATAAACAAGTTAGACCTAAAGACATATACAGAACACTGCGTCCCAACTCAGTGGATTATACATTCTTCTCAAGTGCCCATGGATCTTTCTCCAGGATAGACCACATGTTAGGTCACAATACAGCTCTCAATAAAAATAAAAAGATTGAAATTATACAAAGCACCTTCTCAGATCATAATGGAATGAAACTAGAAATCAATAACAGACAGGAAAAAAGTAAATTTGCAAATGTGTGGAGATTGAACAACACACTCCTAAATATTCAGTGGGTCAAAGAAGAAATTGCAAGTGAAATCAGTAAATATATTGAGACAAATGAAAATGAGATAACAACATATCAAAACTTATGGGATACAGCAAAGGCAGTCTTGAGAGGGAAATTTATAGCCCTAAATGCCTATATTAAGAAACAAGAAAGAGCTAAACTCAAAGATTTAAGTGACCAACTTGAGAAACTAGAGAAAGAACAGCAAACCAATCCCAAAGCAAAAAAAAGGAAAGAAATAATAAAGATTAGAGCGGAAATAAATGAAAATGAGAACAAAAAAGCAATAGAGAAAATCAACAAAACCAAAAACTGGTTCTTGGAGAAGATCAATAAAATTGTCAAGCCCCTCGCTAGACTAACAAAGAAAAAAAGAGAGAAGATGCAAATAAATGCATCTTCAGAAATGAAAGGGGGGAAATTACAAATGACCTCACAGAAATAAAAAGAATCATAAGAGGATATTATGAGAAACTATATGCCAACAAACTAGACAACCTGGATGAAATGGACAAATTTCTAGAAACTCATAACCAACCTACACTGACACAACAAGAAATACAAGAACTTAACAAACCAATCACAATTAAGGAGATTGAATCCATCATCAAAAATCTCCCAGCAAAGAAAAGTCCAGGACCAGATGGCTTCACAGGTGAGTTCTACCAAGCATTTCTAAAAGAATTAACACCAATCCTGTTTAAACTCTTCCAAAAAATCGAAGAGGAGGGAAAATTACCCAACACATTTTATGAAGCCAACATCACCCTAATACCAAAACCAGATAAAGATGCCACAAGAGAAGAAAATTACAGACCAATCTCTCTCATGAACATAGATGCAAAAATTCTCAACAAAATACTTGCAAATCGAATCCAACAGCATATCAAAAGACTTATACATCACGATTTATTCCTGGTATGCAAGGCTGGTTCAACATAAGAAAATCAATCAATGTAATACACCACATTAACAAGTTGAAGGAAAAAAAACACATGATCATCTCAATAGATGCAGAAAAGGCATTCGACAAAATCCAACATACTTTTTTGATAAAAATACTTCAAAAGATAGGAATAAAAGGAAAATTCCTCAATATGATAAAAGGCATATATGAAAAACCCACAGCCAACATCATACTCAATGGGGAAAAGTTGAAAGCTTTCCCCCTAAGATCAGGAACAAGACAAGGATGCCCACTGTCACCATTGTTATTCAACATTGTACTAGAAGTTCTAGCTAGGGCAATTAGACAAGACAAAAAAATTAAAGGCGTCCAAATAGGAAAAGAGGAAGTAAAACTCTCACTGTTTGCGGATGACATGATCCTGTATTTAGAAAATCCTGAAGTATCCACAACAAAGCTACTTGAACTAATAAATGAGTTCAGCAAAGTGGCAGGATATAAGATCAACACGCAAAAATCAGTAATGTTTTTGTACACTAGTACTGAACAATCTGAGGAGGAAATCAGGAAGAAAATTCCATTTTCAATAGCAACAAAAAGACTCAAATACCTAGGAGTTAATTTAACCAAGGAAGTACAGGACCTATATGCAGAAAACTATAAAACAATGCTAAAAGAAATTTAAAAAGACCTAAACAAATGGAAAGACATTCTGTGTTCATGGGTTGGAAAAATAAATATCGTGAAGATGTCAATCTTGCCCAAACTGATTTATAGATTCAATGCAATACCAATCAAAATCCCAACAGCTTACTTTACAGAATTAGAGAAGGCAATTACCAAATTCATCTGGAAGGGTAAGTGCACTCGAATAGCCAAAAGTATTCTAAAAATGAAGAGCAATGTGGGAGGAATTTCACTGCCTGACCTTGAAACATATTACAGAGCTACAGTGGTCAAAACAGCATGGTACTGGCATAAAGATAGACATATTGATCAGTGGAATAGAATTGAGAATCCAGAAATAAACCCTCACCTATACAGTCAACTGGTTTTTGACAAACCTACCAAGCCCACGCTGATGGGAAAAAAACAGTCTCTTCAACAAATGGTGTTGGGAGAACTGGATATCTATAACCAAAAGAATGAAAGAGGACCCCTATCTCACCCCCCATACAAGAATCAACTCAAAATGGATCAAAGATCTAAATATAAAAGCCAGGACCATAAAACTACTAGAAGAAAATGTAGGGAAACATCTTCAAGACCTTGTAGTAGGTGGTGGTTTCTTGGACTTCACATCCAAAGCACGTGCAACCAAAGAAAAGGTAGATAAATGGGACCTCCTCAAAATTAAACACTTTTGCACCTCACAGGACTTTGTCAGAAGGGTGAAAAGGCAGCCGACTCAATGGGAAAAAATATTTGGAAATCACATATCTGATAAGGGTTTAATATCCAGGATATATAAAGAGATGTTACAGCTCAACAATAAAAAGACAAATGACCCAATTAAAAAATGGGCCAAAGACTTGAATAGACATTTCTCCGAAGAAGAAATACAAATGGCAAAAAAACACATGAAGAAATGCTCAACATCACTCATGATTAGGGAAATGCAAATCAAAACTACAATGAGATATCATTTCACACCTATCAGAATGGCCACTATTAAAAAGACAGAGAACTACAAGCATTGGAGAGGATGTGGAGAGATAGGAACACTTCTTCACTGTTGGTGGGAATGCAGGATGGTACAACCACTATGGAGGACTGTTTGGCAGTTCCTAAAGAAGTTGAATATAGACTTGCCACGTGACCCTGCAATACCACTACTGGGTATATACCCAGAAGAACTGAGAGCAGTGACACGAACAGACATCTGCACACCAATGTTCATAGCCACATTATTCATCATTGCCAAAAGTTGGAAACAACCCAGGTGTCCATCAACAGATGAATGGATAAACAAACTGTGGTCTATTCACACGATGGAATATTATGCAGCTGTAAGAAGAAATGAAGTCATAAAGCATATGGCAACATGGATGAACCTGGAGGACATTATGTTGAGTGAAGCCAGCCAGACACAAAAGGACAAATACTGTATGAATGCATTACTATGAACCAAATATATTGTGTAATATATTGTTTGATTCACACACACAAACAAAAAACAAAACAACAAAAAAATTTACATGTATCCATTACATTTAATTGAGAAATGTATATATTTATTCACCTGTATTTACTTTTTAGTTTTTTATTGCTTATGTTTTCAATTATTAATGTACAAAATAAAGTTAAAAAAAAAAATTTGTGAACTTACCAAACAATCATGCACATGTGCAGAATTCCCATACAATTCTATCAACACACACCACCATGGAGGAACATTTGTTACAGATTATACAGACTATTACACTAACCATGGTCCATAGCGTAAATTGGCTCACTATTTCCATATACCCCCATTATCAGCACAGTACATCTTTGGCCTAGATGCATGAATATTACAGTATTGCTGTTAACCACTATCCATAGATCACTCCAGTTGAATTTTACTCTTGCTGCTCCATATTCCCACCACCCTCCAATAGTGATGTACATCTCTCTAGTTCACACAGGACACTCTTGTATCTGTACCATCAACCACAATTCTCACCAGCATCTGGGTTTATTGTGTTATTCAACCCCTAGATTATTCTCTAGCTTTCTTTCAATTGACATTTACATCCCTAAACTACCCTTTCCAGCCACATTCCCACTTATAAACCAGCTGTTACAAACTATAATGTGTTACCATCAACTCTACACATTTCCACACTTTTACAGTAAAGTTAATTAAAACTTCTGTTTACATTAAACATCAGTAGTCCATCTCAGTCCTCCTCTTATCTCCTTGAAGAATCCACCACCACCAGATCTTGAAGATGTTTTCCAACATTTTCTTCTAGGAGCTTTATGGTTCTTGCTTTTATATTTAGGTCTTTCATCCATTTTGAGTTAATTTTTGTATTAGTTGTGAGATAGGGGTTCCCTTTCTTTCTTTTGGCTATGAATATCCAGTTCTCTGAGCACCATTTGTTGAATGGACTGTTCTGCCAGAGGTGGGTGGGTTTGACAGGCTTATCAAAAATCAATTCACCATAGATGTGAGGTCTGTTTCTAAACCATCAGTTTGGTTCCATTGGTATGTATCTGTCTTTATGCCAATACCATGCTGTTTTTACCACTGTAGCTAGGTATATAATTTAAACTCTGGAAGTGAGAGTCCTCCAACTTCGTTTTTCCTTTTTAAGATGTTTCTGGCTATTTGGGACCACTGACCCTTCCAAATAAATTTGATAATCATGTTTTCCATTTAATTTAAAAATACTGGTGGAATTTTTATCGGGAATGCATTGAATCTGTATATCAGTTTGGGTAGAATTGACATCTTAATGATATTTAGTCTTGCAGTCCGTGAGCATGGAATGTTCTTCCAATTATTTAGGTCTTTTTTATTTCTTTTAACAATACATTGTAGTTTTCTGAATACAAGTGCTTTATATGGTTGGTTAAGTTTATTCTTTTAGTTGCTATTGTAAATGGAATTTTTTTTCCTGACTTCCTCCTCAGATTGCACATTGCTAATGTATTTTAAAGTTTATTTCATCTGATATAAGTATAGCTACTCCGTGTTTTGTTTTGTTGTTGTTTGGTTGGTTTTTTGGTGTTTATTTTGTTGTTGTTGTTTGGTTTTTGGTGTTTTTTTTTTTTTTTTTTTTTTTTTTTTTTTTTTGGTTACTGCATGTGGAATATCATTTTTGCAGCCTTTCACGTTCAACTCTATTGTTCTCCTTGGGTCTAAGGTGAGTCTCTTGCAAACAGCATATAGGTGGCTCATATTTTCTTATCCATTCCACCTGTCTGTGTCTTTTGATTGGGGACTTTAATCCATTAACAGTCAATGTTATTACTGTAAAGGCAGTTCTTATTTCATCCATTTTGACCTTTAGGTTTTATCTGTCATATTTTATTTTCACCACTCTTTTGACACTTTTAGTTACTTTTACTAGTATAGTCTTTATTTCTAGACTTTCTTCCAAGTCTCTCCCTCCTGCCTTTTCATACTCTAGCACACCCTTTAGTATTTCCTGCAAAGCCAGACCCTTGGTTACAAACTCTCTCAGTTTCTGTTTATCTGTGAATATTCTAAATTCACCCTCATTTTTGAAAGACACTCTTGCCAAATATAATATTCTTAGCTGGAACTTTTTCTCTTGCAATATATCATACTACTACCTTCTTGCCTCCATGGTTTCTGATGAGAAATCAGCTCTTAATCTTATTGGGTATCCCTCATATGTTATGCATGGCTTTTCTTTTGTTGCTCTCTTTGTCTTTGGCATTTGAATTCTGATTAGTATGTGTCTCAGAGTTGGTCTGTTCAGATTTATTTGGATGTGAGTACATTGTGCTTCTTGGACACGGATATCTATATCCTTCAACAGAGTCGGAAAATTTTCTACCATTATTTCTTCATATATTCCTTCTGCCCCTTTTCCCTTCTCCTTCTGGGACACCCATTACACATATGTTTGCACATCTCTTGCTATCATTTAGTTTCCTGAGATCGTGTTCAATTTTTTCCATTCTTTTCTTCATCTGTTCTTTTGTATGTTCACTTTCGGAGGCCATTTGTTCAAGCTCACCAATCCTTTCTTCTTCCTCCTCAAATCTGCTGTTATATGATTCCAGTGTATTTTTAATTTCATTTATTGCAACTTTCATTCCTGTAACATCTGCTATTTTGCTATGTATGCTTTCAAATTCTTCTTTGTGCTCATCCAATGTCTTCTTAATATCCTTAATCTCTTTGGCCATCTCATTGAATTTATTAAGAAGATTCGTTTGAACATCTATGATTAGTTGTTTCAACTCCTTTATGTCATCTGGGGCTTATCTTGTTCCTTTAACTGGGTCATATCTTCCTGTTTCTTGGTATGGACTGTAATTTTTTGTTGGTGCCGTGACATCTGGCTTACTAGATGTATTTATTCTAGGTGCAGTTTCTCTCTTTAGATTACGGCTTTCTTGCCCTTTCCCCCTTGCTGGTTGTGTAGTAGGAGCCGAGGATGTAGTTGGTGCTATAAACTGTGAAGCTCAAGCTGCCCGCATTGCCCTAGGGACTGATGAAGCTTCTTCCACCTTTCACCTTAGCCAGGGATAGGGACAGAGCCACAGCCCCACTGCCATGTGTAATAATCCAAGTTATGCAGGCCTAGATTGTAGTTGCCCAGAGAGACTGATGAAGCTGACTATTCCATGTGTGCCAGCTAAATGTACCTAGAGAGGCTGGTATAGGTCCTGCCTGCTTCCTCCCTGCCAGAGGCAGGGCTGAAGCTTAGGCTAGGTCTACAGTATGATCTGGGTGGAAAGAAGCCGTTCCCTACCATCACTGTGATTTTCAGTCTGCCCCGCTTACCCTCATACTGGGAGTGGAGTCAAAATGGTGGCTACTGGCCTCTTTCTGACTTGGACAGGTTCAAACTTTAGCTGTTCTTAGGATTATGCTTTAGCCTGCCGAATTTACTAATCAGTAGTTGAGGCTGGTGCCCAACCATCTCTTCCTCCCCCGTTTTTGGGGAACAGAGCTTCCAATTCCAGCCACGGAATAGCTCCTGAGGCGGCTTGTGCCACCTGTGGAGGATGGGCACCAGCCTCTGCAGTATGGATTGCTCTACTTATGAATTTTCTCTGCAGATGGGCAGTCTCTTCCTTCCATTCTTCCAAGGATGTTGCAGGATGCTCTTCTGGTCTCCTGGAGCCCCCAAACAGGTGCTTTAGATAGCTCTGGGTGATTACTAACTGCCCTGTAGCAGGAGCTGACTCTAGGAGCTCCTTACTCTGCCACCGTCTTGCAGTTTGTCCCCCCATCTCTGTAGAATTTTAAATTTTATGTGTGGAATTGAAATAAAATAACAGATGCCACCCATCTACAGTGATACCCAAAGGATATACATGAGATTATTTGGGTCGTAATCCCCATATATTGCTACTTTAACAAGATCCAACTAATAATTCTGACCTTGATTTTTAAATACTTATAAGAAAAAAGACTTTCATGACCCTATAATTAAATTTTAAATGTTGCTTAGAGCCAGTGTACAAAGCAAAAAAATGGAAATAATATGCTGTTGCCAAATACTCTAACATGTAAAATGAACTTCACGTCCGTTACAATATCCCAAACCCCAAGGTTACAAATATTTACTCCAAAGTAAATTTAGTTCCAGAAGAAAAAAATATAAGTCCTTGAGCAATAATGAAAGAGTTCAGCCTATGGATCATCTGGACAATCAAAGGAAAGCCTAATATGAGTTTTTAAATGTGTTTTTAGAATGAAGTTCAATATACATACAGTAAGATTATTATTGTAAACAATTTTCATAACCCTTTCTAATAAGTTTTTAGCCATATCTGGTTCTGTTACATTTTTATCATAAATCAGTCCCTTGTGGAAATTCATGTTAATTTAATTGCTCATGAATTCTCTCTGTCCTGATACTCTGTTAATGAAATAGCCCAATCAAATATGTTCTAATGTTGTCAACAGTAAAATAGTCAACAGTAGGGATATACTACGTATACATGAAACAATTGTGAATATATGCACTTAATTAAAAATCAATGTATTTTTATCTTAATAGAAGATGTTATTCTATATATATAAGGATAAAATGTAAATAAATTAAGAATTTTTTCGACTTAGAAGACAATTCCATTGTGGGGCAAAAAAAAAAAAAAAAAAAAAAGGACATTCTGTGAGAAATGCTTTTAGGGAGAGAACTAAAAGTGAAATTAAAGTACTACCAGTCAGAGTGAGGACAACTATAGGCTTGGAAGTTGAAAGTAATGAAAATAGTCTCTTTCTATATTAACTAGAATGAAAACGAATCAGTGTCAGGAGCATAACTGACACTCCAGAAGCTGTCAGTCTGTCACAAGGTGCCAAAGAGCTTTCATGACCAGGTATTATTCAGTGCCTGGATTACATTACCTGACAGAGCAAGGACTTTTTAAAGTGCATCCTTAAGAAACCAATCCAAATAGAAAATGTAGCACTTTGATGCCAGTTTTATGTTTTTCATAATAATTTGCTTTACATGATATTTCATTCATCCCATTACTCATTACTTAATGGTAGTAGATAATGGAATACATTTGATGCTATTTTGTTTATAGTGAAAAGTTCCATTAAAATTATAACTGGAATAAATTAAAGGTATAAGAATCAAAAAGTAAAAAACAAAACTGAAATTATTCACTGTGGAAATAATGAACACCCAAATGAGAACAAACAAAAGCTATTTATTCAGTGCTTGCTATAGCAAGGAGTCAGTGACTATCCCTTGTGTTTAGCAAAGACTCAAAGACAGGCAGAGACTTTGTAGTGGGGAAAAAGGAAGACTTCAAGTATGCCCTGATTGGAGGCTGTTGGCATGAGGAAGCTGGAGGTGAGCTATCTAGAAACAGGGATTTGTGATTGGTTAGGGGTGCATATTTACTTTCTCCAGTTTGTCTTGAGTTAGAAACAGGTAAAAAATTAGGGAAGCTGTCAGTTATTAGTCAATCATGGCAATTTGGAGTCGATTGTTACGGGGATTGTGCTGCAGATAGTGGCCAGTTTCCTGGACTGATTGCTACAGGTAGTGGGCCAAAGTTTACTGGTCATTGTCCACTGGTATATTCAGCCTCTCATCACATGTGCAGTGAGTGTTTACATAGAAAATTCAAAATCTACAGATAAAATTTTAGGACTTAAAGGATAATTTATCAAGGATAAAATCAATATACAAAAATCAACAGCATTTCTATATACCAGCAACAAGCAGTTAAAAGTAAATAAAAGATCCACTTATATAGTACCACCAGCAAATATGCAGTACTAAAATATAAATGTACCTGTCATATCATGTTCATAGATTGGAAGACTCACCATAATAAAGATGTCAGTTCTCCCCCAAATTGATATACAGGTTTAATCCAATTCTTATCAAAATCCCAGCAAGATTGTTTATAGATATAGATAATATTATTCTAAAATTTATATGGAAAGACAAAGGAATCCAAACACTTAAGACAATTGTCTTGGTTTGCTAAGGCTGCTGATGCAAAATTACCAGAAATGAGTTAACTTTTTTAAAGGGAATTTATTTGGAATAAAAGCTTACAGGTCTGAGGCTACAAAAATGTCCAAATCAGTGAATCATCAGGGATGCTTTCTCACCAAGGTAGACTGCTAGCATATCCTGGAGTCCTGCCATATGATGAGACAAGATGATGGGTCTGCTGGTCTCACTCTAGGGTCCCTCTCTCTCACATGGCAGAATCAAAGTGGCAGAGCTCCCTTTCTCTATATGTCTTCTTTTTCTCTGTTTCTGTTTGCAGATCTCAGTTTACATAAGATCCAGCAAGACAGCAGAGACCCAACCTGGGTCAAGCCTCAGTGACATAGTCCAATCAAA
The DNA here is from genome assembly GCA_026826555.1 of Tolypeutes matacus. Lineage (NCBI taxonomy): Eukaryota > Metazoa > Chordata > Mammalia > Cingulata > Chlamyphoridae > Tolypeutes > Tolypeutes matacus. Next base: position 18,763,231 of record JAKSZT010054416.1, read on the forward strand.
AGCCCTAAAGTGATCTAATCAAATGATCTAATCAAATATCTCTTAACTGAATTTAATGCAATCAAAGGGCCCTATACCCAAAGGAATGGATTAGTTCAAGAACATAATCTTTTATGGGATTCACAAAATTCAAACTGTCACAACAATTTTGAAAAAGAAAAATAAAGTAGGTGGAATCAGATTATCCAATTTCAAGACTTATTACTGGCAAAGATGCAGAGAAACTGTATCATTTACACATTGCTTGTTGGAATATAAAATGGTACAGTGACTCTGGAAAAGAGTTTAGTAGTTTCCTGAAAAACTCTTATGAACACTTATGTCTGCACAAAAACTTGTGTATAAGTGTTTATAGCCACTTTACTTTTAATAACCAAAACCTGGAAGCAACCTAGATTTCCTTCAATACATGAATCTTGTTATGCTAACAGTGGTACATCCATACCATGGAATACTACTTAGCAATAAAAAGGAACAAACTATTTATACACACCACAACCTGGATGAACCTCCAGAAAATTAAACTGAATGGGTGAAAAAAGCCATTCCCAAAAGGTTACATTACTGTTTTAGTTTGCTAAAACTGCTGGGAGCAATATACCAGAAATGGGTTGGCTTGTATAATGGGAATGTATTAGGTTAAAAGCTTACAGCTCTGAGGCTGTGAAAATGTCCAAATCAAGGCATCATCAGATATGCTGTCTCACTGAAGGTCAGCTGCTGGCGATCCTGGACTCCTACCACATGGCAAGGCATATGGAGGCATCTGTTTCTCTTCCAGGTCTAATTTCTTCAGCTTCTGGTTTCTCTGCCAGTGGCTTTCTCTCTCCCAGGTTCCTCTCTGAGCTCCTGGATTCCTTTCTCTCTGTCTCTGCAGCTTTTTCTCTGTGTGTCTTTGCTTTCAGTCCTCTGTTTATAAATGATTCCATCAAGAGAACCATGATGTACCCTGGGTCACATTTCACTGAAGTATTCCAATCAAAGCCCCCCACCTGAATCCAGTCTAATCAAAAGGTCCCATACCCACAGGAATGGATTAGCCTTAAGAAAATGATCTTGGGAAGCGGCTGTGGCTCAATCGGTGGGGCTCCCGTTTGCCATATGGGAGGCCCTGGTTCGGTTCCCGGGGCCTCCTGGTGAGGGCAGGCCCGCCCGCACGGCGTGGTTGGCTGACCCAGCAAGCACGGGCAGCAAGGGAGGGATAAATGAATAAATAAATAAAATCTTAAAAAAAAAAAAAAAAAATGATCTTTTCTGGGATTCACAAAAAGCTTCAAACTGTCACAATACTATATGATTCCATTTATATAAACTTCTTGACATGAAAAAAATCATAGAAATTGAGAACATACTAGTGGATTCCAGAGGTTAGGGAAGGGTTAGGGGAGAGGAAAGTGGATGTGGTTAGAAAATGTAATATGAGAGATCATGGTGATGATGGAAATTTTCTGTATCTTGACTAACATTGTCAATATTCTGGTTGTGATATAGTACTACATTTTTGCAAGATGTTACCATTGTGTAAAACTGGGTGAAGGATACATGGACTCTCTGCATTATTTATTAAAATAGCATGTGAATCTATAATTATCTCAAAATACAAAGTTTAACTATAAATAATAAAACTTCATTGAAAGGCATTAAAGAAGACCTAAATAAATGGTGAGATATACCATGTTCATTGATTGGAAGACTCAGCTTTTCTCCCCAGTTGATCTAAAGGCTTCAGTAAAATTATAAATCATTAGATGACTGGAGTAATCTTTCATAGTTATTCAGCCACCAAATTTCTTCCTCCTCCTTGGCTGCAAAACAATTGAAAGTTTCACAAAGCAAGTAAAAAATGATGCTGCACATCTAAAAGTTTATAGAATAAGTCATCAGTGTATTCAGAATGCCAGTAGCACTTTGCTTTGTATATACACAAGTTTTTACTGCCATGATCTTCTGTGTGCCTCCATTTTCTTAATTGTAAAATGGAAATTATCATCAAAACAGTGTCGAAAAACAATGCAAATCTGTGTTATTTTTAATAGTATTCATTAAACATCAATTTTCTGGTGAATTCTGTTGAGGATAATTGTTTATACAGCAAACATTTACTAAGCCTTTCTGATTTCTGGTTTCTGGCATAAACCCTTTTGAGGCATTACCTCCTAAGGATTTAGAAATAAAACAAGGTACTTTTCATATATGACATATCCAGTGAAAACAAAGCAAGTATTTGATAATATAGTACAACCTATATATACAATGCTTTGAACAATGCAAGGAAATAAGGGAGTAGTTGATATGGCGTAGGGTTCAGGAAGAGGGCTTATTAGAGGAGGTAAATATTGAACTGGATCTTAAAGCAAATAGATATAAATCTTCTGAAAATTGTTACTAGTTCAGTACTTAACCAGTTTGTAAATACCTTAAGGTAAAATGTCTGCAAAACTTTGGCCTAGTCACAGCTTCTCTGAACTTCTCATTGTGAAATGAGACTGTTGGACTAAATTTTATCTAAGCTTCTTCCCAGATCTTTACTAATTTGTATTTGATGTGTTTTCTATCTGCATCTAAATTTTACCTACATCTTGGGAATACAAGCTCTTATACAGTCAAAGTTTGACACTCTGAGAGTTCTCAGTTCTGACATTTTTCTAAACCCCTTTTGATGCTAGTAAATTATATTTACTAGATAAGCACAACTTTGTAGCTAAAGAGATCTAGAAGATACTTTAAGTATCTGTCGGTGCTTGTCAACTAGTTGCTAATTAACTGTGATCACCTGGGCCTGCCTAAACTATGTGTTGAGAGGGCAAGAAAAACACTACTTCCTTCAGCTTTAGCTATAGTATTCAACTGCCAGTATATTCTGATTTTAGAGGAATTTATTTCTTAACTGTAAAAGCTAGCATACACTTCATCAGCTGCTATGTTATCAATCAGTTATGAAGATGAGTTAAGTCTGGCCCCTGCCTTCAAAAATTGTACAATAGTAATCTCACCCCTGTCTGGACTTCAGAATCACTAGAATCACAGATGCCTAGTACCTGAAATTTGTCTTTAGAAGATTGGGGCCTGGGAATCACTTTTAATTTTATAGGCACAAGAAGATAAATACAGAAATTCAAGACAGAATATGTTAAGTAACTAAAGAGATTTACTGAAGGGAGAGGTCTTAAGAATTTGGAAAGGTTTAAGGAATGTCAGTTAAGTTGGGCCTGGAAGGATAAGGGGTACTCATAGAAGAGAAAAATTCTGGAGCCAGAGAAGAGAGGATGGGGGGAAAGGCTTTAAACCAAATTAAGGAATTTCTACTTAATTTGACAGATAATGGGAAACCATCAAATATTTTTGAGCTGAGGAAGAGCTATCCATTGTCCACCAGCCATTGTGCTCTTTTAAAATGCAAATCACACTATTTCTCCCCTGCTTAAAACCCTCCAAACAGCAAATCCATTGCACTTGGAATAAAATCCAAACTTTCACCAGGCCTGAGAGACTGGTTGAGTGATTACTCACCCTTCTCTGAATCCTCTTCTAATACTTTCTCCCTCACCCATCATGCTCTAGTTGCTCCCTTCACTCCTCGGCTGACAAGCTCTTTCCTTCCTAGAGCCTCAGTACTTGCTCTTCCCGAACTCTGCCCGCAGCACTCTGCCTCAGATCTTTGTCTGGCTCCTTCTTGTCATTCAAGTCTCAGATCAACAGTCTTCTCTACCCAGTCTAGATTGATGACCACCTCTCTCCTTCCCATACCACCCAGCTCCCCTCTTCTTCATTCTCTTTACATCCCCCTATTGTATTTTCTTCATTGTACTTCTCACTTTCTGAAGTCATCGTGTTCATTCATTTGCTTGTTTATTGTCTGTGTCATCTCCCACTACAGTGTATACTACAGGACACATATCTTGCTCACCACTGCATCCCAGCACCTAGAAAATAGTGCCTGACCTACAGTAAATGCATGTATGATTGTACAAATTGGTTAATCAATCACAGGCACTCTGGAAAAAAACATCTGCCCACACAATATATCCTTTAGAGCAGGTCTCCAAATCTGTTCCTGAAAAAAAAAAATGCATGATTGAGGGAGGAAGACCCCAGAAGATTCGGATTTGAACTAAATGGTTTTATTTTGTTTTTAAATAAGGAAAGTATTTTGCTAAATATTTCCTTCCCTCTCCTTCTACTTTCTATTGACCTGCCAATCCCTCTTCCCTCTTTCAATCTCTCCTTCTCCCTCTCTCCCCACTCCCCCCCCCACACACACACAGATACATGCATCCAGAGTCAAAATGGCAGCCATAGGTACCCAGCTGAGAACAGACAGGGAAGCTGAGATAAAAGAAATCTTACTGTAAAGCCCTCTTGGACAAAATATTTTAGCGTAAAGGAATTTGGGGCCCAGTAAAGCTGATCGTTTTGGGAATATTAGGATCAGAAACGTACTTAAGGAAATAAATATTTTAGCATTTTTGGCATTCTCTTGCTTAGTGCTATATTCTCTTACAATCTTTGGTAAAGTTACTTTTGAAAATGACAGCCCATCTCACTTATAGAAAGGGAAAGCTAGTAAAAGAGGGCTTTTGACCATACTTGGACTGGAGTTTTAAAGGGAAACAGTGCATCACTGGAAGCCAGGCTTTGTGGCAACAGAAATCCAAGTGAAAGTAGTATGTGAGGCAAGACAAGAATTAAAATCAGATCCTTCAAAAAGTTAAACATACAGCTACCATATTACCTGGCAATTCTACTCCAAGGTATATACTAAAAGAATTGAAAGCAGGGACTCAAACATGTATCTGTATGCCAATGTTTATAGCATCATTATTCACAACAGTCAAAAGGTTAAAACAACCCAAATGTCCATCTACAAATACATAAACAAAATTTTGTGTATAGAGAAAATACCATATTATTTAGCCATAAAAAGAAATAAAATCCTAATACTTGCTACAACATGGATGAACTTTGAAAATGTTATGCTAAGTGAAACAAGCCACACAAAAAAAGACAAATATTATATGATTCCATTTATATAGAATATATAGAATGAGTGAATTCATAGAGACAGAAAGTAGATTAGAGATTGCCAGTGGCAGGGGGTGGGGAGAATTGGGAGTTATTTGCTTAATGGGTACAGAGTTTCTGTTTGGGGTGATGAAGTTTAGGAGAGGTTGGTGGTAATAGTAGCACAAGACTATAAATTAATGTCACTGAATTACAGCCTTAAAAATGGTTAAGTGGCAATTTTTATTATATATGTATATAACCACAATAAAAATGTTTTTAAAAATAATTAAAATCAGAGAAAAAGTACTTCTACACTAGGTGTCTGGGTTTGATAGGCAATTGAAATAATTTTTAAAATGTCTATTTTTGATTGATTAGACAAGTTTTGATCGGTCCGCCAGGTTCAGTGTCAGATACCCACAACTAGGACAGACTGTCTTTTCCAGCTCAGAGTTGTCTCCCTGGGTCTTAAGCCACCCTCTAACCTACCCACTGCCCTCAATACATAGATGAGAAATATTTGGCAGAAAAGTTGCTGAATGCAGGGACAGGCTGTTCCAGAAGCTGCAAAGGATCCAAAAGTGCCTACTGCTGATTTTATCTTTGTTTCAACCTGTCTCTTATCTCTGGTCAAGTCTGACTTCTTGCCTTTAGGGTCTCAATACAATACCAGCCTTAGTGGACTTGTGTTGCAACCCAGCTCCTGAACGGCTCACATGGGCAGCGACAAGATTAAAGAACACACTCAGCAAGGTGTCAGACATGAGCTTTATTTATTGGGACTTGCAGACTAGAGAGATTCTTTCTGGTGGTGGTGGTCCAGAGAATGAAGATAGCGCTCCACAAAGAGGGGAGAAAATGAGGGGTAATATATAGGATCTTAGAACAAAGACATTTTTAACAGAGTTACATAAATGGGGTCTGGTGATGTTATTGTAGGAAGGAATTGTACAGCCTGGAGGAACATTACAGTCCAAGATACCATTTGTACATTGTTCTCCAGAGGAGGTTTGTTACATTTTAACGTGTGTCCTAGGGCATGCAGGCAGCTGCTACTGCAGGTTGAGTTTCCCTAAGGGAGGGGAAGCCAGTGCCAGGGAGGTACTGGGCCTCTCCACAGATTGTAACACAGTGTTAGCAATGGAAAGAAACTTGCCTATATCTTACACAGGTAATTTACAAGGAAATGCCACATGTTTACTGAGCTGCATTGTCATTTCTGTTACACAAATCTCTGTAAGCATCCTCATGTCCCCATGCCCCCACTGCCTGCCTCCCTTCACTGCCCCCCAGTATGACTGCTTCCTGGTCTCACACTTGTCCAGTCTGTCCTGGAGAGTCTCCATCAGGAGCCTTTCTCTGTTCAAATATTGGTAAGTTTGTATTTTCTTGGGTTTTTTTTAAATGATGTTATCCTTAGAAGCTCTAGAATTCACTTTTTTATTTCTTTTTAGAAGGCACATTATTTTTCAGTGCTCTGGTATTTCTCTGATTCTTTATAGCTTTCTAAAAATAGCTGCTGGTGAGCTCATAAATTCATTAGTTAATCCCACTGGGACTCAGTAATGCATATTACAGACCTCCTGGTTTTTATATATTAGATTTTCTCAAGAATTCCCTTACCTGTTATTATCAACATAGCTATATTGACAGGGTCTTCATTACTTCTTAATTGCCTATACTTCTTTTTCTTGTTAAAGATCAATTTTTAAAGTCAAGTCTTGTCATTTTGAAAGTACCATAGACATTTTATGCTGTTAATGTGTTTCATATCTTCCTAGATTTTTTTTTTCTTTCCTCCTTCAGCATAGGAAATGTATAAAGTTTATTCATTACCTTTTGCTTTAAAAAAATCATTCTTTTGTTAAGGGGGGGTCAGTAAAAGGGTGGAGGCACATGCTGGTTTTCCTCCCCGAAACAAAGGTATAAAAATGATCTTTCATATTCAAAGGTGACTTTGGGAACAGTGGTATTCACTATTGAAAACCAGACCCTAAGATGTAAATTAGGCATAGATGGTTAAAATTGTTCCATGACCTTTTGTTCTAGGACCATGTAAAATAAATGACTACCAAAAATTATGATAGTGAATGGCTGACCAAGAAATCCTTCTAACATTATCTTTGGTGATAACTTACCTCATTGAGACTGTCCATCATACTATACCAGTAAACCATTTTATTCAAATCTGATCAGTGTATGTGTATAATATTATTTCAAGAAAGATTATTTGCTTTCCCAAAGAATTCTTCACTTTATTCAAAGATTTGTTGAAGAGATACATAACCAACTTCTTCCTTTTAAAAAATTATAGTTACAGAAATTATATTTACTTTTTGAGACATCTGCATAAAAAATGAGGCACCACCATCAGGCCCTGTGCGTGGGTGAGTCCCTCCCCGCCCCCCCCCACCCCGCAAGCCACGCAGCAAGATGATGACGTAACAGAAGAGTGACATAAGGGAGAGCCAAGACTAGACATGCCAAAAAACCAGGAACTAAGGTGGCGCAGGCAGTAAGACAACTCTCCCCCACATCGGAGGTTCCCAGGATTGAATCCCAGTGAAGAGGGGAGGAGAAGAATGAGAAGAGAGGGCAGGAAATGGACACAGAGAGTTGCCAGCGAATGGACACAAAAACAGCAAAAACGGAGTGGGGGTGATAAAAATGGATAAAAGTAAATAAATAAATAAATCCTTAAGAAAAAAGTATAGGGGAATAAGATACGGACTATAATTAGTAATACTTTGACGATGCTCTTTCATAATTTGTTAACAAATGTTTCAAAACAATGCAAAGTATTTGTGGTGGGGTGATGTGTGGGAGCCCTGTATGATGTTATGCATGTTTGTTTTGTAAGTTCACAATGTTTACTGAACACTTACAGTTTATGTATGTTCATGTATGAATGATATACTTCAATATATTGTTTTAAAAATAAGAAATGAGGCACCTCTTCAGAGTGGTATACGTCTGCCAAAGTAAACATCAGGATTTTGGCTGCTGGTCATTTGCATAATTTAGCATATTTTTGCCTGGAGAAAAAAATCTCAGCACTAAGATCGAGAGGAGTGTAGACAGGTAGACTTGTAAGGAACACTTAAATCAGAGTTATAGGAAGAAGTAAGGGATTAAGCAAAACAGTAGATACAGTAATGTTTTCAATCTCTCCTATACTACTCTGAGCATTACATTCTCAATGCTATTTTCAACCACTCTTTGTTTAATTTCTAAATGCTATTCCATGAATGTAGCCTCTCTCTTTGTCAGTTACACAAGATACTTTTTCTTAAATATGTAGTCTTTTGGGAAAACAAATGATACATTTTAGCAATTTGATCTTGTATAACTTATAGTCTAATCCTTTCGACCAATTGTGCTATCTTTACTACTTTGAAATTTGCTACAGTTAATTTGTAAAACAAGTGCTAAATTAAGGATAAATAGTCCGTGTAGCATTTAAATTGTAAGACCCTCTGACCCCTGCCTTTTGGTTATTTCACAATGACTAACACCTTTGACAAACGATATTTATGGAAGAAACTGAAGAGAAATAAAAGATAAGTACTTTCTGCTCTGTATAAGGATAAAAGAGATAGCTACAGTAAGGTTCAGATTATCGGGAGAATTAGTCTCTAATAAAGAAAAATTAATTATTCATTTCTCTTTAAACCTATCTAAACACCTCCTCCTATCATAACAAATATTGAGCAGTGCTTTAATACCCTGAAATAAAGTCTAGAGATAACGTAATCTACCTACTTACAAGATTGCTAAATAATTATAATGCTTTAGTTAATATATGAGGACTAAATAAAAGTAATTCATAATAAAAATAATATACATTTCACTATTTAAAGAACTAAAGCAAAACTACATGAGAAGCAATAATAAAGTAGTCAGATAGTTTGTTCTGAGCATAGAATCACCATTAGCTCAACAGCTACAAAGTCAGGCTGAAACAGATGTGCTTATTGGCAACTCAAATACCATGAGCAGTGAGGCCATCGGTGATGAGATTTTCTGATTAACTGTAAGCCACTCTCGGTAAAATTCTGAACAACATAAAATTGCAAAATTCCTTCAGTTTACATAGTAGTTGAATTCCTGGAAAATTCAGTGTATATTAAAATTATAACCCTGATTAAATTATGGACTTTAATAGTGCAAATATTAAAATGTGCTATCAGGGGGGCAGATGTGACTCAAATGGTTGGGCGTCCGTCTCCCATATGGAGGGACCTGGGTTCGATCCCCAGGACCTCCTGGTAAAAAAAAAAAAAAAAAAAAAAAAAAAAAAAAAAAAAATGTGCTATCATCCATTGTAACAAATGTTCCACACCAATGCAAGATGTTGGCGGTGGGGTGACATATATGGGAATCCTGTATTTTATGCATGGTCTATAAACCAACACCTTCTCTTATAAAAAATTTTTTTTGAAATTATTTGTAAAACAGATTTAATTCTAAGCCCATATAATTATAAACAGGTTTTTCAACTACATGAATAGTGGTGGAACATTTGAAAACCATGAAGAATGCAGAACAATTCTTCATTGTGCTATACTGCCATGCAAATTGCAGAATGTCTCCATCCCTAATATCCTCCCACTAAATGCCAATAGCCCCTTCCAGTCATCTTGACAACAAAAATATCCCTACTAACTTCCAAAATTCCCCTACAGGCCACTACCAATCCTATTAAGAACCACTGATCCAGACCCAGCAAAGGCACTTCTTTGTAATAAAGCACTGTAACCTTTTACATTTTACTTAGATACTGAATTGATTTTATAGATCAGAAAACTGAATTCACCCCAAAAGTGAATTATCCAGTAAGAACAATTCTGTCAAACCAAAAGGATAAAGAAATCACTTCTGAGAAGTTGGCAGGTATTTAATGTGGAAAACACTTTACTCCCTACACTGAGGGAAACCCTCTAGATTAGGGAAATGGGGGGTTGAAAAGTAGAGAGAAGTTCACAGTTCCTAAAAAGAGAAGATAGGTCTGTATAAAGTTGTAGATAAAAGACCAGACTGTTAAACTGTGTTTATCTCTTTCAAATATCTAGTTAGTGGTAAATGAACTAGTTCCTCTGTTACTTCTACATCATTGCAGCTTATTAATGGTGCTTTTTTTGATTGGCCTAAACTTTCCCCTTTTGTATCCTTTTAAGGTTAGATAATGTAATAACCTAGTATTTCTGTACTGATAGAATAAAAAGCACCACTCTTAACTTACCCCTAAAATGATATACTTTTTAAGTACTGGAAAGCTGTTCTCAAAACTTTTCATTCACTGTGTTGCCCTGGATAGCCTTTTTTTTTATTTTCGATCTTTCTGACATTGTACAAAGTATTTTTATTTTTCTCTACTTTGTCATAGTAATTTGTAAAGAATTTGGCCTTGAATTTTCTAAAATGGTCTCCAAATCTGTTCCTGAAATGTGTATATGCAGCCCTGGATAGACATGCAGTCGATATTTATGGAATAAACAGAAGAGAAATAAAAGATAAGCATTTTCTGCTCAGTGTAAGGATATTATACAGATGCTATTTTTCAAATTATTAAAACTAGATTTCCACGGGGAGCAGATGTAGCTCAGTGGTTAAGCACCTGCCTCCCAGTTACGAGGTCCAGGGTTCGATTCCTGGAACCTCCTTAAAAAAAAAAAAAAAAAGAATTTATATATATATATAAATACGCTTCCAAATTTTTGGAAAAGGAAGCCATTTTTGTATAAAATAGTCATGTTACCATTCCTTAGTTTAGGGAAAATTTCCCCCTCCCTCCCATTCTCTGTAATTCAGTTTCTTACCCACCTTGCTTATTACTACTTTACTCCTTACAATTTCCCTTCCTATTAACAAAACCACACATTCTCATTATCTGTAGTCTTATATTGCAAGGTAAATGTCGAGAGCCAATAAAGATACTCAGTTGGGCTTTGGTCTTTTCAGCCCAGGACTAATCAAGCAGAGAGTCATCATAATCTAAAACTAAAAAGGCTTCTTAGTGATTTTATCACCAGGGAAATTTGTTCATCCTACAGAAGAATCACCAGGAAAGGAAAAATAAAGGAGTTAAAATTGCTTCAGACCATTGACTCTTTGGGCCCCTCTAGACTTATAGTTTGAATTGGATTTCAAGGGATGGGAGGAATTATAAGAGGAGTTCCCTGAGAAAGCTTACAAATTGATCATAGCCTTGGTAACACTCTTAGGTGTAAGTGTGATCACAGTACAGGAAATGCCAAATGTGGCTAGAAGCAAGGGAAATGGGAAGGAAAAGAGACAATTAGCACCTGTTGTGTTTTTGTGTGTGTGTGTTTTTGGGTTTTTTTTGTGTGTGTGTGCATTGTTTTGGGGGGTGGCATTACCATGTAGTATGCGTCTGAGAATGGTCTTTCAAAAAGAAGAAATCTTTATTTTTAACTATTTTTTCATTATCAGTCCAATTAGTAGTAGTTATTGAAGTGAAACTAATGTTGCAAGCCTCATAGAAATGAAAATATTTCATAAACCTAGTCAGAACTGAGCCACTTTTTAGATATACCCCCAAAATATTATTTAAAGTAGCATTTCAGAGTATATCTAGAACAGCTCACTTAGGTTTAGAGACAATAAATGCCCCCAAATTCAAAAGAATCCTTAAAGATTTTCATTTGAATAAATCAGTAAACATAATATCTAGACATGTATATTTTTTAAACTTGAAAATGTACACACCTATTGATGGAGTCAGGCATATATATAATTTTTTTTCCAGGAATCCAGGCAGGCACTTTTGGATTTGCCAGGAGAAATCTGTTCTCCTCCCACTAAATAACATTGAATTTTGCCCAAAATGAGTAAGCAAATAGAAAAATGACCTCATTTTTTATCTGAATACAGTAGTGTTGGGGGATATTTCTCAAGGATATTACTTCATTACTGGATCTTAGTTCCAAATGCACATTTATAGGGGCAAAATGCAGAGGGAGAGGAGGATGGAGTGTCATCCTGAGGGCACCTATAAAGAGAAGGGTTCCTTGTGCTGGCCCTAGTGGGGCCAGCTCCCACAGCTAAGTCACATGCACAGACTGTAGCTTTCTGCTCTCTGGCAGACAGCAGCCATAGCATCGTTATTGTTGTAACTCCCAGATTGTGATACTGTCACAAAACTGTTGCTAGGCAACAAATGTGGTTACCAGGTCTCAGCGAATAGCTGAAGGGGAAAGCAAAGTGTTGCACCATTGTAGAGTAACCATAGCAATGACCTACTATTACAGACTAAAGAATTATCATTAACAATGTAAAAGTATCAGACAGAGCCCCTGAAACCGGAGACTTCCAGGCAGCATCTCTGCATAATTGGGTGATCTAGGAAGAGATTTCACTGTTTCATAGCTATTCACTCATTATTTCTTTGGGACAGTCTTCATAAGTATTATTTTTATTTTCTAATTAAAAATTGTTCAGCATTTTGAAGCTCCTGGTAAAATGATATAAACTATAACAGGAAATCAAAACCAGATGGTTTTTCTCATCTATTCTTATGTCTACATCAATGCTATTTGCTTGTGTTAAGCCGAAAGTAGATTTTATTTGAAAAATGCTGTACATTAGTATTAAATAATTGAAGCAAAGGAAAGAAGCTGTAGTAAAATAAAATAACACCATAAATAGACAAGTAAACCTGCACTTTCTAAATTGAATGTTGATAAAATAGGAGGCTTAGGTGCTCCTTTAGTAGTCACTGCTTTGAAACAGTTTTTTAGCTTTTCTAAAACTCTTCCCTAAATTTTGTAAAAACGTAGCCTAGGACACTTCAAGACAGTCTCTTTTGGATCTGGTCCTTCGGTAAGCATCTCGTATGTTTGGTCCCAGTGATCTCGCTCAGATCATCTTATCTGACAACCCAGTTTCCGGAAGAAACATGAAAAATCCGACTTTTTTTTTCCTCTTGGGAGCCTAGAAACTTGGGTGCTTTAGGGTGGGTGCTGAAGCCGGATCCTGTCCGCCTGCAAGAGAAACCTACTGCCGCGCGCGCGGAGCCTGGCGAAGTGGGTGGTTTCGAGGCAGGAGAGGGAGTGGCCCTTGCCGCTAAGCGCCCCGATTGGCCGGGGGAGGGGGGCTCAGGGCCCCGGGGGCCGCCCTGCGGCGCCTCGGGCGACTCGCAGGAGAAGTCCCTGCAGTGTCTGCGCGTCGGGGGCGTGACCGGGGCTCTGACGCGAGGCAGTCCGGGGGCGCCGCCTCTGGAGACCCAGACTCGGCGGAAAGGCAGGTTCTTCTGAGCACTGGCGAGCAAACTGATCCCCCAGGTGCTGGGCGAGCCCCTGCTGAAGGCCGCGCATTCTCGCCCGGGTCGGCAGCCACACGCCAGGCCGGCCGGGCCTCGGCTCCCAGACGTCGCGAGTCTGGAAACTCGCGCCCGCGACGGGGCGTGCGCAGCAGCGGGGTCGAGCGCGAGGGGCTCGGGCTTCAAGGGCGGGAGCGCGCGGGCCTGGGCGTGAGGTCAGGGCCCGGTGCGCTGGGGTGCAGAGAAAGCGTTCGAGGGGTGGGGCCCCGAGGCTGAGGGCGGTCCTGGGCCTCGCTCGGTTCGGCCAGGCCATCCCCGCCTACACTTTCGTCCCGCCGGGAGCGAGGCCGCCTCGTAACCAAATCTGTTTTTTTTTTTTTTTTTTGCAGGCACCGACCGTCACGAGCTGACTTCCTGGAAGAGCTTCCCATCTATTTTCAAATTCTTTACCGAAGCCTCTGAGGCAAAGACCAGTTCCCTCAAGCCGGCTTTGACGCGACGCTCCCACAGAATAAAGCACGAAGAGTTGTAAGAGGAGAGCGAGCGAGACGGGGGCGGGGAAGAAAAGGAACCACACTCGAGCATGCATCCACACATCTCCTAACTGCTTGTCGGCGAGCAGGCTCCCAGCCCCTCATTAGATTGTTTTCTTCCTAGAGCGCAGGGTCGTGATATATACATCTAAATAGCGTTTTGCATTATTTCTAGATGAGTGCAACTGTCAAAGCAATATGGGTTCACTGGTCGTGCTTCCTGCGGGCTGAGCTCGGGCTTGGCGCTGCCCGTCAGCGCACAGATTAAGGCTGACAGCGCCCTGCCCCGCGCGCCCGCTCGGCTCTAATTGCCTGGTGGAGGCCAGGCGTCTGCGCGGTCCTACCGCCTGCTGCAACGAAGCCGCTGCTTTGCCCCCACCTCCGCCCCCAATCATGTTCTGTTCATTTCTTTTCCTCTGAGCAGGAGCAAACTTCTACTCTTGATTTCAAACATCCGTTTTAAATGGGTTTTTCCCTGAGGGCATCTTATGCCTTTTTTTTTTAGGAGGTCGCCACCCCCACCCCCACCCCGAAAAGCCAAATTTAAATTGAGAACATGAAAGCCATGATGCACTACGTAATTTTGGGAGTGCAAATTGTTCTTTCCCTAACGATCTATTTTCATTTCGAGACCAGAAGAAAAAAACTGTGCAGAAAAATCTATCAAGAACCAAACCTACATTACTGCTGAAAATCCTTGCCCGTTGAATATGAGATTTTACAGGGGTCTCTAACTACAGAAGAGACTATTTAAGCCAAAACATATCTTTTAAGTGTGTGTGTGAACCCCTTTTCAATGGCATTTCCAACTTCATCATTAGGACTGACTTTAATTTTTAAATATCTAATGTGCATTGAGTGGAATTGTAATTTAGATAACACACTTAAGTTTTGCTTTTAAATCTTAATGTGATGAAAGTTTGTTGTTGTTAATCCTAATTAGAATGATCTATTCTGAGCTTTAGTGGAGTTAGGCCCTTTTAAGGGTAGAATTTTTTTATTGTCCTCAGGAAAATGAACCTGTATACTTAGGAACCTTTTCCTTTTGAAAAGCTAAGTGGGACTAAAATGATTCTTGTAGTTTTCTGCTCCAAGGTAAAGGGAGAGGCTTGATGTGAAAGATTTTCTTCTCTCAGTCCAGTGGTATAATTTTTAGTACTCCACTTGCTCTGTAGGGGGGTTGCCCTATAATTTCAACAATTAAGCATTTTAAATCCAGCCAAGTTCTCAACACTGAAATACAAGAGGTAAAATAAGTTAAGATTTTGCTGACTTTTGAATTCAAATATTAAATTTTAACACTATCAATTTTTACTTACTTGAAGAATTTAATTACCTAGTGAAGATTGTGGTTCTAATAGATGAAAACCTGAGTTTAATATTTTTCCATCCTTTTTTAAAGTGTATGCAACAACTAATATGCTTGCCTTATTTGAGGACATGAAAAAATGTACCCAAAATGACTTAGAACTGTCTTAACTCCTCAGAAAATAACTTATAATCAACCACCTCATAGATAAAATGTTTTATATTGTAAATGGATTTCAGCAAGTTTTATTTTTTAAAATTGATATCTCATGCTATGTTTGGCATACAAGTACATTAATTAGTTCTTATAGTTTTAATGATGCTAAATTAAAAGTGATCATTTTTTCAGTAGTCATGTCTGCATATCTTGTGATGTTATTTAAGCAGAAAAGCGTAGGAGTAAAAATCAAAATGGCCTTTTATCTAGTTCCTGGATGGCTTAAAAATGTATAATCCCAATGTCTAGCACATTGGTCTGTGACATTGACCCTTTTTATCCCATCTCCCCTATTTTAGAACAAATGGTGACATCTGTGAGATTATGGTATGTTCCAGTGAGATGATTTGAGACTGATGCAAATTGAATATATTTTTCGGTGTTATAAATTGTGTGGTGCCTTCAGTATTTGAAATTGTTCACAGGAAACGAATTTTATAGCATTTCTTTTTAAAATCAGCACTTGTGCAATGCTAAATTCATGCAGCTTCTGTAACTAAATTAGAGAAAAGTAAATGTGCTTAGCTTAGAAACCAAATCACTCCAATTCCTTCTCTTCGATTTTCTCACCTCTCTTTTGATAACCTTTACTTGTAACTAAAGTAAATCACTGTTTAATTGTTTTTAATACTTTAAAACTGCTGGGTTGTTAGGGCTTGTTTAAGTATCTATAGAGAGCTATTTACAAATTTAAGTTGTGTAAATGTAATTTCTACTTGTGGATCTGAGCTGTGGCTACCTGGAGAGAGCTAGGCAAACCATCCCCGACCACCAGCTGATAACTGATCAGATTCCTTGTAGGATTTTTTTAACCTGTTGATTATGGGTCTTTTGGTATAAATGTAATAATATCGTTCACCTCAATTTTCCTGTAGTAACAACAAGCTGTTGGTAGTAGCCCGCCTGCTTGGGAGCGGCCAGATGTTAACAGTATTGCTGCTCTGATCTTCTCCTCCGCATTTTGGTTTCTTTAAACTGGCTTTTGGGAGAATAGAGATTTAAAGTTAGGATGTGGGCTTTTCATTTTAAATATGCTTAGTTCTTAGAGAAAGTAGAAATGGAAGGAAGGAGTTGTTAGTTCATCTGAGATGCCAAATAGTCTTGTCAAAACTTTAAAACCAGGTATTGCTTTGGAGCTTTCTAAAGGTACCTAACATGGGATTTGGTCAGTCTTTAAAAGTTTTCATGGACATTTAAAGGGGCGGGGGGGATGGAATCTGGTAATAATTGTTCTTTTCTCAAGTTTCTGCCTTGTGCTTTGACTTGTATTGCGTTATTGTTTATACCAAAAAAAAAAAAAAAAAAGTAAAGCACGGGCATTTCCTATATATTATATATTTCTGTTTACCATTTTAAAATAAGAATTTTCCCGACAAGCAGCGGTGTATTCTTGCTGTGAAGTTCATTTATTTGCCAACTGTACAGAGGTTAATAAAAGCAGAAACCTGAAAAGAATGGTGAAGCAACATTCATCAATATTTTAAACCATATAATTGTTTATTATTACTATTATTGTTGTTATAATAATAATATCCAAGCTTCAATTGAGTCAACTTTCACAAAGTTAACTTTTTAAAGACATTTGTTTTTAATATCCAAAATATCTCCTTAGCTAGCAAGGAAATTTAAACAACCCATTTTTAAACTATTGTTTCATAAAATAAATTTTAATATTCCATAAATAAATGTGTTCTGCAAAAAAAGTCTGGTGATATTAAATTGCTCCCAAATTCCTATATATAAGTCCATGATGTATTATGTCCAATCTGAAAGTAACTCGTTTACATTTATTTTACAGCTATTCCTTCCTTAAAATGTTGCAGTTCCTTTCAGAGGGTGTGGTGACAAAACATGTAACTATATTTACTGGTGCTGATGAGCTAGATTTTTGTGTGTTTCTCTTGGTTCTCTGAAGTTCCAATCCAAACACGTATCTCCTGTTATAAACATAGTTTTTCTGTAAACTGGCGGATTCCTGTTGATGTCTGTCATTCTAATTCATTTAAGAAAGAATATTACTACAGAAAGTCTAAAAATTTCTCAAAAACTTTCCAATGCCTCTGTGGAGAAAAATGTCTTTAAATAAATGTAGAACATTCTCATCTTTGAAATATAGATGGCAAAAGAAAAAAAAAAGGATAATGGTGGTGGTTATTTTATGATTACTTATTAAGGCTGTAATGATATAAAATAAAAGACTCCAGGAGGTACTCCCTTTCAAATGTTGAATACTTTCCTTCCTTCCTTGTATAGAGTGACTGAGTGGGAGTCTCTTGAATTGTTCGTCTTCCTTTTATCTAATATTCTATTAATCTCCAAAAAGATCAGTTTGAGTCTGGGAAAGAGTTTTAATCAACACTTCACAGAGCTTAAAGCTGCCCTACCTAAAGCGTCCGCTTTGTTAGGCAGTTTTAGATTTAAAGCATTGCAACTGTCATGCACTGTACTAAAAGTAAAGAATGTACACCAAGTGGAAGATGTTGAAAAGAGGGAAATAGTACAAAGTCGATTACCGCAGATCCGAGAATAGAAGTAGCCATAAAAGCATTCCAGCGTTTATCTCGAAATCTATGTAGGGTTAAAAAAAAAAAAAAAAAAAAAAAGCAACAATGATAGTCTTAAACCTCACACTTGAGGGATGAATGTTGATTTAATTGATTCATTTGGATCAATGTTTTTAAAGTTTCACACCACTGATCTTTCATGTAGTGATGTCTTTAGCAGTCAGTGGTCTGACATGAGACTTCTCAGATTTCATCAGTGGGACTCTCCATGACATCTAAAATTATGCAACAGCCTGTGTAATGGTAACTTTGGAACTGGAAGACCTCAATGCCAAAGGCCATGATTAGAGTGAAGAACTCTTGTTAAGTCTTAGCACAAAGCTTTTAGAGGAATAGTAATTGTAAATGAACTACAAAGGTTAAAGTCAGCACATATTATATAGTTGGCTTTAACTGCTAGATGGAAGAGAGTAGTCCTGAAACTTTGACCATTAAGTGGACATCACACAGTGACCAATATTTTCCCCAAGAATGTAAAAAGTTTGAAAATGGATATTCGACTTAATCCCTGAGGCCTTCCAGGCAACTTTTCTCAGTCTTTTGCCTGGAGATTTGTGAAAAACTTCTCTCTCAACTCTTTGTATTGTTGGAGTTGAGTTCTACTTGAAACAGACACAAAGCATGTTTCTAGAAAGAAATCTAGAGAGATCCTGCATCTTTCTTTCCAGACCATACTGCTTTTTCTTCTTTGACTACTATATTGGATAATATGGGAAACTGTCATAGGTAAAATAATGTTGAACTGTACTATGTAGCCAGCCTGTACTGCCAATACAAAGAATCTGAAATGAAAAATACAACTAACACCCAAGAATGATATGTCTCATTTAAAAGTTTACAATTTGAATAATGAACTTGGATAGAAACTTGGCAGGAAAACAAACCATGGCACCATCACATCACCAACCATTTTCACTTTTCTGTCCAATTTCAGAGTGCATGTGTTTGTGAGTATTTCACTAGATCAGTGACAGCTCTTTATTTGCATAATTATATGCTCTGGTCTGAAGAGAAAACTAACCTCCAAATTTCATGGGTCACCAAACTGCAACAATCAATGTTTTATCACGTATGCTAAGCAAAATCTAAGAAGCTATATGAAGTTTCTTGGGGAGTTTTTACTCCTCAGAAAATTAAAGAGTTTTCGTCTCCTGAATAGATTCAAAATCTTTCCAAGGTCTTTGTAACTGAATTCTGTTTGAAGGCAAAACTAGAGATTAACATGTAGATCTGGATCTTAGATTCACTAGCATTACTTCAAAGTAGCTTAAGAAGAGTACCTTTTTGGAGCACTAAACTTTTAAATTTGAAGTATTGTCCTTCATATCTATTGAGGAAAAGTATTCAAATTATGATTATACAAAAAGAAGTCCAAATTAACTACAATTAATATAAAGTTCATTTCCTTCTTGGGAATAACTCAGGGTTGTTTTTAAAGACGGAATAGAAAATATATATACACACACATATATACACATATATGTATATATGCATATCCATCCATGGAAAACATATGTCCATTCCTGTCCATTTCTCCTGAAACACAGAGACAACATGTACAGTATGTGTGTGTGTCTTTTCAGTGCCTATAACACAGGTATTGGGATACGTTGGTCATCATGAATATTTGTAAACTTATTTTCTATTAAATCTATTTTTCATGTCCAAATTCTATAAGGCATTGTAATAAATATTGTCTAAAACTGCCCCAAGTTCATTTGCATCAATAAATTCTCTGCTTGTATATTATGTGTATTTGTGTGTTTAAGGTTGTCTTTATTTCATTAAAGAAAAAATTGATTAAACTGTTGATGTCTTCAGTTTGTAGGCAGACTGCCAAATTTGAAATACAATAGAGCATAGAGACACATACAGAAAGTGAGTGCTTTTATGGAGTTATTAAAATCCTAGAAAATATGCCTTTACCTAGATTCTTAAAGAATATACTAGGTGCATGATTTAATTCTACTGCAAAAGGACTTGATTATGAATTTCATTTAAGAGCATATAATTCAGTGCCTTTTATTTGAAATGATCTGTTTCTAATAATAAATTAACAATTTCTTCATCAGGCAATTTACTGTCATCAAGAAAAACATGAGGAAAAAAAAACATTTGAAGAAAAATGTTTAAGAATCACATAGTTTTGAAGTATGTATTCTCTATCTGAAAAAGTAGGAGAGGTCATTAAATTAGGCATCACAAATTTCCAAAAATATCCCTATTATTTCAACTGAAAAAGAAACCAATTTCTCCCAGGTTTTTTATTAAAGTTGAATTACAATTTTATAATCTAAAAACTTGAATATCTGCTTGTCACAAACACTACTCAGGATCACCACATCTCACCTATGCTATTGTTCTTAGCTGAATGTTCACCTAGTTACACTCGCCTCCCCCTCCCCACCCCTATCATCTACCTCACCAGAAATTGCTGTTCGACTGCAGGCCTTGGATTTCTCTAGATGAAAATTCCTCAAAATTGAATCTGTAAAAACAAACAAATTCAAGTTTAGCATAATCAAATAAAATCAGCTGATAAGCAAATGAGTCAAAATATAACTATAGGTTTAGGACTCATGTGCCTATGAATTCAATGAATTAATTTGCATTTTATTTTTAAGGTATAAGCTCATAAGAATAAATAGACAATATTTCTACTTAATTATGTTTTTCTGCCTTTTACCTTTGTAGGAGCATTGCTAAGAGTTTCAGATAGGGTTCTCAGATTTTTACTCTGCAAGGGAGAAAAAAAAATCAGTTATTTCCCACTAAATTTCACACATGAGGAGATTGACCCTATAGCTGAAAGGCCTAGGTTTTCTCTTTTTATCATTTTCATTTCAGTTTTCTCAAGTAACCCCTAATCCCATTTGGTCTGAAGAAGGTATCTCTGATCCTGTTCATCTTCTGTGCGTCCAAATAATTTCTCAAAGACTTATTTTCTTCTTTGTTTTTAACCATAATTAAATAAATGGCTTTTTTCCAATAAATGTTCACACCTTCTCTGCATACTTGGATACTCAGAATTTATCAACTGAAGAAATATTGGTAGTTTGTTGTGGTGGTTTTTTTGTTTTGTTTTTGTGGGGGGGTTTATTTTGTTTTTTGTTTTTGTTTTTGTTTTTTGCTTTTGCTTTTGCTTTTGCTTTGCCTTTGCTTTACTTCAGGAAATTAATATCCACTGGAATAACTAGTTCTAAAAATAACCCTAGCACAGAGTGTCACAATTTGGCTTTCATACAGTTGCTAAAGAAAACCATTAAAATTGCATTGATCTCACAAATATTGATCTAGTGCTTGATATCAAATATCAAATGAGATGCTGTCAGTTGCTGCTGATCATTGTGTCAGCTGTTTGAATTCATGCCCTTTTCCTTCTTCCTTGTCATACGGATTCAAGTTGCCAAGGCTAAGTAAGATTTTCATGATTAACACTGTTAATATCAATTCTTTTCCTGTTTTTCACACTTCCGGTTTGGACCAAACAGTTAATATTCTACCTGAAATATCTGTCATTTTATTTCATAAATATATGTTAATGTTATTATTTACAAAAGTGTGATTCAACATAGGTAAGTTATGTTTCTGTTTGGTGCTTTATCCTAATTTAGAACTAATTTCTATCTCTATCTGCTTTCAAGAATCAAATCTGTTTTAATAGACTACATTGTTAGCACACCATTTTAGAACTGAGGGTGAAATCTTAGCCATCCCAAATGTACCTCGAAATAGTTAAATCATTCCTTTTATTCTTGCTGGCTACTATGTATATAACTGCATTTGGCAAGTGTAGAGTTTAGAGAACTATTCAGGTGAAATTGATTCTACATATTTTTAATACTTTCTCAATAAATTCATGTTTTCTAACAGGTTAAGTCATGCTGTGCTTTTATTTCCTATCAAATCTGGAAATAGCAAACTGCCTCTCCTTTCTGCTCCTCCTTTACTTTGTACATCAAGAATTTTTGGTTAGATTACTTTGAAATATGAAATACTTTATGGAGGAAACTATCTTATAATAACCATTTAACAGTATTGTCTGGCTGAGCAATAAATACCGGGAAATAAATAATAAAACTCCCATAGAGTACTGTTTAAATTCTACAGCCACATGCGTATTTTCTACATTCGCGGAGAGAGAGAGAGAGAGAAAATCTGCACGAGTTGTGTCCCTTTCCCCTTTTTACACCTGAGCTCTGTTTGGGGACAGCGACATGGAGCTAAGTGAAGCCGCGCTCTTCCCAGCACCATGGACAGCGCCTGGCACGCCCCTTTCCCTCTCCCCTTGGCCAGAACCCCGAAGTTTCAGGCTTCGCCGGATTTCTCTCCCCGACCACTCCCCCCACCATAGAAAACTGGCTCTCTAAATCTTAGGATCTGAGCCCAAAACGACAGTGAGTTCAAAGAGCATGCAGTTTGTAGGTGGAGAGTCTTTCTTCCATGCCCGGTGTTAACTATTTCTAAAGCTCCAGAGTTGACGCACTATTTGCCTGCATGTCTCCCCGAATTTGCATTTAATATACGCTGGATCCTCTTAGTGAAAGCAGTGCCGCATTCAGTCATTTCTATGGCAAGGGTCTTATGCCAATAACTTTTCTTTGGCCAACTTCTCACCCCCACCCCTTCACTGGCTGATGCTGTACCAACCCGGATTTAAGCACTCTGTACTGTGAGCACACTTTCTCCCCGGGTTCGTGGTCTTAGTTGCGAAAGGATTGCGTTCCTAGAAATGCATTGATCTCCAAGCCCACCTGACTCGTGGTTCCGCGGCTCTGGCAGTGGCCGAGGCTGTCGGACTGACCCCGGCGTGCCCAGGCGCTGATTATTTGCCGCCCGGGGAGAGGAGGCTCGGCAGCCGGCGCCCTGCCTGCCGCGCGCTAAAGAGCCTGATAGCAACTTATTTGACAGCACCCAAAAGCGGGCGCGTCTGGCTCAGTCCCCGCCACCTCTTTTCTTACTTGCAGACCTCAGCTTCAAGCTGTGTTTTTCTGCACATTTCCCTATTTGACTTTCTTTTTTACTGTCCTGTTAAGCAAAGTACAATAAAGGAAGATCACTTCCCTGGGGTGTCTTTTTCACCAAATGGTCTCCCTAGCAACAGTTAAGTCGCCACTCCTAAAACAAGATTAGTTTTAAAACATTCCAAACTGCACTTTGCTATATTGAAACTCGCCTCACTTGCTGGGTTTTGAGTGAAATCTCTCCCCTCCCCACCGGTAGCCTACTGTAGTCATATACTCTCTTGAACAGACTTTGGGGACGAAAATAATACGTTTAGAGCAGATGAGATGGCCAAAAACAAAATTTTTGTTAAAGATCAATTGTACAGAGAAAGTTTCACCGTAATCCAAACTTTACTAGAAAGGGCCAGGAATAAGCGAAAAGTATCTGGTATCTTAAGGGGTTTCTTTGCTATAAAATAGCCTCGAAAACCTGGTTTCAAAATTGTTTCTGTGGAGTAACGCGGACTACAATACATTTCAGAATTAGATTATTCTCGATTTGACATAGTATTACAATGAAAATTTTCGGTGAGTTCCTCAGGGTAGTAACAATTTAGCTTCAAAACGTGCTTTTCTATTTCTTAGACACACGAATATTTTATTAAATGGTTCATGAAATTTAGTCTGTTTTCACAGAATGCCATAAACTCCACGCTGCTTTCTCATATGGCTCTGCTTACACCAACTTTTTGCCCTCTTCCCAGTCGGCAAAGACACTACTGAGTTCTCCCCAAAGAGAATTTTTCCTCATAGGATGGTCATTTTTTGCGGTCTCAAGAGTCGTTTTGCCCAAATACTAAGGTCCGTGCTACCAGGGAAACTCGGCCATGCCGGTAGCTATTTAAACTAGCGGCACTACCCACATACGAAAACTAGGAGAACTAACGTTGGCTAATGCAGTTTGGCAGCTCCTGTGTGCAGGGTAGCAAAGGAGACCTGTTGAATAACGGGGACTTGGAGACCCCTGTATTCCCAATAGGAACCCCCTCCAGCGATCTGAATCGGCAACTGAAATATCTCCATCATGTTTGCTTTTCTGTTTGGCTGGGGTATTTTTCAGGAGCTCTTTTCATGACTTGAGCTTCCATCTTTAGAGAAATGAAATATATCCCTCTAGCCTTTCCGGATTCAGGAGTGAGGAGAGGAAATCAGGTGTGAGGAAGGACATGGGGCTTTCATTGTTAGCTCAGGGGAACTGTGGAGATTTGGGAGTGGAATAGATAACACTGAATTCCTGGGTGCCTAGGGTTTATTTTCTTTATCTCAGTTTTTGGGAATCTCTTTCTTGCATCTAGGATTTCCTTTCTGTCTTGGGGAGGGAGAAGTTAAGATCTCTGTTTAATCATTTTGGTGTTTCTTTTACTAAAAAAGAAGAAAGTGTTTTCCTGACCCTACTTTGGAATGACTTCTTTACTTATTCTACATAAATTGGAACTCCCAGATCTGGGTGGCTATTTCGGCACCACTTTTGCCAGAGAAATATGTGGGTAAAAGCCTGGGAAGGTCATTTCCTTTAAGATAAATCCAAATGTTGGATGATACTGGTCAGATCCCTTGATAGGAGTTTCTCCAATGGTGTTTGCTCACCACGTGTGTGCGTTCACCAAAACTCAACCATTTTACAACATAGATGGCCATTTTTTCCTTTTTACCTATGTTTTTTCATTAATTCCAACCCTACTCTTCTATAGGAGAGCTGCTGTCCTATCCATTTTTTCTCTTCAAAGTCTTTTTAAATAAGTTTCCTTGTCTCTTGCCCATTTATCAATGTCAAATGTACACTGTCTAGTTAGTTAAGGAAAAGTGTGTATTTCATATGGTATAAAAGAACAGACTTCTTTATTTGGTTTCTTGGAAATCAATAATCTCTTAAACATTTGCCAAGACCCCTTGGGGAAGGGAGAGGTATAAACAATAACTACCAAACTGAAACATGACAGTATTGGTTAAAATCTGCAGGGTGATCATTCGAATGCAGGGAGGTCATGGGAATGACTTTAGACTCTCCCGATCACATAGGCGGGGACCCGAAATATCCGATGCCTGGGTTCCCTTCTCTGTAATCTGCCCTAGGAGCTATCTTGGAAATGGAGTGGGGAGTTAATTCCAAACTTCTTTACAAGACATCTTAGTAGCCAGCCTGGTCTTCAAATAATTGAACTGGGAGGTGGCTGGGCGTCCACAGAGAAGTTGCAAAAGACAGTTACCCACATTAAAAGAAACACCATGATTTCAGTCTTTTCTGACATAATTAAAGGCTTTGGTACCACTCCTTTATTTTGTCTCATGCTGTGAAAAAAATCACCTACTTCTCTAGTGAATGAAAATTAAAGGAACTTTAAAATAAATTCTGCACTTTAATTTATGTTTTTAAAAGTTAGTAGCCATACAAGAAAGCAGATAAAGCATAGGACAACTGAGTTACACTTCAACTATCTAGCAGTTTAGAATTAGAGGGAAGAATACGCCCATTTTTTTTTTCAACTTAGCCAACTTTTAAAACTCCACTTGTTCCCGGAAATTAATACCTAACGGGATTCAATTTGCAGAAGATTCCAAACTGGGTTCTCAAGAAGGTGATAAAAAATAAGAAATGTCTTGAGTAAATGGCTGAAAGGGATCTATAAGCATTTGAGGATCTAGTGATCCATTCTAAGCACAGCTCCCTCAAATTTGAATTTTCGTGATCAACTTTCAACCCTGAGAAAATGAGAGCCATTTGCTTAACTTAATCTGGAACATATGTTTGCACCGGTAGCAGGTTTTTTGGTTGTGTGGCTGGGGTTGATCAAGTTGTAAACTTTCCGCTTTAGGTTTTCAGCGCCTGCTAGTTTCAGCCTAACACCTAGAGAAAGACTTCGTGGGATTCTTCATCAAGCAGCCAAGGTTTGACAAAAGATTTTCAAATCACCCAGCTCTGAATGTTATCAATTTTCTCAAAGGTGGAATATTTCTATACAAATTAGTTATTTAAATCCTAAAAGCAAGTAACAAGTTAAATTTGCCTTTGTTATACTGTTGATAAAATGTTATAAAAAGATATTTTTCTTTCATTTGCAACCATTGCCTTCCTCACTGCAACCTTTTCTTTACAGAATATACAATAATATGAGAGCGGTGGGCACCGTAAAAGTGACATCTTCATCTGACAAAACATTACACAGATCTTTTTTGCTCTCTTAATTTTTTTCCATCAGAAACTTAGAACTATTGATTTTTCTCTATTTTTGTGCCTCAATACAAAGGAGTTCCAAAAAAGTGTTTTGAGTATCAGAGAAGAATCACTTAGTGATTAAAATAAGTGTACATTAGAATCCACAAATCATTTTTCCTGTGAAGCAAGCTTTGTATTTTATTAGCATTTTATTACTAATATTACTAATATTAAAATACATCTCTTTATAGACATGAATTTTTAGTATTTGGACTTCAAATAAGTCATAATATTTTTAATCAAGCAATGATATACCATAATGACAAAAGTAATAAGTTCCCTAGGATCAGCTTGATTCATTCTGCACTGAGAATGGGAGTAGTGGTGGACTGTGGTGTGGTGGTGATAAACCTGAAAAACTGCAAATATCCATCTGGACTTGCTGATTCATCTTCTTTCTGAAAACCTCAATTAGATTACTGGAGGAAAAGTAACTAAGGTGCTTTGTGAAATGTACCAGAACGAGTAACTGAGCCATGTGCCCTAAATTCAGGTGCAGAGTTTTACTATATTTTATTATTAGATGGATTAAGATGGGCAGTTCCCCGTCGGATGCTTCCTTAATCAAAGAGTGAGCAAAGGGTGACAGAAACAAGGGTAATAATAACGTTACCCACACTGTGCTAATCAAATGCCCACAACTAGTTGAGAAAAATGGTGCTAAAAAAGCCACTTTAATTCTGAAGCGGAAGGTCCTGAGACTCCGAGCGCCATCTAGCAAGCAAAGTTAGAATCCAAGTGCATCTGAGTGGAGCACCGAGCACGGAGAGACCAGAGAATGGGGGAGGCAAAAGGAGGCTTAAAGATGCACTTGCTGCGGCTTCACCACCAACCTAGTCTCACCTGAGCCAGTGCTACTTGCATGTTTTTGCTCTCCGCCCCACCGGTCAGCTCAAACAAATTTAACTACTGAGGTGAGATGGACCCTTTCTGCCTCAAGCTAAGGCTACAGGACAGCTCCTCACAGGGTTGCTTATTGTCTTTAGTTAGAACTAGCAGCCTCTCCATCCTCCCTCCCAAAACCAACCCTGTGTCTAACATGTTCTGTACCTTCCTCTCCACATGGGGACAAAGAGCTGAGCCTCAAAGCCTCACCTTGGGCTGAAATGACTCTTAAGGCTTCGGCGCAGAGGGAAGTGCAATGCTGGGAAAATCTGTCTGGATTTGAAAAGTCATTCTGAGTTTACAAGACTACCCAGAAGTCTCTTGGTGGACGATCTGAGCTATCTCCAGGTAGCATAAGATGCAGATTTACTTAAGAAGCCACAAATCCTCAAGGAAACCGAATGCTGCCTTCTAAATATAAATAGCCTAACTTTATTCTTCCCCAGGCAATGGGGTCTTTGTTATTTCCTTTGGCAAAAGAAAAGTCACAGGTAGCAAGGATGCTGCCAAACACCCTGTTAGTTTGTAGCTTGAGGCAGAAAAACAAAAACAAAAACAAAAACAAAAACAAAAAAAAACAGTACTTTTTCCATTTTTAAAAGTTTGGTGTGACCTGATTATATGAATATTCTTTGGAACTGGGCTAACAATGTAACTACAAAACAAAGCTTCTGGGATTGTGAGATGAAGAAAGTAGAGAATAATCTTCTGGCTTCTATACAGGCAAGCACCCCATATTTTTCTTTTACACTGGTCAATCTGAATTCAAAAGACTAAGAGAGTTCATCTCAACAACATGCTTGCTTCCTAAAGAACTTCTATCGAGTCTTTCTGGAAATTCTTTTTAAGACTCAGAAAATTTCAGTGCACATATATGCTAGCCTTAAACTACCCCTAACTTCCTGCTATTTAATATTGCTTCTATACTAACTCATTGATTCATATCGTTCTTAGAATACAGAGGCAGAGCTTGGGTTTTCTATTGTTCTGTCCTCCACAACCTTCACTGCAATTTTCCCCACTGAAGTGAGTTAAAAAAAAAAAAAAAACCCTCAGAAAATAACGTATTAAAATATCCCAGTTGAGTTTTAAATGCTACTCCAACCTCAGAGTTGCTTCTCAATGAAAACAGATATAAAAGTATGAAAAATAATTCTCCATATTTTTCTACTATGCTATTTACTGTGCAAAACAACCAACCACATCGAGAATAAAAGTGAGTTTTAGATAATATGCTCAAAGTGCTCATTAAAATCTCCATACTTTATAGTATTTACAGGGGGAAAAAATCCTACAAAAATCCCCACCCAACCAACAAACCTAAGCCAATAGAGAGGATCTCAGAGGTTAACTGACAATTTAAAAAAATGTCTATAACATATCTATGAGACCTCCTTGTTCTCCTTATGCCCGAAAATATGTAAAAATCTGAGGATGGACAGTGGATATAATTCATGCTGTCTCTTCTTCCTCTCTGAAGTTCAGAGACATTCCCAAGCCAAATTTGCCTAGGATCACAATAAAAATTTAACTTTGTCTGTATGTGGTTAAATAGTACATTTCTCCCATCAAGATCTTCCTAAACACGGAAACTTCTCTTAGTCAGGGTACCCAGCTGTTTAATTTAACATTGATTTATTGCTTTTAAAAGTAAATTTACACACATGCCAACAGCGCTCCGTTTTGTTTCCCCAGACTCTGAGATTTATTTTCTACTTAGCGCTTGTCTGACAAAACAATGTCCTTTAACTTTATTACACATCGATGAGGAAATCTGTCTTATTTTTGTTTGGATTTATTGCTGTGTTACTTGTGGGGACTTTTATGATCCAGAAAGGCTGATATCCAAAAATAAATAGAAAATATAACAGAGTTGATCACAAAATAATAGTCAAAACCTCAGAATATGGCCCAGCATATATCAACCTGCTGGGGGGCAGAGGACGAGGCTCTCCTAGTGAGCACAGGTACTTGGGAAGTAAAAAAAAAAAAAAAATTAAGGGGCAGGTAGCATTTGAAGATGAAGGGAGATGCCAATTCTGGGTTCTGTAAGACCTTCAAGTTCTTGGCTAAAGTGTATTTAGAATTAGAGGGCAGGGAGGCACATCTGTGCGACTCCCCACCCCAGGGCCGCCTTACCTCCGTGCAGAACTCCCAATTATCACATGTTCGTGATGACTGAGCTCAAGGGAATTAAGATGGACTTTGAAGCAGCTTTTACGGTACACTTCATCTACATTTGGGTTTTCTTTAGTTCTCATTAAAGGGGCCACTTTCTTCTTTTCATTGATATCTGTCTTTGTGTCCCTCATTTCACACTCTTTAAAAAAGTTTTCTCATCAGATCAAGTGCAAAAAGAAGGGGACAGCATAATAACCATCATAATCGTGATAACAACAACAACAAACAACTGGTACTGTGGGGTTAAATCTTTTTTAAAAGAAGGTTTTCTCCTCTATAAGGCATGGCCCTTCAATTAAAAGGAAAAACGCTGGAGTTGAGAATGGATATAATAAAAGTGTTTGGAAGGTTAAATCGTAGATGCAGGCAGGCAGGGTTTAAAAACCCGTGGGTGTCATGAGCTTTCCTCTCCCAACCTGATTTCTCACAGAGGCATCTAATAATCACTTTAGAGGTATTCCAGTGAGGATGCCATCTCTTTTCTAGTAAAATTAAATAAATAAAGATGTGACAGGTTTCGTATTTGAGGTGAGAGCTTTGTAAGATATTCCCTTTCTTCCCCCTTCTAACTAAAGACCCCATCTGAAAGCAAGACTCCTCTGCTGCCTAGTCTTCCCTGGTGGTAAAGCCACAAAACCCTAACTTCAGGTCGGTTAATATGTTTCACTAGCCCAAGAAGATTTTTTTTTTTTTTTTTTTTGTAAATTAATGGATCATTCTTTATCTGAAAACGCATCAGGACGTGTTTGCACAGGCACTTCCTAGCTAAAAAAAGAAAGGGAAGGGACGGGAGGAAGGAAGGAGGGAGGAAGGGAGGGAGATAGGAAGAGGGGAGGGAGGAAGAAGAGATGGAGGGAAGGAAGGAAAGAAGGAAGAGATCTCTATCTAAAAAGGGGAGGAAGAGCGAGTAACTTTTCAAAACCTTGAAAATTCTCCTATCCTATTAGCTTTTCCCCCCCGTTTGCCCTTTGAAAAGGGGTCCTGTCACTCAGAAAGGAGCTGTTTCTTCAACCTCCTCCGCATCCACCCACAAGCCGGCCCCCCTCAACCTCGCAGCCGGCCCTGGCCCACCCCGCCGCCTTCTCCGCGCGCGCACACACACACACACACACACACACAGTTTCTTCCAAGTGTTGTTTCAAGTAAGAGCTGGAGAGATGAGAGGTGCGGCTCTCCCAACTCCGAGCCAGAGAAGTACTTCCCTCGTCCCGGCGGAGCGAGGCCTGGCGCGGCCCGCCGGAGCCCCGGCAGTTCTTGTCAAAAAAAGCCACAGGGCACCCCGGGGTGGACCGCCCCTCCCCACCGCGGGACCGCGATGTCGCGGCTCCCGCCCGTCACGTGGCGGCGCCCAGCGCCCAGCCAAGCCCTTTGTTAAGCCCTTCGGTCCCCACGCACGGCCGCAAAGACTGGGGCGGTGGCAGCGGAGTGGATGCGCTGAGATGACGGCGCGTTGCCCAGGCTTTGCCTCCGCTCCTCGGTATAGCCCGAAACACCTCGGGGCGCAGACGCCCAAAGCACTTGGCAAATCATGATCCCCAGGGGGAAACGGACCCCGGCCACCACCGACCTTTCAAACCAAAGGCACAAAGTGGGGCCAGGGGCCCAGTGGAAGGCGCGCCCCTCCGCACAGGGGTGTAACAACTGGGCTGACTTCCCTTCTTTCCCTTCCGTCTCACCAGGTCCTCCTCTTTTTTCTCTTACCCTCTGCCATGCTCAGAGGCTCAGTGGGTGGGAGTGTGTGTGTGAACGTGTGTGTGCGTGCGCGCACGCGCGCACGCGCGCAGTTAGACGGAAATTTCATAGGAATATGTCCTATACTTATAAACTTGCCAGGGTGGCGGAAGGATGCACTCCAGAAACTGCACTGGTGGGAGAGTTTAAGCGACTTATTTGGGAGGAAATAGGGTGTCAGATTTGGTCTAAGTGGAACATCTGCAAAACATTCAAGCAGCTTATTCAACAAAGAATCTAGCCATTTATTGTAGAAATAATAAAAAGCCACTAATGATTATGGTTCCCACCCATTCCCCCAAAAGGCCAAATACTAATGAAATAATTCAAAGGTAGGCCTCATTTCCTAATAGTGAAATTAAACAACAACAAAAAAGCCCAACTAAACTTTCCAGCTTTCTTAAGGGCCTGGGAACCTTGCTGAGAAATTAGATAAATAAAAGGGGAGTTGGAATTTCTGAAGAGCTGAGGCTGCAGTGCCTGACTTGTACATAGTTCTGTCTTGAGATGCAATTAAATTACAGTGAATTCCTCTTTAAATGATAAAATTTAGAAAACTATTCAGGATTCGAAGATGTCTGGGGTTGAGTAGCTTTTAAAATGTCAGTTTTTAAATGGCTTGTGCAGTGAATAGCTACCTTTAAATCCTAAAACCATTACAAATATGCTATACATCTGGGTGCCAGTTTATCTCTCCATATTTCTTTTTAAAATGAGGAGAGCATTCATAAAAAGCTACTTGGCACACTTTATTTTAGGAAAGCAGATGTTAATTTTTTCACGTATCATTTTATGACCAAGTACATGTGTAACATTGGAAAGCATCCAAAACGCCTCTATTATTTGCAAAATGACTGTTAGTCGAGGTATATTATTCTCGGCATAACCATGGTATAGGTTATATCAATAAAGTAAACATCTGTGTTTTTTTTTTTTTAACCAGGGGAGGGGGTTAAACGAGAAGAAAGGAGTTTGGGCAGGAAGAGCGCACCTGTGTTGTGGCAAATAGGATATTTATATTGCTTGGTGCAAAACAAAGTCCCTCAGTCGGGCACTTGGGGATATTTACATGACGGGAGATAAAGTTGAAAGCCTTTCCCGGCGTGCCAAATGGGATTCTCCCTGTGGCCTTCTGCGTAGCAAGATAGCAGGTCCTGAGCGTTCCTGGCGGCTTCGGGCCTTCTCCCGCTGC
The DNA here is from genome assembly GCA_026826555.1 of Tolypeutes matacus. Classification (NCBI taxonomy): domain Eukaryota; kingdom Metazoa; phylum Chordata; class Mammalia; order Cingulata; family Chlamyphoridae; genus Tolypeutes; species Tolypeutes matacus. Next base: position 18,795,347 of record JAKSZT010054416.1, read on the forward strand.
TCGCCCCTCCCCAGCGAGCCAGCCCCAGGCCCAGCCAGGTTTAGCCAGGCGCTCAGGCTTAGGAATTCCCAGGCACCGCGGAAATTTCAACGGGTTTCCCAACCTAGAAATAAGTTCAGGAAGCATCCTCATTTGCCCTGGGTCGCTCGAGGACGCCGGCACCCAGGATAAGCCAGTGGCGTGGTAATTAATGGAATACAATATTTATGGTCCGATGTATTGACTCTGAGGCAAATGCCATGTAGACAGTCCGTGGGGGTCTGGCAAACAGGGGGTGAGTGAACAGGCATAATGATCAGAGTACTTATGTTTACCCAGTTTACTCAAACGCGAAGTGTGTAACATTGCGATAAAGATTAACATCCACCTACACTGCCCCGCAGCAGCGCGGTCCCCCTAAGCAATTCCTCTTTGAGCGAGCGCTGCCCTTTACAAAAAAAAGCCAGAGAAGGGGTTTTTTACATAAAATGCTGCAAGTATGAAAAATAGGTCACCAATAAAATTGGTCTCAGCATGGAGCGTAATTGCAACAAAGTGCCGCCGAGTAAAATCGAGGAGCGAGCTGGCTGAGGCGGCACAGTCGCGAACCATCTGGTGTGTATTAAAAGTGGTGCTGTAAATATTGCTGAGAGCTAATGCATTATCGGCTTCTATAAGTGCACAGGGCCTGTAAGCTTTCCATATGTTAGAATATGTAGATCGGGGGAGAGGAGGAAAAGGTGTCCTATCAATCACGGGCTTCCAAAGCATTGTTTTGCCCACTCTTTGTGGAATTTTTGGTCCCCAAAGTGTAGGATATTCATTTTCATTCTCTCCCCCTCCCCTTTCCCTCTTAGCTCAGTTCGCTCTTTCTCATTTTCTCTAGCTCTTTCTCCCAGCTCCCTCCTTCCATCCCCTCCTCCCCTCTCCCTTCTCTCCAAAGGGGATAGGGTAGGCAATACTGACGTCACTTCACATCAGTAAAAGAGAGTAACTGTTTCAGAGAGAGGTAGAAAAAAATCATCTGTTTTTCATCAGTGCTAAAGTTTTGCCTTTTTAATAGAAATGAGCTGCCCAGCCAGAGCACTCCTTCCGTTTTGAAGCTTAGAGCCCCCTCTTTGGGGAGAGGTCAAAGAGGTTGAGAGTTGTTCATCTCACTAGCTGAACCATCCAATAAGTAGTTCTGATGACAGATTCAGCTCAAATAAATGATACTAATTAGAATAAGGTGCAAAGATGATGTCTTCTAGAGATTTCACATGCACACCTCCTAGGTAACTTTTGTCAAGGATGGTGGAGGGCTCCTGGCTCCATGACACTTCGGCTTTGAGTCCTGGAACTTCTTCCCTTTTCTCCAATCCTCTCTCTACGATTCCCCCACACACACACCCCACACACCCCACACACCCCGCACACCGAACCCCCTCCTCCCACAGCATAGCTAATAATTTCCCTGCAGTCACATTACTCTTCTGGGGGAAAACAGAGTCCTCCTTTTCCTGATGATACCCCATATTTAAGAGTTAACTATAGTTACCCCCTCATCCCCTGTGAGCGCCCCCTCCATATTCCTCAGCTACAAGTTTTTGTTCAAATCCAGTGCTAGGAAATTTCCCTATATTGTCCCACAAGGATCATTTTCTCTCTCCCAAAGTTGGCCCTATCTCTTTCATTCTTCCTCATCTATGTCACCCTCTCCTTCCCCTTCCTTTCCTCCCCAGCACTCCCTCCTGTGCACACACAGTACGGACCTCCAGCACTTCCCGTATGGATAAACCTGCTGGTCATGACAACCCAAGTTCAATTAGCAAATAAATAAAACTCTTACTTTTTTTGGCTGCAGGCTGCATTCCCCCTCTGGCCGCTGCCTCCTTTAATTATAGGAGCTATATTTCTTCCCTGGGAGACATTCGAGGGGATTTTTTGTTGGAAACTCATTTCTGCCGAGTTATTTTGGAGCTAGGACCAGTGAATGGCCCGTACCCAGAGGCTTGGAGTGAAGTGCAGATTGAGACATATCGAGTTCCCTCTAAAAGGATCATTTCATGTGGGAGGTTGGACACAAAGTTTGCACTCGTGACTGGCATTCCAGTGAGAGACATGCATATTTTAAAACAACAAAGCAAGCTGAAAAGAAGGCTTAGGGGAGGGGGGGGAACTTGGAAAGAAGTTACTAAGTGACAAACATCTGTCAACATGGGATAATTTGTACACTCTGGTGTAAAACTATCTGCCTAGTTTGACAGAGTTCAAGAAGCAGGATCTAGGTGTCCAAAGCAGATACATATTTATCTCTGTGAGATATGGCTAAAAGACATGTTCTCCTCACCCCCTCCAAAAAAAAAAAAGGTATAATATGATTAAAACTAAATGAACAAGTATAATTTTAAAATGTTTTGTAGAATAGTGGTAGTTAATAAAAATAGATTCTATTTAGTTTTGAAAGCTGTGTTTATTTTTTACAAGTAAAGGAAAGCAATAATGTAATAAGCAGGGCATTTATTTTAGATAAAATGAATTTTAACTCACTTATCACAACAAAACCAAGCAGAAGAAAGAGAAACAAAAAAGCTCAGACAACCCCTGATTTCTATGCTCTAGAAATCTTTAACTAAAAGTACCAGCTTTTCATGTGTATATGAGCCAAATATATAGACATCCACCTCTCCGCATGTCAACAAGGAGAAATGGCAAAATATTTTCAGAGAATTTTCTCTCTCATTTAAGCTTGGAGTTGCAATGGCATATTACACTTTGAGAGAGAAAGGCAAGAAAGTTCCCTCTCTAGGAGGTAAGTTTTTAAAAGCAAGTGAAAGATCAGGCAAGATCATGCTACATCATATATATATACCCTGAATCTCCAACAACCACATGGAAGTTCAGGCTCCAGCTTCCACAGAAAAACCTTTTTCTCTTCCTGAAAACAAAAGGAGAGGAGGCCTGGTGGTGAGCGGGATATCTCTGTTAGTTGTCAGCGCAGGTCCATGGGTTAGGAATGCTAATGAGCCTACATTAGGGCCAGCTGAAGACTCAGTTCTCTCACACCGTGACACACACACTTCGGCTCCTGCATGCCGCCTGACAAGCATACAGACAGAGGCTCGTGCGAGACCCCCGTCTCTCTCCTTTTTTCTCTCAGCCTAGAGATCGATCGCTGACCCCACCGATGGGCCAACGCTTTATTTATCTGGCTGCTCAATGATATTATCAGCCTTAAACATTTTATACAGCAAATGTCTTCCTAAATCAACACAATAGGATAGCTTGCAGAGAAATCCTTCACTATCTCTCACTCTCTTTCCTCCTTTCTCTCTCCACCCCCTGCCCCCTGCTTCTTTCCTTCTTTACAACTGGGGGTATTTTATATGATGGACTTTGGGATTTGTCCTGCTTTCAGCTTGGTTGGAGGAGGCCTTAGCAGACAAGGAGATGGATAGACACCATTATCCAGCCATCACTGAGATCCCCATCAGGGGTTCCCTTGTCAGCCGGATCTAACTGCCTAGACCCACTCTATTCACATGATTAGGATTTCTCAAAACTGAGGTAGAGGGGGAAGGCTAGGGGTGGAGAACCGAGTGTGCAACCTTGCACCGTGTTGTTTTTCTTTCCTCCCAATTACATTCATAAACCTATTTTCTGCATTGCATGTTATTTCTTTGTGCTTCAAAATTGAAACCACGTGCAGCCTTCTCCTCTCTGCACACACAATAAATGCACTGCCCCTTCCCCCAACCCATCACACAACTATTTACATCTTGGTTACTCACTCCGCGCTCCGGCCCAGGGAGAAGAAATTGGCCCCATGGGACTATGTGAGGCTTTGTGAAAGCATCTCTCAAATCCGAATCTCTGGCCCCCATCTCAGAAAGAGGCTCCTGGACTCGCCTCCCCGGCCTGCCCCTCCCCGCCTTCCTCTCACAGGTGGTTGCGGCTTGCATAAGGAGAGCTAACAGGGAAAGCATCCAGGAGGAAAGGCAGTCGCGCAGTGTCCGGTCAGGCCCACCCACTGCCGGCTCCGCACTCTGGCTAGCCGGCCAGCCGGGGTCAGCCTTGGCCCTCCGGCAGCCTCTGCCGCCCTCTGGTCCATGCGCCCTAGGCCCAGCCAGCCTGGCTAAGAGGGCGGCTGTACCCTGGGGAGCATTCCAGCCCTAGGTCCTCCCAGGCAAAGAAGTTCCACCATAAATAAATAAATAAACTCGAAAGAGGGAGGGAGAGCTGGAAAATGGATTCGCTGACAAGGAGAGATAATAAATGAGAGGCGCTTTCAGATAGATATCTCAGACGTGAAATTGCGCCCAGCTGGTTGTGTAAGCAAACAAATAGTTTCATGTTAGGAACTCTCAACTTGTGGCTTGATGAATAGAACACGACAGAGGTAAATGGGTCTTTAACTCATTTAGGAATGCAACTCTTTGGCTTCCCAAGTAAAAGGCCCAGTGATGCCACGGATTCCGAGCAGGCCCTTTAACAAGAGTTTTATTAGTTCTTACTTGTGTGCCCCTCACTCCCCCACGCTCCTCACGGTCTTGCATTTGCAGAGCATTCGGGTGGTTTGTTCTGTGGAATCGCGGAGCTTACGGGAAGCGATTATGCCACTGTGGGAGATATAAAGAGTACCTGCGAGTGGAGCAAGGGACGTTTAAAAATAAACGTCGTTGCAAGCTCCAAGCGGAGGAGCCCAGGTGGTTCCGAAAGAGTGGGCCCCAGATCCCAGGGCCTCTGAGCGCAAAGCTGGACGGTGGGTCCTCCCGGAGCGCACTGAGACTCTTTGAGGCTGGGAAGTTGCCGCCAGAGGTGCAGAACCTGGACCAACCCGGGGGTGCGGGTGTGTGGGTGTGGGGGTGTGGGAGGGTGGAGTCCCTGAAGACTTATGTTGCCCTGGTGGCAAGGCGGGACCCGCATCCCCACCCGGGGTTGGAATATGCCCATGGTGGGCGAAGGTCATATTTTTCCTCCCTTGCACGAGGCCTCCTTCCTTCCCCACCCACACCCCCCGGCGATTCCCGGAGGAGAGAACGTCCAGAGATGGTCTTTCTGATGTTCTTAGCAAAGCCTGTGGCTAAAAGTACATTTATACTGGACTTCAAAGCCCTAAAGTTCTCAGTCGCCCAGCAAGTGCTTGGGTTAGAAAATAGAACGTTTGATTTTCATATGTCACAAGTAATTTCGAGAGGGAAGTCACACTGTGTGGGCCGCTCTCCAAGGTTAAGAAGTATTTCCTCTGGCCCCAAGGACGCCGTCCATTCATTCTACTCTGCCCTGTTAGTCCTAGGCTAGGATAGAGGCTGGGATGCGTGCCCTTAGGCGACCGTATGGCCTCTACCTGCTTGCAGCCTCGCACCCGGATTCCACGGCTCCCCCTGGTGCCCGGCACCAAAACCGGCTTACAGCGCACCGGCGTCCTGGCCGCCCCTCAGAGGCTGCTCCTACCTGATCTACCTCGTCCCCCCGCCCAGACCCAGTGCCATAGCGTTTCCCAGAGGCTGGGGAGGCACAGGAGCTCTAGAACATGGAGCCAGGTTAGCCCGGCCACGACACGGGCCTGCCCTGCCGCACTACAGGGAGGCCCCCGGAGCCGCTTGGCTTTCACCCTCCGGGTCGCCATCCCTAGACAGCCAGGCCGGGAGAGCCTTTAGATAACACCGGGGACTTAGAGGAAGCTTCCGGGTTGTCGGAAGACCCAAACCACTGCTTAGATGCTGCGGTCTCAGTAGCTAAACCTTCCCTTAGCGCCAGTGGATTCACCGCCCCCGACTGCGTGCTCTGAGCGCAGACAGCCTTGGGGGCCCCGCAGCCTGACCCACCCGGCTGGGGCGGGGGGCGGGGCACGTGGCCCCCGCAGTCCCTGGGAGACTCTGTCTCTATGGATGGCCTGGGAAAGGCGATTAGCTTTCTGTGTGATGCAGGTGGGGGCCTCGCTAGCCACTGAGGAGACAGGACAGAGGGAAAAAACCCGCTGTCCCCAGGCAGGCCCGCCGAACCCTGGAGCAGAGCACCGCTTGATCTTCCCTTCCCCTTAGCCTCAGGGCCTTCTGGCTCCTGGACCGAGCCCGCAAGCGAGTCTGTGAGGCCGCAGGAAGGCCGGCTCTTCTTCCTAAGCTTCCCGTGCTTGGGCTCAGGCTCGGAAAGGCCGCCGGACTTCCCCAGGTCGTGGGCGACGCTCCAGGCCGGGTCCCGCAAGGGCCAAGTTACCACTATCTCCTCCCCGACCCGGAGCAAGCGCAGCGCACGTCTCCCGCGTCGGCTCTGGGGCGAATCTCCACTCACTGGGTGCCTCCATATTGAAATTAATTGAAAAATACGTTTCCGACCTACGAAAATGTTTATCTGTTTTCATCAGAGGGATCACACTGTAATGAATATATTTACATCTCATTTCAAGAAAGGCAGGAAAGAACGGTGCGCTCTTCGTGGCAGCTCGACTCTCCCCACCCCTCCGCGCCCCGCGGCAGCCCACCCCACCCTAGCCCAACCCGGGAGGGTTCCCTGAGACTTTCTGGGGGTGGTGGTCAGGGGTTAAATGTGAGCTCGCCCCGCCTCCTCCTATCCTGGCCGTTCAACCAACCTGTAGAGAAGTCAGTCTCGGCCCAAAGTTGCTGTCCCAGGGAGTGGTACTGGGGATGCTGCGAGGGGCGGGGCGGGACCCGACCCGCGGGCACTCAAGGCGCTGGCGCCGGTCACACCCTACTCGCTCCGCAGCTCTAGAGCTCAGGTCCGTCGCCAGGCGGGCCCGGGTACAGGTCCTGGACCTACAGGGGCTTCTCCACAGAGAGCGCCGCACCCAGAATATTAAAACCCCAAGGGGCTGGAATGTAGAAGCTTGCTAAGGCTTTTTTTTTTTTTTAAGGGGGAAAAAAAAAAAAAACCAACAACAAAAAACGGAGACTTCTAAGAGACAACAAATTGAAAGCAAAACATTGCCTGATGACTTCTGAAAGTGAAGCTCTTGCCTCACCCAGGCAAGGACTCATCCAGTTTGGGACTGGGGGAAGGGATGAGAGGTGTTATTTTAAAAAATATGGCTTTATTAATACGTTAAGAAAGCGCTCCCTTGGCAGTACGTGTTCTCGCAGCGCCGGCTCGGATCATATAAAGCATTCATGCTCCGAAAGCTGTTACAGAAAGTTGCCCCCCACGCACAGGTTCAGGGGGAGACTTCTGCCCTCAAAGGACCAAGAGGGTGGGACGAACCAGCCCCAGCCCAACTCCCACACTCCCAGATTTTGGATCCACGCACCTAAGTGTCCCAGGGAGGCTCTTCCCTTACCCACCAAAGCTGAAGGACCCTCCAGGGAATCCCTATCACAGATCTTGAAGAGGTGGGCAAACCACATCCAACTCATCAGCGGACCATAAGGGGGAGCAAAACCAGGGCTCACTGCACTGGGGCCCCAACTCTCTCCCCCAAGCTGGGAGAGGCAGGACCCTCCAGCCGCTGGCATCCACTCACAGCACAGAGGAATCCGAGAGATGCCCTCCCTCCCAAGTCTGCCCCTTCATCCCTCTCCCTAGCATCTCCCACCCCTCGAGTTCCCACCTGCAGCCAGGCCCCAGCCTTGTGCTACCACGGTGTCTCTGAAGCAGGCGGTGCTCCTGGTGTTAGGTGCATGGAGACTGGGCTCCAGCGTGTGACTCTGCCAGCCCCAGCCCCTGTCCCAGCTGCGTTCAAGGCTGCTCACGGTCACAAGGTCGCAACAACTGCTGTCCATGACCAAGACGCCCTGGCCTTTCTGCTGACTCCAGCCCACACAAAGCCTGGCCCTCCAAATCTACAAAACCAAGACAGCACCTTGGTTTTAGGAAATGAATCCAGCCAACTTGACTATGGACAAAAAAAAAAAAAAAACACAAAAAAAAAAAAAAAAAAAAACACCCCAATTCTAATGGTAATTGAGGTGGATGTTAATTGTAGGTTCTCTTGCACTGATGACATCTGTCAAGCAACCAGACACGTGGGTTTTGCTAAATTCTTTTATTTTTGTTTAAATTTCACTTCAATTTTAATTCTTGAAGAACAGCCTGGACAACATATATCGCACTCATTATAAGAAGCAAAGGGTTATATCAAAAATTATTAGTATAGAATCACAGAAATCTGGTTTGGAACCAGAAAAAAATACAAAACAGATATAGATACATAGACACAGGACAATTTTTATAATTATTTGGAAAATGTTATTTTCCCTAATTCTTGTTTCCTTTTTTTTTTATGCGCATACAATGTTTAAATTTTACAAAAAAATGAAAATAAAGACTAATATTTTACAAAATGAATAACAATGTTCAGGGTATGTGTGTGTGCGTTTCTACATAGGGTTCAGTCCACTTCCATGTGTGGTGTTTTCTGTACAGAATATATCCACATCCGTCCACAATAAGTCCTGGAAGGTCCATTAGTCTCCTTCTGTTTTATTAAAATTCTCATGACACTCTCTTCCTATTCTTTTCTTTTTCTCACCCAACACAAAGTTCTTTTTCTTTCCTTTCCAACTTGCTCACAGATCTGATCCTAAGCGAGTGAGTCTCTTTTCCTCCTGGTTTACAGCTCCAGTTGCATTTCTGCAGGGTGGGCTGCTCCTGCCCCAGCCCTCCACCCACCGCCCCACCTGCCTGGCTCGCCGCACCCCATGTCAGCCACCCGGGCGTCCCTGCGGCTTTGGAGTCCTTGGCTCAGGCCGATCCTCCGAGTCTCTAGGGGGCGGGGGCAGGTGGGAAGCGCCCGAGGTCTAGGAGCATTGGATGGACATGTAAGGCCAGTTGAAGCTGCTCCCAGACAGTAACATATCACGGATGAGAGTTTCGATGGGGGTTTTACCTACCAAACGGACGAAGAAGAGCTGCTCGATGACGGAGGAGGACACGGTGCGCAGCGAGGGCAGTCGCAGCAGCAATTTGCCGAAGCGGCTCGGCTGGTTGGGGTACTGGCTCCTCACATACTCCTCCAGCGCACACTGCGACTTCTCCTGTAGGCTTTCGATGTGGGCAGCATCCGACAGGCCACAGGCGTCTGCCCGAGTAGCCACACCAGGGACAGACAGGGGGGAGGGGGCACACGGTTAGGTCAGCAAGCAGCAGAGACACAAGCCACACACACATACACACACGTAATTTTTAAGGACAAAAGGGGAAAAAAGAAACCAAATAAAAAAATTAAATCCTCTCTAAACCTTCCCTCTCCCTTCTCCATCTCCTTTCTCCAGCCCCCAAAACAAATAAAAATAAATCAAACCCCCACCAAGCCTAGGGGAGCTGGAAGGAGAATTACACGCATGCAGAGGCGGCAACTCTCTAGTCCCTTTGTTTTTTCCTCTTTCACCTTTGGATTAAATAATGTACGATGCTGGAGCCATGTTTTCTGTGTGTAGCAACCTGTCCTTGGCCTGCAGGGGAGCATCTTTCTGCCTGTGCTCATTAAAGGGAGAACTTTTGCCCCTTTTGCCCCTGATTTCAGGGTGTTCAGGAGCCCTGAAGAAATATGCAGCCTGGAGGCAACTAAAGGATTCTTGGAATCCCTTCTCAAGCCCAAACGACCCCAACCAGTAGCCTCAAGGAGAACCTAGATTGTGTAGTGAATAAACACATGGGAGAAGGTAAAGAATCATAGGCTGACAGTGCCTGGAATCAGATCAAGCCCATGTTTAGCAATATAGGATTTGAGATCCACTATCTATGCAAGCGAAGGCTCTGTAGCAAATCCTTGGTGAGGTGTACACTTATATCTGTGCCTTAGATCAAGTAATTGAAAATTGGTCACATCTCTGTAAGCTGTATAATAATCAGGAGGAATATGGCTCAGTTACTCCAGGCTGCGGAAAGGAGACATCTGCAGTGATCAGACACAAAGCTGGGCTAGAGGCAGCAGCAGCTGCTGCTGCTGCTGCTTCAAAGATGGGGAGTGGGGGGTGAGAGGGGATGGGGGGAGAGAGGCTTCCCATGGAAGGACCAAAGGGGCAGAAAGTCACCTTCACACAATGATGGCATCTCAAAAATTGTGTGTTTATCTCATATTAGCCAAGGTCCTTGGTCCTCTATAAAAATATTTCAAGACAGTAGATTATACTACACCAACTAACTAAAGCAGGCAAATGGAGGGGAAGGTGGAATCAGAGGGAGTGAAGGTTTCATCTCCTAGTTTAAATATCTGTGTTGTTTCTTATATTAATAATAAGCATTTTAAAAACAGGAGGATCACAGAGGAGCCCTTAGCCAGTTAGGAGGTTGACTAGAGATCAAAGGCAGAATTTGCTAATATATATTATCTGGGAAGAAATCCATGTGTGGCAATGCCCCCAAAGGACCCTGTATAATTATGAATGGGCAAATGTAACCCTAAGAAGACAGAACAAATAATTCAAAGCAAAACCCGTGTGTGTGTGTGTGTGTGTAGTTTCTAGCCTTATCTCTTTATTTTTCAAGAACTGGGATTTACAAAGCATTCTAACACCTTCATCTACAAGGCCTGGCCTCCAGCAAAAATACAAATAAAACTAGCGATGATTCAAGAAGTTCTGAGGGAAGTCCCCTTTGACCCCAGATGCAGGCTGGGTTCCTCTCAGATGTCTAATTACTCAAGCCAGCCACTTGGGTGCATCCACACTGGCCTGTCTTGGGAAACCAGTGAGGCTTTACAGCTAGCAGAGTCAGCGCAGGAGCTCTTTGGGGTTTCACTGCTCAGGGACCCGGAGGTCTGCCTTCGGCACCGCTGCTAACCTGGCTCTGCTGAATGGCCACCATGCAGACCCATATTTACATGTATCTTGCTTTACATGCATTATCTGCCATTACGCCATAGGATCCTTTTCAGCCCTAGATAATGCAATATGAAAAGGACCCACTGATATCCCAGCAGACTTTTTTTTTTTTTTTCAAAAGACCCATATGGCATCCCCTTCAGGTCAGTACAATATGTATCTGATATTTACGATTAGAGTCCCCAGAGTACAAGGTTAGTGATTACTATTAGTGACTCCCAGCTAGGACACTCCAAGTGTGGGAAGTCCAGGAAAGGCATGCTTGGCTGTTTCCATTTCCTTTCCTCCTTCCGAGGTAGAATGCCTGTAGCTGGGCCAGGCTGCCAGGTACCAGCCAGCCAGCCCTGTGACCTCCCCATGGCAGGAGCTGTTATTTAGGCCTGGCTTCCCACTCTGGATATTATTCACGCCCCCTCCCACCACAACAGGATTCCCCTAACTATGGACGGTACTGGAGCTCTCAGGTTATTCAGGTGGTAGCAGTGGCAGAACCAGGTGAGCAGGGGAATTAAAATGCAGTGCATATTTATACTCCATGAGTTTTACTCCAGATAAGAAAAGGAGGCAGAATGTGCAAAATCCATGTCTCACTTTTTATACAGTAGTGTCAATGTGGGAACCTTCAATATTTCTTCTACAGTGTATGAAAAAGAAATTATGTAAATAAATAACCATTACGGCTCAGGCCCTCCCGGCTTAGCCTTTGTAGTGCAGAGAATATATTTCATGTTGTGCATTCAGAAGAGTTTAGTGTTCAGAAAATATAGATGTAATCAGCTGCCATAACTAGAAATCAAAGTTATTATTGTGCTGCAAATGGATTTATTGTATTTATGTTAACTAGAAGGCTCCTTTCAGGGAAGGTCTCATTTATTTGAGGGAATATTTAGTGTATGAATTAATGAATTTTTTAAAAAAAGTAAGTTCAGGTCACGACCTAGTCCTTGGATGCAGTCCAGAATATTAAGGATTAAACATACCATCCGGAGGCCAAATGTGAAAACCACCACGGGGGACCCTCGTGCCAGCTTCAAATACTTAGCTGGAGCAAACCACGTTGGACAATATGTCTAAAATTGTCTTTTCCATCATTCAAAGTTTGCTTAAAAGTTGGATGGCTTTGAAGAGGCTTCCTATGAATTCCCTTCTGGCTAGCAATCAAAACAAGTTTAGGCAAAAGTGGAAATGTGTTGTATGGAGGAGGGGGATGAATTACTACTGACAGCTCTATTTCCATTTTCAGATATTCTGCTTGCAGTTTTCCAACAGAATAATATTATTGTTCACTTCTAGACAGCATTGCACCTTGAAAGAACCAAGAAAGTTCTTTAGGACAACTCTTTAAAGGAACACCTTTTATAAGGGTGTTTTAGAATGGAAAGTTAACAGAAAAGCATGAATAATTCCATACTCTTCCCTGCAGACTCCACAGTCCTCGCCTTTCTCTGGGAAAGGGCATAAGATCAGAAAAGTCAAGCGGGTTCAAAGAACCTTAGAGGGGACAAGGAAAACGGAAGGGAGACATTTCTTGAGAAGACCTCTGTCCAGCTCCAAGGAACATTTCTGCTTCAAGACACCTCTCTGGATCAGATTATAAAACCCCAGCTTCCTTGACACTGGCCTGCTTCCTGATGAATTTGGCTAAGGAGCCGGGTAGTGGAGAGCGAGCCAGGCCCCAGGCCTGCCAGAGCTAAAGCAGCCTGGTCGCTGCTTCCCAGGCTCTTTGTCACTTTTGAAAAACACATTTCCATCAAGAAGACTTATTAAGATAAAATGCATTCAAACACGGAGAAGGCTATTCAATAAATCTTCCATTTGTTTTAAGGTTCACACTTTATCCTCTTGCAAAGAAAAACTCCCTCTCCCACTAGCAGACCTGCATTTGCTCTGAAACTAAAAGGGGGGCAGTCCAAGTCCATGGCTCTGGCCACCCTGCATACTAATGAGATGCTCCTGTCTAAATAAATTATCTGCTGCTCAGATCGATATTAATACTACATTTACTACATTACAATATTGTGCAAATTTAAGAGTCATTTTAATACAATGTAAATACGATCCTTCACGCATGAAAGCCAAGAAATATTGATAGATTATACCACTGCTTACTGTTCAACAGGGCCTTGGGAAAGGGTTTTGCCATCTCTGCTCAAGAATGGTTTTAGTTTGACCTTTGGAGGGCCTGATTCGAGAACAGATTTATTGGGACAGTTTATTTATTCTCGGAATGGAGGAATTAAATACAATAGTGCCAATAATGATAAAACTGCAGCTAAACCCTACTACTTGGGCAGGGCCCAAGACAGACTCCGAGCAGCTCTGCTTCCCACCAGCGTCCTTTCTGGCTTTGTTTATATTTCCCCCCATTACCTGCTGTCCGCGGTGTTTATATGTTTCCCTCTTGCAGGTTACAATAATAAAGGCGGGCAGTGTGCTCAAAGGCTCAGATCGGAGCCCTTCAAAGGCAACGTTTATGCACTTTCCTGGAAGTTAATTTGAACCATCTATCATAAGAGAAATTGTTAACATGCATGTTACCACCGCCTACACTTAATTTGATATTTTAAAGGCAATCTGTTAAATTTCCAATATTCGTGTGTTTTACATAGTCATGAAATTTATCCCGGCCAGGAGTCCTCTCATTCTTGCAGGTTCTCCAGTTTTGCTTTTGTTTTCTTTTTTAAAATTCATTTATCTTTCTTGTTTAGATCGAAACCGTTTTTACGACCCTCAATAACCTCAGCAACTGCAAACATGAATGGTTTCCGATAAGGGAAAATCAGGCAGCAATAAAGTGGGATTATTTATGATTTATTTGGGCGTATTCTTCTCTTTCCACCTCTCTCGGTCTCTCTCTCTGTGTCGGGAAACTCATCCAGGGAGCATGCCACACAGAGGAGAAAGCCACATTCCCACGTTCTCTTCCTTCCCTCTCCTCCTCCAGAAACGCTGAGCCTCTGGCTCTCTCACATACACTCACACACACACGCGCGCGCACACCGCACACACGCGCAGCCAGACAGATCCACAGCACCGCCTCCTCCTCCCCCCCGCCCCCCCCACGGAACCGCGGCAGCCGCGGCCCGGCGCCGGGGTCCAGGCCTCAAGGCCTGGCGACTGCCGCCCACAGCCGCGCAGCCTCGGCTCCCGCACCGCCGCGCTCCCAAGATGGCAGCTGCGCCACCCGCCGCGTCCTCGCGCGGGCGTCGCAGGGCTGGGGCCAGACCCCAGGCTGGTGCAGGCCGGGCCCGGCGCGGCGGCGGCGGCTCTGGAGGCGCGGGACACCAGGCCAGGGCGGCGCGCAGCCTGTGCTCGCTCCCCGCGCGGCCTGCCCTCCCCGCGACCGTAGCCTCACCTGACGTGAACAGTACGATGGCTTTGAGACAGCTGTACTCGGCCGAGTCGACGTGCAGCGCCTTGAGCTTCTCCACCTGCTCCTGGAAGATGCGGATGTGGTCCATGAAGGCCACGACGCGATCCGCCGACATGGGCGAGGCGTGCAGGCCGGCGGCGGCCAGCAGCGGCGCCACGTGCAGCGGCATGGAGCACTGGGCCGCGTTGAGCACGAACAACTCGCTCCAGGTGAGGCGCAGCAAGGACACCTGGTCGGTGATCTGCAGATCCGGGAAGAAGGGGATGTTGCGGGCCCACTCGACGGCGCTGAAGAGCAGGCGCGCGGCCAGCTCGCAGATGTTCTCGATGCCCATGATGTTGTTGGGCTGCATGCACTGGCTGCCATAGCGTGACGTGGGGTAGGGCTCGGCGCGCAGCAGCAGCGAGATGTAGCCGGACAGGTAGCAGTGGCCGTTGAGGGGGTCCCCGTTGGTGAGCGCGTACTGGCCTGGGTTGGGCTGGGTTGGAGGCATTCTTCCTCGCTGAACCGCTGACAAAAAGAAAGAGAGAAAAGAGGCAATGTGCATCCAGGGAGCTTGCGAACATCGCCGCGCCGCAGCGCATCCGACACTGCGGAGGCTCTTTCTGCAGCCATACGCGTCCCGCGCACCTTCTCTCTCGCGCTCGATCTCACTCACATTCTACATCGCGAGGAGATCTGGGGAGAAGCCTTACAGCTCCGCGGCCCGACGTGCCCTGCCATCGCCTGCACCCCTGGCCACCCCAACCGTGCCCGAACCAGGCCTGACTTCAGGGCCCCCGGCATTGCCAGCCCTGCCCCTAAGACAAGAAAGTGTCAACCCTTCCGCCACCAAGAAGGAACACACAGAAAAATGAAACCCCACTCATCCCTCCAGACTGAAACAAATCTGGGTTTTTTTTTTTTTTTTTTTTTTTAAATAGGCGAAACCGGAGAAAGGTGGTGATTCTAGGCAAATGCCTAGAGGCCTCCTTATTTTCAAGCAAGCAGCATTTTGCCCCTAAAATGTTTCCGTATTCTCTAAAAATGCTATAGAATTATCCTTAAAATAGATACAAGTTACACACTCTACTAACCACTTACAACTTTTGAGTAGAGAACAAGTATCCTGTACCCCTCCCCTGTCCCTTCCACCACATAACCCACACAAAGTTCCCTCTGTTAAAAACAACAGAAAACTGAATATTTTCAAGAAAAAAAGTTGAACTTACAGTAGCCAAACATTATTGGGAAAAGTGGGAAATATAATTAAGTCTGTCCTGTGCGGTGCCACTGCAACCTGCAGCCAGCTTTTGCCCAGTGAATGCACGAGCTTGCAACTGCAAAAACACTGGATTCATTAACCATCTGAATGCAAAACGTAAGCATGCTTTGAGTTCTTAAAGCTGACCAAAGTTTTTTTTTTTTTTTTCAAAGTGTATGTTTTACTTCAACAGTGCCAGCGTTTTAAATTGCCATGTAAACAAAGGCAACTTTAGGAAAAGTTAGGGCTGCTGAACTCTCCCCCCAACAAATTAATATAGATATATCCATGTACACGCAGCTGTCTTTCTTCAGGTTGTGCACTATTTTCTTAAGTTTGCCTTGATTCTAATTTTAATGCAAATCCAAGTGCAATTTAAGCTCTTGAAATATAATGGCTAGAATATTTTTTTCTAATTATAGTTTTGAACTTGGTAATTATTTTTCAATTAAATGAGAGCACAATTCAAAGTTGTTGTTTAGATGTCTACAAAATCTCCCTGGAGCTAGGAATGAAGTCGTCATATTTGCCTGCTTCTTGAGATCTGAAGGAATTCAATTTCTTTTCTTATGGCATATAAAATATAATTTTAAAGTCAATTATAAGAAGGAGTAATCTGCATTCTGCAAAACTGACTGGTTTGCTAATTTGACTATAAGACATCTTTAACGATTGTCGGGAGATAAACTTTAACTGTAAACGGCTAAATATATTTATAAGAAAAGTGCTGCATCTCTTGCCACATGAACATGAAGCATATCTAAAATCAACATCAAAAGTTGTGTTTAAAAAAAAAAACAACATACAACACAGGGATTAAATGATGTGTAAGCTCATGCCAGTTGCAAGTCTGCATTATGGCCAAATCAGAAGGATCGGTAAATGCGTTGTAAATTGTAATTTGTATGCAGTATTTAAGCAGAGGGTGGAGTTTGATGAAGAAATAAAACGAGTATCATGCTTTAAAAAAAATGACACAACTATGAAAGCACGGTTCAGTCACAAACTTTCCTTTCAAAGTAGAGGGGTGAAAACAAGGCCACAGCTCCAGAGGAGGCGGCCCCCAGCTCCGTGGAGAGGACAGGGAACCAGTGAACGGGCCAGAAACCCCCCTTTCCCCCTAATTAGACCTACAAGTGCAATAAATCTCATTCCTCTTTTCCTAGCTAAGCTTCCAAAAGGATGATGGCAGCAATGAATCTACAGTTCAAGATACTTCAGCTCCCAGCCCTCCCCCATTTTAAATAAAGGATATGAAGAGATGGAGGGAAAGTGGAATGAGGAAAAAAAAAAAAACACAGAAAGGGAGTTTAATGGGGAAATAAGCAACCCCCCCCCCCCAGTTTCATGCCAGTACAAGCCCCAAGCATCCTCACGCACACTCGGGAAAGAGACACACACCGAGCACATCCAAGACAGAGGGAGGGAGGGGATTTTAAGCCACAGCTCACGATCCCAGGGACACAATCCCGAGCAGGCAGCGGGCGGGGTGGGGGAGCTGGGGAAAGGAACGCAGGCCCAGAGGGGGAGGCAGCGGCAGCGAGCTTGGAGGGGCGGGGGGGGGGGCGGATACGCCGAGGAGAGGAAGGCAGCGGGGACAGGGGAAGCTGGGACGAACCAGGACCACTGGAGCCCCAGCCCCACACAGCAAGCCACCCCCACGAGAGAGAGAGAGAAAGTGGGCCGGGAAAGCGGACGAAGCGCGGGGAGAGAAGCAGAGAAGAAATATTCACCTTCCCGCCTCATGCCCACTTTGAGGCACTTCTTGAGGCGGCAGTATTGGCACTGGTTGCGGTGGTGCTGGTCGATGGGACAGTTCCTGTTGGCACGGCATGTGTAAGTTAAGTTCCTGCGGACGCTCCTCTTGAAGAAACTTTTGCAGCCTTCGCAGGTGAATTGGCCGTAGTGCTTGCCGCTTGACTTGTCCCCGCACACCACGCACTCGATGTGCTGCTGGCTCTGGCCCGAGCCGGGCGGGCCCTGGCCCTTGTCCCCTGCCGTGCCGGGGGTGGCGGGCGCTCCGGGCTGGCCCGGGGTCTGCGGCGTGTGCGGCGCTCCCGAGCCCGCCTGCTGCTGCTGCTCCCCGGCGCCGCCGCCGCCGCCGCGGGCCGCCTGCGCTGCGGGGTTGGGGCCGCCGGGGTTGCCCCCGGCCACGTCGTCCTGCGGATCTCGCCAGCTGCTAACTACCATTGCCATATCTTTGGGCCCGGGGAGCGCTGGGGGAAGCCAAGCTGCTCGCCGAGGGCCGTGGGGAGCGCGAGCGCGCGGGGAGGGGAAGGGGAAGGGGAAGGGGGAAGGGGAGGGGGCGGGGGGCCCGCTGGGCGCCCCGGGGTCGCGGGAACCGAGTCTGAGCCGGCCACCGGCCGCTGCCGCCGCTGCTGCTGCCGCCGCCGCCGCTAGTGCCTCGGCCGCCCCGCTGCTGCTGCGCGCCCGCCCGCCCTGCTGGCGTTTTGTTGTGGTTCCTGCTGTTTTCTTTCTCTCTTTTTGCAGCCCCCCAGGCTCTCAAGCTCCCCCCCCCAACACCCTTGCTCCCCTAGCCCGCTCCCCCCCGCGCTCCGTTCCTGGGGGGGCCGCGCTCTCCTTCCCCCCTCCCCACCCCCCCCCGCGAGCAAGCTCCCTTCTCTCGCTTTTTTCTTCTTCCCCAAGTTGCAAAATCAGAAATGGCACAGGCAGCAGCGGGGAGCGGCGCGGGGCGCTGCGCCGGGGGCGGCGGGCATGGGCCACGGCGCGCGCACACACTCGCCCTCCGCCTTGCCCGCACCCCCGCGCGCACACACACACACACTCGCTCACCCGCGCCGGGCGCCCGCCCGCCCGCCGGGCTAAGCGCAGCGCGCGGGCTGAGCCGACATAGAGGAAGCCGGCGAGGGCGGAGGCGGCGGCGGCGGCGGCGGCGCAGGCGGCGGAGGAGGCAGCAGCGGCGGCAGAGGAGGTGGTCGCGGCTGCAGTCGCCGCTGGAGCCGCTGCCTCAGCAGCTGAGGCGAACGCCAGTGGAGGAGCCCCGGCCCGGGCGGGGGTCCGAGCCGGAGACGGGGCCGCAGCCGGAGAGCTAGCCTGGGCCGGGGCCGACTGCGCTGCCGCCGCTGTCCCGGCGGGAGCCCTCGCCGGGCTCGAGAATGCGGGAAGCGCGGAGAGCCGAGCAGGGCGCGGGGTGAGGCTGCCGCCGGCGATCAAGGCGCGCGGGTGTCGGGGGGCCAGGTCCAGGGCCGGACGCAGCCAGCCATTCAGGAAGGCAGCGCTGGAGAGCGGGAGGCAGCCGGCGAGGAGAATCACACACTTTGCTCTTTTTGTTGTGCCGGTGGCGCCGGGCTCTCGTTGCCTTCTTCTTTCAGGAGGTGACGGAAGGGGGAGAGAAATATGGGATATTCACGCTGGCGACGAATTCACAGCGAAATTGAAAACATAAAAATCAGAGCAAAAGGAATTGCAAAAAAAAAAGAAAAAAAAAAAAAAAAAAGCGAGAGAGACATCCAAAGTAGGTCGAATAAATAATCCTCTTCTTTTTCTCTTTCTTGCTCCTTCTTCTGCTTCTTCTGCTATAACACACAGAGCTAGTTTAAAAAACCCTGGAGATCGCCCAAAAATGTTCTTTTTTTAGTATTTTAAATAAGTGCTCTTCAGTTGGGAACCAACACCCTCCCTCCAAAAAATATCATATATGTATAAAATAACGATAAGAAGAATACGAAGGGGTGCCTCCTCCTTTTTTTTTTTTTTTTTTTTTTTTTTTTTTTTTTTTTTAAAGTTTAGCCCTCTCTCTTCTGCAGGAATGGAGTAAAAGAGAGGAGGGGGGAAAGGAAAGAAAGAAGGAGAAGAAGAATAAGGGGGAACAACTAATAGAATATGTAAGAAAGGAGAATGGGGAGAGGGGAGAGGGGGAGAGAAGAGGGCGAGAGAGAGAGAGAGAGAGAGAGAGAGAGAGAGAGAGAAGAGAAGAGGAGAGAGAGAGAGAGAGAGAGAGAGAGAGGGGGAAACAGAGGGGGAGAGGGAGAGACAGGGAGAGAGGAGAGAGACCCAAAAATTGAATGCGTTTAAACGGGAGGACTCGCAGAGCAATGTTTCCGAAAGGGGGATCTGCGCGAATGTCTGTATATAGTGAACTTTGACACTACTATTGAAACTGACACGTTTCTATGGAGATCGCTGCCTTATATGGAGCTCGTGTCAAGGAGCCAAGAGAAGGGCTGCTGGCAACTGATAATCAAAGGCGACTGACTGGTCAGAACCCTGAATCGGGGGGGAGAGAAAATGGGAGGCTAAGGTTAGCCAAGCCTCCCGCACGCCATTGGTTGGAGAGCCCCTCCCCCTCCTCTTTTTCTTTCTTTCTTTTTTTTCCCCCTTCCCTCTTAGCTACCTACTGACTGGGATGGCGAGGGGAGGAGGAGAGAAAGTGAGCGAGGGGGGTGTGCTTCTGACAAGCGCAATTTACATTGAGATCGCCCTGCGCTGCTATTTACTCTGAGACCTGATTAGTATGGGTCGTCTATGGTCACACACACCCACACCCACCCACACACACACACACACAGCAGCAGAGGGGGAAGGGATGGCGAGGGGGAAATGTATTCCGATGGATCGAAAAGAGCATTAGAAGGAAATTATTTTGATTTCTTCTTAAAAGTTTTTAAAATTAGATTTTATGAGCGTGAAGAGAGTGTCATTGAAAATGTTAGAAAAAATTAATGGGAATGAAACTCGCATCATTTTAATGATTCGTGAAATATACTGGGTTTGGATTGTTTTCCTCTGTTATATAGGAATAAATCAAGTCTGGCTTCTGTTAATTTTATTCCTTTTATAGAAACAAGGTAGGGTTTTCCTATTTTTTTTTTTTAACCCCAATACATCTTGGTTTCAATGGTTTAATTGAAAAAGCAAACTACTGGAATTTGCAGCTAATGCCACAAATTCGATCCGAATCAGCTGATCCCAAAGATGATTTTAAAAATAAACTTTTCAATCAATCCAGTTTTCCTTTTATTTATTTATTTATTTTTTGGTAGTATCCTCAGGCTGTTCCAAACGCCAAACAACGCTTCAATAATTATTAATCAAACGGAAATAAATCCTGATTTTGTTGTTTGGAGGGGATTAGTGCAGGTCCCGAGAAAGGAGAGCGCGACCAAGGGAGAAAAGAAGGGGAGACGTGGAGGGGGGAGGAGTGGGACAAGAGAGAGAGGAGAGGGGAGAGGGGAGAAGGGATGGGGGTGGAGAGGGAGAGAGGAGAGAGGGAGAGAGGGGGCGGGAGGGGCGAGGGAGGGAAAGAGCGAGCGAGCGAGCGAGACCCCGATTCCCGAAGGTGATTGGTCGCGGGAGGAGGGGCTGGCGGGAGGAGCGGGACCCGCCGCGGGGCCTGTAGGAATCGCTGGCTCCGGCTGCCACCTAGCGGACGGGAGCTGTGCCCCGGCGACGCACAGCCTAGGTCGATCCTCCACTCCCCGCCTGTGCCTTTTCTCCAAACGAGGACAACACTTTGAAAATTCTCTCAATGGATTTTTTTTTCCTTGAAAGATCGTACTAGGGGAAAAATGATACTTCTCTTAGTTACATATTCTCCAATCACACACTCGCACCCCCCACGTTTTGAGATCGTTCCCTTAGGCAAGCTTGGGCGGGCGCCTAGAGGCGCTAAGTGACAAAGCGGCCACTGCTGCCGCCGCCAGGGGTGTGAGCCCCGCTCGCCTGCTAGCCTTTCGATTGGGGAGAGCGTAAAAGTTTGTCTGAGATCCAGCATCCCGAGCTCCAGCACGCCCTCAGGTAAAGGTTTAAGTATACAGCCACGTTGTATTGACAGAGGAAGGTTGGATTTTTTTGGTTTGTTTTTTGTTTTTAATACTGGTTCTCACTTTAAATCTCACCAAGTAGGGGTTTGGGAAGAGCTGCTTTTTAGGATGCTTTTTGCACTTCCCGGTCTCTCCAGCCTGCAAGTTTGTAATCGGCGACCGCCTAATGACAACAGAAGCAATAATTTTAAAGAGCAGAATAAAGACGTTCCTGTGCCTGCCCCCAGTCCTTCCAGCTCAAATAAGGGAAAGACTGTCAAGACACTCTGTGAGAGGCAGCCCATTGTACGCAGCTGATGGAGAGGAGGCAACTCGGGGCGACAGGGACTTCTCACCCTTGCTTCTCCCCTCAAATAAACTTGCTCATGTCTCCTGCTCAGTTAATAGATGAAATAAATACGATTAAAGCAGATAAAAAAAAAAAAAAACAGCAAACTTTCTATATACAAATTCTAAATTTCAACTCCCCAGACTGTACAGAGGCAGGAGTGGAGGACAGAGGAAGACAGGCAGAGAGAGAGGAGAGAGGGAGAGAGAGAGAGAGAAAGAGAGAGAGAGAGAGAGAGAGAGAGAGAGAGAGAGAGAAAGAGAGAGAGAGAGCGGGAGGGAGACAGCGAGAGGGAAAGAGCTCGGAGAGAGACGGAGCGTGTGGGAGAGCAGGCAAGAGCAGGAGGAGAGAACAAGCGCCAGGCAACCGGAGGCCAGCGGGACGCTGGGTCCGCGGGCCCGGTCGCCCTCGGACCTTGGACCCTGCGGCGTGGGCACAAGAAGCGAGAGTCGGCCAAGTCCTGATCCAAACAGGCGAGTAACGCAAAAATTATCGTTTCTTTTGAACTCGGGGTTGGTAACGTGGGCAGGCCGGGAGGCGGCCTTGGTCCGCACAGTCTGGCCGGTACCCAAGTCGAGACAGCCAGGGCGGGACGAAGAGAACTTTCCGCGGGCTCTGGCGGGGATCTGCCCTCTCCCGGCCTCTGTCCCTTGTGGCGCGAAGGCTGGAATCGAGGCCGCCGCGCCGCCTTGGAGGTGAAGATCGTGCCAGCAGAGCATCAGTCCAGATTGAAAACAGGGCACCTCTTCTCCCCGCCCCATCCGCTATCCCTACCTCCTCCAGGCGGGAAATGGCTGCGGGCCCTCCCAGGCGCCAGCGCGGGCAGGTGGACCCGCACGTTTAGCACTAACTCCCCCACAACCCCCCGCGCCTCCTCCAGTGCCAAGCCGGAGCTGTGGTGGAGCCGGCTGCGGAGCGCGGCCTGGCTGGCCCTTGTGCCGGCTCCACGTCTGACTGGCCGGCCGCGCCAGGGCCAGGCGAGCTCGGCCCCCGCCGCTCATCTGCGGGCGCTGTTTGT
This sequence comes from Tolypeutes matacus, assembly GCA_026826555.1. Lineage (NCBI taxonomy): Eukaryota > Metazoa > Chordata > Mammalia > Cingulata > Chlamyphoridae > Tolypeutes > Tolypeutes matacus. The sequence goes on from JAKSZT010054416.1 coordinate 18,817,825, forward strand.
AATGCGATCCCTAATGTAACGCGATCCCTCAACGAAACGCGATCGATGGCTGCCTGTTTGATGTGGGAGATAATGTCAGCGGATTAAAAGGGACACCGAGCCGCTCTCTTGAACCGGGAACCCGCGGCGGCAGTGGCGAGCGAGCGCCAGGATCCACAGCCCGGGAGCGGAGCCAGACTCCTTGCGCCGCGGCAGGCGGGTTGGGGAACCGAAAGGGGGTCGCCTCCCAAGGGTGGGAACGGAGTGGGTGTGTATATGTGAAAAGAAGAGCCTCAAAACCAACAAGAGCGCTTTCCTCAGCGCTGAGCAGGGGCGCGCGTTTGCGTCAGAGGTAGCGCGGGCGGGAGTGGGGGGCGGGGAAGCCGACGCCGGGGGCCGCGCCCGGGGGCTGTGTGGGCGAGGGAATAAGGCTGCCTAGTCCTGCGGGGCTGTTCAGGGTTCGGGCCCGTTCAGGGTTCGGGCCCTGCAGGCGAGAGGCAAGGCAAGGCGGAAGGACAAGCTGAGTCTTCCTGGGAGCGGCCCCTCCCTCCCCTCACTCCCCCGCCCCCAACTTCCAAACTTGGCAAAGACCCCTGGGACCCGGCGTGACCAGAGAGGTGAGGGAGAACAGAGACCCTGGAGGCTGCAGGCGGAGTCGTCAGCAACTCCGGAAGGAAAGGAAGGAGGGGTGCAGCCCCCGGACCTAGTCCAGGGGCGGTCCGCGAGCCACGAAGTCGCCGGCTTTTTGGAAAAGGGGCGCCGCTCGCTCTCCTGCGGGACATTTGAGCCAACTTTCTATCGCGAGAGGGGAAGGGGAGAAACCCAGGCTTTTCAAAGAGGGGTGCTATCCCACTCTGGGATTCTTCCTGCCCTAGTGGCACTTAGGGTTGCGATTCAACTCCTGATCTGTGCTTCCGGACTGTGCACCCTCAAGGCACCTCCACTTGTGCTCACAGCCCCGCCTCCAGCAAAATGGCTTCCGTGGAGGGATTGAGGGGTCAGTCAAGGTCCTGGGGGAGCTCTGGCTTGCCCTCTACACGGCTGTCTTTTGTGACTGGTCCACCTTGGCCCACTCGTCCTGAGCCTAATGAGCCCCTCCTCATTCAACCAAGAGATAGTACTATCTGTCGTTAGTTGGTGCACCTAATAGAAAAGTGGTCATAATTTGTGAGGGTACTTAGGACCCCAAACTTTGAACACAAGTCATGCTCAGCTGCAGAAGCAGAAAATGCATTTGCAGCTTCCACTCTTCTTTCACCTATCCTCTCTTCTCCAGCTCTTCCTCCTTCCCTCCTCGTGTGGACGTGGCTCTTCGATCCAGAACCGCTGTGGCCCTTAGCTCAGCACTCTACCCGAAGCTGCCAGACGGGCCTTCCCGGCCCACGTGGGCTCGGCTCTTTCCCCAGGGCTCTCTCTCCCGGTTAGGCCCGTCTGGAGAACCAAAGAGTCTCGCTGAGGTCTGGGCCTCCAGGGCCTCCCTTCTCCAGTCTCCCTCTGTCCTCCTGGTCCCCACAGGTCTGCTCAACACATACAGAGCCTCTAGTGTGCCCCAAGAGGCGATGAGAAGGTATCCCTTCACTTGTGGAAGAGGAACGGGGCTGTTCGCTTACAAAGCCCCTTGTGGGATGCTATCATCATGGCTCAGCTTAATCACTTTTTAAAAGACCTACCACACAACACTTGATCTCTCCCAGTCGGACAGCCAGTAAACAGTCATGACCTGGAGAGAGAGAGAGAGAGAGAGAGAGAGAGAGAGCAGAAATGTGTGGGATTGCACACATAGCGCGGAATTGCGTGCCAGGTCCCAGAGCCCCGATCTAAGCAGGTTTTCTAGCTGATTAACACTCCCGCCTCCCGACATCTTTCTTAAAACAAGGCAGAATTATTCTTCACTAATGCAATGGCCTCTTTGATTTTGCTTTCCCGAAACTCACCCACCCGCTCATTCATTTTGGCTTTTTGGTAAATCACGTTGAACAAATGTGTTTAGAAAAATATTTTCTAAATCTAGTTCAAGACTCATGAGACCCTACAGATGATCTGATATGCGTAGACAATTCTGTCTCATCCCTCTCCCCCACTTCTAAATCGTTAAAAACTGGCATTATTCTGTTTAGAGAGACCACAGAATCCTGTTTTATCAAGCCCATCTGGAGAGATGAACAGGCCTGCAATCATTGGAAGAAAGGTCAGTTCCTGTGATCTTGTTGCAGACCTTTCCCAAAGAGCTCATTTTAAAGGTGTGGAATCAATTAGTCCCCCTTGGCATGTGATTAAGGCCAGGAAGGATCGCAGTTGAAGATGATGTATTTAAAATATTCTTGCACAAATCTTTTGGAGGAAAGGATGAGGCACAGGAATGCTCACTTAACGTCTTATGATTATTTTAAAACAAAATAAATAAACTAAAAACCCCAGACTATCTCAGAAAGAGATAATCTCCCCAACAGTGAACTCTGTCAGTATTGTGGCTGCCCCACTGTAAAAAGTTCTGCCATTGTCAATACAAAAACAAGGGTGGAAAGGCCAAATTGGGAATCGAGCTTCTGCTGGACCACCTGCTCTTAGACTGCCAATGTAGCTGAACCACAGATCTAGCAGGCTTACATGCTCACTATCACTCTGGTAGCCTAGGCACTTCTTTGTCACCTTTGGGTCAAAACAACCAGAAATAAGTGCAGATCTACTTTACCTTAGTAAGCAGTTTAGTTTGCTAACAAGAACCAGCCATTTAAAGCATATGTTTTGAAAAAGAGATAAGTGAAGCACTTCTCTCTTCTGTCTGGGCCCCTGGTTAGAAGGCCCAGGAGTAGCAGCCAAGGGACAACTGCAGGAGAGCAAGCACTGACCTTTGGATGCAAAGCAAGCCTTTTTAGAGGAGGCAAAGTGACAATAATTCCTAGTACACCAATGGAGTCATGGCCAAATATTTACTTTTTGTAAAAATCATGGTGTGGATATCTAAATTCATTTATGCAAAATGAACTGGAGACTTATTTTAAATGCCTCACTTGAGTGAAGAAAAACTGCATGACTATTCTTCACAGGGAAAGTGGTTTGGGTTTGGATGAACAGGTGAAGTTTTGAAATTAGTTTGAAGGTGGTTAGAGTACTCTGACAATGTACTCAACTACACTATATAATCATTTTCCTTAATAGTTATCAGAGGACTTATTTTATTTTTTAAACTACAAGATTAGCCCATTAGAAGTAAATCTGAGTTGGACATTTCACTGACTAAAACTGGTCGCATGCATTTAAGTCTTTAATGTCACTTTCTTCACTGCTTATAAGATAAACCAATGGAAAAGTATTGACTCACAAAGCCAGCAGATCTGCTGGTAACTATAGTCATGATGCAATTGTATGTACCTATCAGAAGGTTGATCTAATTAATAAACCTAACATTTCCTTCTAAACTGTCAGTGGAAAGATATGTTTATTATATCAATGAGGAGAGAGGGGTTTAGGTAAAGTTTAAATGAAAAAGAATGAGCAGAGCACACCATTGATACAAACCACATGGTGCAGTAAATAATTATGCCCTCTATTATGCTATGCACATTTTATTTACCCATTTCAGAGGTAGAAAATAAACCTAGCCCATCTACCAGAAGAGTTAATAAAGTATTCCAAATGCATGATCTAACAAAACTCAGGGACAGTTCTATGTTTTATTGTTAACCCATTGCATGAAATTTTCTAAAGCTGAAAGGAAAAAGGAAAAGGCTTTTGTGTCAGTTGATCCTTGGCTATTCTAGGGCTCAGGTTGGTGTGAAAGGGATGAGGAGGTCACTTGAAATCTCCTTTTATCTACTATTTTCTCTCTGGATCAGCAACTTTGAATAGACATCATCTAATCGCTCTTAGTGGAAAGAATCTATGGAAGCAACGAAAATGCCTTTACTCCAGAAGCGAATCCATGTGTGCGGACAGCTAGCTGAAGCTCACAGAGAACTGCATCTCTGCACACATGTGCTTAGAGGTTGTTTTTGGAGTGCATGGGTGTACACATAAATGTTTCTAATAAATTTGGGGGGGTGTTTATGATTGAGTAATTTTTCTCTCACACATAATTATCTACACTAGGATTCTCTATTAAGTCCAGGTGATAATTCCACCTGACTCTTCCTTCACCTCTTCCTTGTCTCCAACCTCTGTGATATCAAATTTAAGTCCTGAAAAAAAATTAGTGAAAAGTCCTTTTTGTGAAGACATCTTATTTCCTGGAAGTCTCACTGACAGGAGGATTTCTCTTCAGAGGTTAGAGACTATGAGACAGGTGGGAAGTGATGGAAAAGACTGAGACTTTTACTTTCAATTTCTCCCTAAGATTTTTTGGTCTTTTTGGTCTTCATTGGAACTAGTTAAAACAAATTACAAAGTGGAAAACAGTAGCCTGACATTAGGCAATTAAGTTTTCTTGGATACATATGTCCAAATCCTTGAAGCAGAATAATAATTACAATTTATTGAAATTAGAGTTATTTTAGCAAGTCTGATATGCTGACTAAAATATTATTCGAGTTGTCTTCCCTAGGTGTTGTTATATTTACTTCAAAAAGGAGAAATCCCCCTCCCCCAGTGTTAAATATGAATGATTATCCAGAAAAGGGCATTTGATTTCTAGAATAGAAAGCACTGGGCTTTACCTCCTAAGAAGCAGCTTCCCCCACCCCTTCTTGTTCTCCTAAGAAATATTCCCATTGCTCCCAGAGCCTGGGACACTTGGCTGTAAATTTCTTTAAGGGAATACTCGGTTGCCAGGGCTACAAGTTCCCATCTCAACCTGCCAGCTTCTCCGCCCCGTGCTCCAGATCCTAGGGACGCTTGGCTCTCCGGGCTGGGACCTTGAGTCTCCCTCCTCCTCGGCCTCCCCCTCCCCGAAGCCTTCTGGAGATGGCAATTCCAAAATTCGAGGTTGGGTGGGGGAGGATTAATCCCTCTTTAACTCCTCTCCTTCCCGCCCTCAATTCTGAACCCCAATGGATCCGTTTCCCTGGGATTCCTGGTGAATAGGCACGTAGGAGCCGCCCTGCCCAATAAAGATTAAATTAAGTAGAAGAATCCCAGGCGCTGCATATTTGGAAGCTCCGGTGGGGCGTCAAACCGACGTTTAACACATTTTTTCCACTCACTGTGCACAAATCCTGGACCTATTGGGTCCTTTTAACTTTTGAAAGGAAGGAAGAAAGAGATAAGGAAGGAAGGGAAAAATAAAGAAAAAAGGCAAAGAAACTCACAGAGAAAATCCAGTTTCAAGGGGACATTTACTTTGCGCTCAGAGCGGCTGAAGGCAGAAGCAGGGCTACTTGACCTCTTACAGCCTTTTCCCTCTCTGAACCACTCCGGGAGTTGGAGACTCCCTCTGCCGCTTAGGGTTCGGAACTTTGCTGTTTTGTAGGTTCTGACTGCTACCCTTAGTGACGGGGGTGGCGGCCTTGGGTCATAACTGGATGTGCAGATGAGGGGTGTGCTCAGAACTTCGTCGTGTCCTGTGTGCTCACTTTTTTTTTTTTTTTAAACCAAGGTTTGAGTAGCATGAACTGAGCAGTTTCCTCCAGTTGCTGCCCAGCAGGACAAACAATAGCTTCCTCTGTCGGTGTTCAGGTCGCTGGATTCTGACCTTGGCGCTGGGGCCGGATCAGGTGCCCCCATGTCCGAGAGCCATCCTGGCACCACCATATGACCTCCTTACTCCCACCTGCTCCTTTAGTTTGTGGGCGCAGTCTGGAGGAGCAAAAGCAAAGTCCCTTCGTGGCAACGGCTCGGCCGTGCAAATACAACACTGAATAAATTAACCTCAAACCAGCTAGTTGGGGTGTAGTAGTTTAGCAGGACTAATTGCATACAATGGAGCTGAAATGACTTTTCCAATTAGCTGCTGGTTGGAGTTTAGTTGGAGGAACTGTCAGCTCCAACGATGGGTAATTGCTTTATTGCTCACCAAACTATCATCTATTTAGAACATATGTGCTAATTACTCTGGATGGGCGTCGAAAAAGAGACCATAAATCTAATAGCACTTTAAAAAGTCTATGGTGCTTGTAAGCAATCCCAGTCCTTTGCACATTCTCTCCAGCCCAGGTTGGAGTGATGGATGGCTGTCTTTCAGGAAGGCGACGGTTTGGACTGGAGGCTCAGACCGGATGCTCTGGTCAAATCGCGTGCTGGAGAGCTAGCGACCAGCGCACGCTGTGCCGAAGCGATAAATTACTGTCATCAAAACCAGCCCCCTCTTTAGCGAATACTTTTTCCCCCTCATTTTTCGAAAAAGATTACTTTAGAAATCTTTTAATTGGATTATGCTGGGAAATTAATCTCCTTTAGCCTAGGTTAAATTTACTGTGGCCACTGTTGGGAGGAAAGCCCTTAACTGCAGAGAGTCACGTCTCCTTGCTCCCTCCCTTTCATAGCTCTCCAGGGTCTCCCAGCTGCGTGCGGTAGCGGTGCCCAAGTACTGCAGTCTGTCCTCCCTGTCTCGGGTGGCTGGGATGAGAAAAGGTGGAAAGACACGTCTGGGCGGATGGCCCCTGCAGTCCTCCAGCGAATTCTCTTTGTCCTAAACGCCACGTTTCTGTCCCAGATTCTCTAGCTCCATACCCCGCATCTCCACAGCAACTTGCCTTCATCCACACCTCAATTTCCGGGGTTTCTGGGGGGGGGGGGGCTGCTACCGTGGAAGGAGGAGGCTAGAGTGGCGGCAAGAGGCGGTGGGGTGAGTCGGGGTACTGCAGCCAAATTCAACCCCTCCCTCCCCAATCTCCAGCAGAGAGCCGTGGCCTTGCGAATTCTCTTCACTCGGGGCCCTATTTCCCTGCGCAAAAACGCACGGCTTGCTCTTGGCGTTCTCCCTGGCACAACTCTAGAGACACTTCCCTGGACGTACACAGCGCTTGAGGTCTGAGAGTTTGCCTCCCTTCCTCCCGGCTCCGGGAGCACTAGCGCAGTGTGGGACTGCGACCTCTTTCCCAGCCCGGCCGCCCTGCGCCCTCAGCCTGGTCCAGCAGCTGCTGCGAAATTGCAGGTCGCGTCCCGCCAGGCGCGCGTCTCAGCGGGATATGACAGCATCTGCCTGAAACGGGATACCTACTTTCGCAGCTCAATTTAGCTCTTAATAGCAGCCCTCTGAGGTGTGGTTAATTGATGGGGATAAAGGCGTAATGACTTGACGGGGAGACGCCAATGATCCTTTAATATACTTTTAAAAGAACAACCACCCCAAACACCAGCGACTCACTGTGCCGTGAGGGGAAAAGGCAGGGATCTGGAGGCTACAAATGCGGCTCTTGTGCTGTTTGTACCTGGAGGCGTCAGCGCGGTTGAGTCCTGGCTCTCAGGGCTGGGGCTCCCGGGAACCGCCAGGGCGCGCAGCTCCGGCAGACCGAGGGTTCGTTGCGTGGCTGTTGGGGAGCAAAGCGAGCTGGGACTGACAGGTGCCGGAGCCGGGAAGGATGTCGCCCAGCTCAGGCTCTGCCACTCTGTCACCCCTACCCCTCCGCGGGGCTGGACTCCCAAGCGCCGGGTGCTCCCACGAATTGGCCAACTGGCGGTGCTCGCTGGAACTGGTGGGGTTCCGCGGGCTAGACAACGTGTAAGGGGCCCCAAAGCCAGGAGAAAGAGACACACGCCCGGGGTGAGGGTGGGGCGGGTGTGTGAAGATCGCCCCGGAAAGCACAGCAAGATCACAGCAGCCCTGAGCACGTGGCAGTGTTTATGCCGGGGCTGCCCTGAGTCCTGGGCTAGGTGGCCTGGGATTTCTTTGCGCTCCAGCTGGGTCCCGCTACTGGGTCAGAACAGCCCCCGCGCACTACACACCCAGAGCTCTGCCCACCGCTCTCGCCTCAGCACTTTCCCTTTCCTTCGCCTAACTTCCCTTAGTTAAGATCTGAGTATCAGACGTCAAAGGAGTGTTTTACGCAGAGCAGGTCGTGGTCTTAGTTCACACAAGCACTAAAATGGGGGGTGGGGGTGGGGGGTGGATTCAGAATGCCTTTTCTATTTGCAAAGGGGAGTCGCCTCCTGGTGCGCGCCGCGTAGTACCCAGTAGGTTTTGCAAGTCTCCAGTTTTAAAGTATAGTGAGGGATAACCTTGATGCTTCAGGTTCGAGCTCCCTCTGGAAGCGGAAGGAGAAATGACTCCAATCACCGTCCATATTTTATTGTATTGAACGATCGCAGGTGTTTTGGCTGCTGCTATTGTCTGCTTTCCGCCGTGAGCCCGTAACAGGGAACAAGAGTCCCAACAAACTTGGTTTCCCCAAATCCCTGCGGCGGAAAAGGCATCCGTTGTCACAGGGAAAACTTAGGGATAAAGGATTTGAAAAAACGCAATTAGGAGTCCTGAGTCGCAGAGTGTGCCTGTCTTGGTGTGGTTCCGCCCTTCCAGGTCACTATGTAACTCATCTAATGTGGTCGTGCCCTCTGTGGGTCGCTAGGAATCAAGATTCACTGTCGATTACCCGTCGAGCTCCCGACCTCTTTGCAGCCAGAGCTGGACAGAACAGCGAACTGGGCGTTCTTGGGCGCCTCAGAGTCAGGAAGAGGGACTCAGGTCCAGGTCCATGCCCGAGCCGGCGACTCCTGCTCAGAAGCTCTGGCTGGGGATGGAGTCCGTGACCCAGACATAGGTCTCCTCAGGTGAGGGCGCCCGAGGCTTTCTTGGAAGGCCCAAGGCTTTTCTGAGGTGCCTGTGGCGGCGCCTAAACGGCCTGGGCCCTCCACGCTGCGTGTCCCCTAACGACGGCCAGGTTCCCATTGCAGTGCTGGGCTCTTAACCCCTCAAGAGCGAATCCCTTGCGAACCAATTCTCCATTAGCCTCCCGAACAGGGGCTCCTCCCTCCTCTTTCGAGGCCGGGCAAGTCTGGCCTCGCGCGCGACCCCGCCGGGAACAGCTGCCGGAAGCGGGGCCCACATCCGGGGCACTAAACCTCGCGCGCTCGACGGAAATACGGGCATCCAGCGTGGCTGAGGGGACCTGGCTGCAGCTTGCAAGCGCTGGGAACTCGCCTGAGGGCGGGAGGTCGCGCCCTCGCCGGTGACTGGGACTAAGGCCATTTATGCGTTGAAGGCTCCAGTCGCGTGAGCAGGCCAGAGTGGATTAAGATTCAAAAAGGAGGCCGGCCTGACCCGAGGGTGGTGCACAACCCCGAATCCCGGGTCCGCGCCTACAGTCGGCGCCGGCAGTTAATGTCCCTTTGAGTAGGAGCTACAAACCTCTTAGGAAGGGGCTCCGAGGGAGTGTGAGCCGGCCCCTGCACAGCCTTGCAAGGCCCAGAGTCTCACCGTCGAGCGTAACCGCTTTGCGAGTCTCCGGATTAGGTTTCTTTCCGCTTGCTGGGTACGGAGCTCTGAGTCTTGAAGCTCTCCGGGGCTGGCTAACAGTTTGCTTTGCCTTGAGCACCTATTCTTTACAGGTGTTGGGTTGAGGGTAGTAGAGATAGAGGTCTGGGGCAAGGCTAGGGAACCCCGAACCTGATTTTCTAGTTTAATGTGGAGCTTGGTCTTAAATCGCTGGAAATTCAGCGGTGGTTAACCTTGTGGCCTTCGGGCATTTTTTGAAAGCATCCGTTTACAATGAGGACAACAGCACGAAGACATTGCTGTGTAGTTCGTAGAAAAGATCTTGGGAGACCACATCTCAAGAGTTTTTCCAGGGATTGTTTTATAATCTTTCAAATTAGAGCATTGGTATGTATCTCGCCACCAGTACACTTGAGTAGTATCTTCCTTCAGACAGGGATTGAGAAACGGAAATACCAGCACCCTACAGCCAAACTGTTGTGAGGACTGATTGCAAGGGAACTAGTGCTCCAGATGTTGCACTAGAGGCGCTGCAAGTGTGAGCAGGTAATGTGGAGAAGAGTGACATTGTTAACAGAAAGCATCTAATTAACAATGACTTCATTTGATTGGAAGGATGAAAAAGCCTTTTTAAATCAATCCAGATTCACTGGCCTAAGCTCAGCCAATTTATGAATATGGAGCCTGACTGGGGTCTGCTTTCTTTCAAAGATGTCATTTTAGGGGTAATAGCATAGGTGAAGTCATTTGGTTACACTGTGGAAACTTTTATAGTGCCTTCTTTGGGAATTTAATTCAGTGCTTCTTCATTTTATTAGGAACAGACTGACTCCATCAACTGTGCTCTCCCTATTTGGAAAGAGGACTGCTTGAAGCAATTAGGTTCACCAATTAACATAGCTTTACTGACCCCAGCAGCAGCACCACTCCTTAGATTATACATTTCATCAAAGTCAGGGAAGAGCTGGAGCACAACGTGCTTCCCAGGTGTCCAGATTGGGGAAATAAGGCCACAGGCAGGGTATAGAAGCATAGGACAAAAAGCTTTCTAATAGTCCTCAAGTGTTTGTTTCAACAATTTTGGTGCCTTTTTCTCCTCTTTTCTGACTTTGGATCCTGTAACATATCCTTACTTTGACTTAGCTTTTAAAACCTCTTTCCTTTGCTTGTACTTTGCAGAATTGCTTTTAAGAAAGTGATATTTCTATCTTCTCTTCTGCTCTCCTGCATGCTAATGATGCTGTGGAAAATACTCCTGAAACCCTGTAGGTGGCAAGGTAAGGGCTCAGGCTTTTGAGTGTGTGTGAATGAATGGGATGTCTCAAAACCTATAAAAAGGCCAGAGGGTGGATATGGGGAGATAAACTATTTCTAATTTTGCAAGGACTTAATGCAACCTCTTTATTGTAACCTCTATCAACTGGTGGTCACTATCTTTAGTAAAAGAAAATGTCTGGAGCCTAAAGCAGTCTGGGAAAGAAGGGGTTTTGCTCTTGCCACTGTCATGGGTAGTGTTGGGATTAAATTTACGTGGACTTTTGTCTCTCTCCCTTAAATATATATATTCCTCTCTAAGATTTCACTAGATTAAATTGCTGACAGTTCATCAGTAGCAGCAACAATGTAATTCCCTAAACTTTATTAAATCAGTAAATACTGGATCCATGCAGTGAGTTAAAACTGCATCAGCATGGCCAGGAATTGTAGTCAAATGGGCAGGACCTCAGAATCAGTGATGCCACACAAACAGTGTCCAGTTAGCATTTTTAAAATCTTCTTTCTTGGTTTTGGGGTTCTAGAATTTTAACATTTCGGGGAACATTGTGACAGGTTTTTAATTTTCTTTTTGTTTGTTCATTCATTTGTTTCTTTCTTGAAAATCCTTTTCTTTGACTAACTCTTCACATTTAACCATGAAAATGATGCATGCATTTAACAATAATAGTATACTGTGACTTTATAGTTCCTGTCATTAATTTTCATCTAGGGAATATACTTCCACTTAGAACACATTTCTCTGGTAAGGCATACTCAGGTGCATAAATTTCTACGTAAGTATAAATAAATTGAGATGCATATATTTTTGTATATGTGTAAATAAATAAAATCAATGTAAATGTATTGCTGAACATTAAGTTTATTTTGGAAAAAGAAGCCACGTTTACATTATTTTAGCACTGTCAACTATATTATAAACCAAATAGTTATTTTAAATTTTAAAACAAGTTATTTATTCATTTATAAACCTGATTTGTTTGTTGGAATTTATACCACAAGAGGTGAAATAAAAATTTTCAAGTCTTTAAACTTAATGAAGTAGTTAGGAAGTTATACATATCTTAAATGGTTACATTCCATGTGTGAAAAAATACCTGTGTGGTTTAACAGAAATTGGTCAGTTAAGTTGTAGATTAGTAGGTAAACTTATAGTTAGTCACTACTGAAAAGGGGGAATGTGTTTAACACCTGGAAGTTATATGGAAAAAGTAATAGCCAGATATTTGCCCATACTGATTAACGATGCTAATTGTTTAAAAACATTCACCTCCTATTGATATCAGCCAACATAAATGGTACTGGACTCTGAAGTCATTAGCCATGAGTTCACCACACTGTGGAAGAAAAATCTTTATTTGACGAAATAGGCAATCAACTGAAATCTGTCCTCTTTAAATAAACTGATTCCTCAGTATTTTCCCAGTGTTGGTGTAAGTTGTTGTCTATGATGTCCCCCAGGGCTCTTTCTTCTGCTCTCTGATTTGGTATATAAAAGCAGCTCTGAATGATGGATTACTGTGTCATTGCAGCCTGTGAAGGATTAATTTGTTTCATTGATTTCTCTTTAGGCAGATTGCCAGAATTTGCTGCTCCCACCTTTCCTCAACACTTCTAGAAGTAATAGACAGTAATAGCCTAAGACAAATCAGCTCCTTTTTGTAAAAATAGATTCATGAAACTAAGTAAGAAAGCTAAGGCAAACTTTTTTTATTGGTATACTGGAGTAGCATTTAATAGGCTACTTTATTTGCTTTAAAATATTTTAAATTGAAAACATTTTTTGAATTGATAACAAAACATATTAATAAATCTTAAGTAAGCTTCTATAGTGTTTTCCCTAATTTTCCCTAATTTTTAAGGATCCTGTTTAACTCGGAAAAAAATCTCGTCTACATGATTGACAAATATTTTTCTTTCTATTCCAGATGTCAGCATCAAGTAGCATGTCAACATAACTGTAAGTCAATTTATCTGTAAGTATTTATAGGATTATTTCACCCAAAGAATTTTTAGAAATTTTGGATGAGGACTAACAGTATCAGTGCATAGAAAATAGAATTCTTTATTAAAAAAATCATATTTTCTGATTTTAAAAGTAGTATTTGCTCGTAATAGAGAATTTGCAGAATTTAGAAATTATGTTTTGGGTATTTTCCCTAAATTTTTTCCTCCAAGCATTTATATGTTTATATATATATATATGTGTATATATTTTAAACTGTAGATACCACTTTGTATCCTGTTTTTTTCAGTTGACATTATTGCAATGGAAAATTTACTATATGATTAAAATTATTATTAAAGTCATTTATATTGATTGTGTAATACTTTAAAATATATAAATTAATCATTGCTTTACTATTGGGGAGTTAGATTTTTAATTTTCTATTAACCCAAATAAAATAATGTTGAATAGCATTTTAAATAAATCTTTGATCAACTCCTCCGGTTATTTACTCACAATATATTATTAGAAAAGAAATTACTTGGACTGAGGGGAAAGCTTTTTTTTTGATTGATTGCCAGATTGCTTTCCAGAAAGTTCTACCAGTTTATACTGGTACTGTTTTAAAAAAAAAATCTCTGTAGAGGCAGCATTCTGATTCATGTTACACAAGGAAAGAACACAGAACAACATTCTTTTCCTTGTGTTCTGAAAGCAGTAGTAGCATTTTGCATATACTTAGTCTCTCAGTATTTTCCCAACTGCAGATGTGAAATAGGCTGGTTATACAAATCTATTTGTTTCCCTTCCATAGTGCTGAAAATTATATTGATTTAATGATCTCAAGTTATACTTTTTATGCAATTAGTTGTGTAGTAAAAACTAATATTGTCATGTGCTAATGTCTTTTTTCCTCTGTTGTGCTGTGGTAGTAGTCCATGCGATATCAGCAAGTTTATGCTTTTCCTGTGCTTTTTTGAAAGGAAAGAGGAACATCTGTTTCCATTATAGATCTGCATCATAATGATAAGAATTAAATAGCTGTTGTGGTAGTATACAGTAAATATATTTTCTGAATGACCTATGCTTTCTTGATGGAAATATCAGCGATTTTAGAGGCACTTAATTTTTTAGGTAGGTTCCTTGTAGAGGTTTAGAAAAGCCTTTGCTTATTTTAGGTAAATCATTACAGATCCTATTTGTGTCCAAAACCAAACAAACAAATCTGATGATTAAATACTAGGTTCTCAGATGTGACTCTTGAATATATTTCTCTTAGACATATGCTTAGAGTACATTTACTAGGTTTCTCTCCCAGTATTCTTAAATGGGATAATCATGCTGCTAATAGTACTGTGCATTATAGTTTTGTGCCATTTGTATACTTTTCATATTTTACTCAGCTAGAAGACAGGAAATAGTTATATATTTTTTATAACCTATTTCACTCCTTTTTTCCCCTTACATTAGGAAGACATATTGGTATTTACCTTTAAGCTCAGTGGCATAATGTTTGAAATCACACATACAACTCTTTCCACAGATCTTTAAAATTCCAGAGAAATGTTCTCATTTATTTCAGCTTTGGTTAATGATGGTTACTTAAAAAATGATTAGGGGTAGCGGATGTGGCTCAGAAGTGGTTGAGTGCATGCCTCCCACACAGGAGGTCCTAGGTTCGGTTCCTGGTGCCTCCTGAAAAAAAAAAACAAAAAGCAAAACAACAAGCAAAACAAACGATAAAACCAACTCAGGGAAGCCGATGTGGCTCAGTGTTTGAGTGCCGGCTTCCCACACCTGAGGTGTTGGGTTCAATCCCTGGTCCCTGGTACAAAAAAAAAAAAAAATTGTTAGAAAATATTTTAGACAAAAATGGTATATAAAGAAAAGCAAATACCCATGCACCCTAAACTCAGTTTCAGAAATAAAATGTTACAAGTATAATTGAAGCCCTTCCTGATTGGATTCCCTTAGGGCTTCTTGAATCATCATCCTATATTTGATGGTTATTCTTAATGCCTTTTAGGTACTTTTTCACATGATCTAAAAATTTTATCACAAGAAATTTGGCCTTTTAAATAAATTTTAAAATATTGGAGCTACGACTGCTGTTAGGACTCTTTTAATCTGGTCACTTTGTGACTTTGGGTATGTTTCTCTGTTTTACTGTCTTTATCTGTGAAGTTGGTGTTAGGTCTACATGATCTCTGATATCCTTCTACCTGTAGTTACAATTAAAAAAAATATATTTATTTACTTATTTACTTTTTTATCCATCACCCCCCCCCCCGTTTTTGCTGTTTTTGTGTCCATTCTCTGGGCAATTCTCTGTTTCCTGCCCTCTTTTCTCATCCTTCTCCTCCTGTCTTCACTGGGATTTGATCCTGGGATCCTCCGATGTGGGAAAGAGGCGTTCTGCCATCTGAGCCACCTCAGTTCCTGGCTTTTCTGTGCATCTTGTCTTGGCTCTCCCTTGTGTCACTCTCCTGTTATATCACCATCTTGCTGCGTGGCTCGGCAGCAATGAATGTATGTAACATTCATACAGTGCCGAGGTCCTGGGGATTGAACCCAGGACCCTCCATATGGGAGACGGATGCCCAGCCATTTGAGCCACATCTGCCTTGCTACAATTTTTGATTACCCCTTTTTTCCATATGAAACAAAATAAAACAAAACAAATGAACAAAAGATAGAGGCTGAGAGTGCTTAAGTAATTTGCCCAAGACTGATTATTGTATCAATACTCAGTTCTTGTGACTTCCATTCAGGTACTCTTTTTTCACTATACATTGTCTGTCATCTTTGGGTACTGACTGACTGCTGCTATAGCCCATGATTAAAGACTATCCACAGGCTTGCATGATTTTGTGATTGTGCTTAAGACAACTGAGAGAGAGAGTTGCTTTTTTCTCAGAATTATCTTTTCTATAGGGAAAAACACTGAAGTCACATTAATCTGGAAGCTACTTATAGAATGAGAAGACTGTGTGTCTCTGCAGAACCCATGAATCCCTTCTGTATTTTCTGGAAAGAATGATATTTTTGTATATAGTGAAGCTTTCTCTTGGCTTCTTATTCTGTGGTTAATTTTCTGATCTCTTCAGTGTAACTGGACCAGGAAAATAGGGATGGGCACAAACACAAGTGGCCCTTTACATGTATATGTATTTAAATTGCAATACATTTTGGCCTTCAAGACTTTAACAAATTACTTTTTCCTTTCTTATTTAGCTTATGCTATGGTCAAATCACAGATGACTTTTCATTTGAAAATGTGTTTGTTTCTTGTTTCTATTTAGCTGTCAACTTACTAGAGCACTAAAGCGAAAATAGCAGGCAGAGTAATGTGGAAACACAGTCTTAAGATCTCTTTGGAGAAAAACCCCATTCTAAAAATGGCAGGTTAGAATTACATGCATGTACTTTCTCTTTCAGGTTTTTACTCTTACAAATTTAATTCATTCTTTGAGATGAGTAAGCCTGAGTCATAACATTCATACAGCGCCATGCTGCTTCTGTGAAAAAATATCAACATAACTGGTGGTTGGATTTATATATCTTATTATAAAAGCATCTTTTCCCAAATCTGTTTCTTCAAGATCAAAAAGTTAGTTTAATAAATTATTTGCTTCCTTCTATAAGTACATATTTGGAAGCTTATAAAAGTTGTAATCACTCTCTTTAGGGAGGACAGAGCTACTATTAGTACTGTTAGTAGTTTTGTCAATGCTATAAATATTCTCAAGGTGGTTCTGTTTTAACAGTAAACTACATAACACTGTTGTCTCTGAGTACTTTAGGTCAATTTATCATAAATATTAAACAGCCTCTAGTAGGAGATTTTCCCTTTTATATTAGGTTGTGGGTGCGAGAGACCTATCATAATCAGATAGTAGTCTTTAGAACCCCCATTTATTTAGGCATTGCTTTATTTGCTCATACTCAAAATCTTTTCTTTCATTTCTGTAGCATTTATTTCTGGAGGGAAATGCTTTTTTTTTAGGGTACATGTGAAAATATTTCAAAAGGCTAATTGTTGCCTAGTTGAAACTTCTGGTGAATATCTGTAATTTGTAATATAAGGAATTTTCTACACTGGTTAATTTTTTTTTTTTCATATTGCCCTGGCAAGTAGGTGGAATTCAAGAGAAAATGTATGGATAAAGGAAACTAGCCCATGACAGAGAAATTTTCTTTCTAACCAAACTTTGAACCTGGATGATGCTGGTGAGAATACCATACTTTAGTCACCAAACCAACAATGCTAAAACCAGAGATTTCAGTGATAACACAAGAATATATAGTCACTATATAGTCTCACTCTCTTAGTTATAATAGTTCTATGTAGAAAGGTGGTATGGTGTTTATAGAAATAGTAACAGAACATAGTTAAGAAATCACTATTTTGCCATATGAACTACCAGGATTATAGGGACTTAAATATCTGCACTGCTTTTATTCAAGTTTTCAATGACATCACTTTAGACCAAGTTGAGATTATTTCTAAACTAGCATTGACTATTTCCCATTGACACAGGGGGGAGAATTTTCTTTTATTATTAGGTTTGCACATTGTAAAAATTTGTTCACGTCCTGTTTTGAATTCCCAGCACTTCAGGATTTTCCTATTATTTAATTCTTAGAAGAATTATGTTACTGTTGTGGTTATTGTTGAGATATAGATAGTCAGCACATATTTATGGAGTTTTTGTCATGCTTAAGTTATGTGAGGCAGATAAAGGCAAAGTTCCTGCTCTCAGAGGGTAATAATTGATATGGTCTTTTACCAGTAATTTAACAGGTTATGTTTTTTAATATGTATTCTTCTGATTTTATTAATATTACTATATTGGGACTTTAAAAGAGAAAGGAAAATATATTTAGATTTCCCTTGCTGTACTCTTTTTTACCTTTGAAAAAATTCTTGAACTGTAACTTTGGCGATAGCAAAAATGATGTTAATTGTGATAATAATAAACAGAATAAATTGAATAAATAGAAAATGGCATTTGCTAACTTTAAATCAGTTTTTTTTTTTAAAAAAATATAAGATCTTAGAAGTTTTCTGAATAAAGTATGTTGTTTAGATTATATATGCCAATTTAATCTCTCTGCAAATAAAAAACTTTGCATAACAGTGTTTTCCGAAAAGCGGCCTTTATATTGCTTATTTAGCAAGAAGCAGGTTCACTTTTTAAAAACCTAACTAACAAAGTATGTTTGCATTGGTAATTGTACATTTTTGTAAATATTTTTCATAAATAATTGCAGTATTTTGGGACTTAATTTCCTCTATTTTTTATATGTAGAGGTAGACATAAAGTTTCAGTTAAGTATTATAATTAGCAGTGGGACTACAATTTGTGTCTTGTGCTGAGTGCTTGAATGATATGCCAAAATCCTTTTGAATTTTGATGATCTGGGTTTTGCATTATTTATACTTTTCTCACAACACGTATATGAATTCCAAAATAAGTCCCTTTTTAATCAGTTACATTTTTGAGATGTATGAGATTTATATTTAAAAAGAGGCAAATAAACACATCATTGATAACTGGTAGAAGGTTAAAATGGATTATGCCATATTAGAATAACTTGATGTTAGTCTAGGTTGTAAAAGTGTTTTTGGGGGCTAGCAAGAGCTTAGTGATCTGGGGGATAAACAGTTTGTTATTGTAGAGTGTTGAAAACTGCATACCAGCTAATGCCTATGCCAGAGTCAGAAGTCACAAAGATTCTATATTTCAGTTCCACAATTAGTTGAGTTTCAGTGTGTTTTGGGTTTTGACAAATAGTTTTAAAATTCTGAAAATCCTGCATTGAATAGTAAGGAACTAGCCAAAAGCATATTTTGATGTACAGTATATATGATTGAGACTTTGATTCTTACATAAACTTGCTTAATTATTTGTCCTATCCAAAAGAATTGTAAAAAACCTTTAATTTATGAAATTTACTTTATATAAATAGTAAAACTCTGTTATCATTATATGCCAAGAACATTACATATATTATTTAATTTAATCATTTTATGTAACGTGTAAAATTCCCAATTTACTGAAGAAGAATTTGAGGCTTGAAAGTGGTTAATTTGCTCAAGTCACATAGCTAGTAAGAGACAGAAGAAGGATTTGAATTGAAGTATGAGTCACTCCAGAGCCCATTCCTGTCTATGCTGATTTCATTGCCCCTCATCAAGTAACTCATTATACTATCTTTTGATTATATCATGGGTCAAATCATATTCTCACAGGTACATAAAAATGCATAGAGCAACTCTCATGAAACCAAGGAAAATCTATATAAATTCATGTTATACTCATGCCCCAATATTCTCCAGTGTTTGTGTAAAGTTGAATGTGTAAACGGTATTATATAGGATGAAGTATGAATCATATCTATTCTTGAACTTTATGGCACTAGGTTGGTTTAGCTATTAAGTAGCATATTTGCTAACAATGATAAATAGCAAAGAATTTTATTTCTACTTTCTAATCTTCAGAATGTTTTTTGTTCTTAGAGACTTTCAGGGAAAAAATCATGATTTGCTCTAGTAGGCAATTTTTTCTGAGGTAATAGATAATGGAAAGCTTTTGGTAGTGGTTGTATATGTGTTTGCAGGTGGTCAGAGTATTGGTATAATTATGTGCATACATGGCCATAAATGAGTTATGTTTGAATATTTGTTTTAGAATAGAACTGACTGTGCACAGTCTGTCCTTATGAAAATTATAGGAAGAACAAATTGGAGAACTATTCAAGGTAGTTTTTTTTTTTTTTAAAGATTGATTTTTATTTATTTATTTATCTCCCCCTTGCTGTTTGTGCTCACTGTGTCCATTTGCTGTGTGTTTTTCTGTGTCTACTTGTCTCCCTTTGTTGTGTCATTTTGCTGTACCGCAGCTCACCGTGCAGCATGAGCAGCTTGCCTTCACCAGGAGGCCCCTCCCATATGGTAAACGGGAGCCCAACCACTTGAGCCACATCTACTTTCCCAAGGTAGTTTTCAATAAATTAAATATGACCAGATGTCAAAATGTGTGGGACAGGTAATGCACTATTGATAATACAGATAAGACTTCGGTGTAGCTTGGCCTATGAGGACATTGAGATGGGGAACAAGAGGATGTTACAGAAGCAGAAAAAACATGAGTTAAGGGCCTGATTTGGAAGGAATATTTTATGTGTAGTAGGCTGTCAGGTGAAGGAAGGCTTTGGTAGCCAATTATGTTGTCAAGTAATCCTGACTCTGGCTTTTTAGGATTAATGTCAGTTTTAGCTATTAAGCTTCAAGCAATCACTATAAGATATATTTTAAATTCTACTATGTAGAAAATTTGGAATATATCAATAACAACAACAAAAAAATGACCTGTAACTCTACTACTCAGAGCTAGTTATTATTAATATTTTGGCATCTTGACATAATTCCTGTTAAATTCCTGCCATGCCTTTTCAATGCGATATCACACAAACAGTTTTTTAAAATAAATTACAGCCTTTAGTGCTCTTTAAGTATATATTTAAATTTGAGACTCATTGAATAACAGATCTAATGGTCATTGGGGAGGGTTGGGTCACCATAATTCCATATACCATTAGATTAATCCTACTTTGTTTCTTGTGTGATTTGGTCCTTTGCCTTGGGTCTTGTCCATCCTCCATTCTTTCTTACTGCTGCCAAGATCTTTTAAATGAACATTTCACTCTTCTGGCTTAACTCTAGTAATATCCCACTGGCAGGATAAAGGTTTAGCTTTTTAGCATACAAGGAATCTCTGTTATCTTTCCCATGTCTTTTTCTTCTGCTTCATCTCCTACTTTACTAAAAGCTACTTGAAGTTCTCAGAATATCGTGTACCCTTTTGCACCTCTGTAATTTTTCACCTCTTCTCTCCACCAAGAATGCTCTTTCTCCACTTGTCCCTCTGTTCAGCTGCTACTCATTCTTTAACTCTCATCTTAAATGACATTTCCTCTCTGAAGCCTTTATTCTAAACCAGTCTTTCCTTCCTTTTAGTACGTGTAGCATCTTCTATAAAACCGGTTGTAGAACTGATTATAGCATATCATACTAGCCAGTTTTCATCTTTATCCTTCTTACTAGACTGGGTTATGTAAGGGCAGGGATTATATGTTATTCAAATTAGTATCAAATCAAATTAGTATCCATGACACTTAGCATGGCCTTTAATAGGTATTTGTGCATATATTTGCCAAATGAGTTATAATCTTATCTTTTCATCTAATATTGCCCTGTCAGGAATGGTGACTGTAGTTAGTCAGTGATAATTTTTGGCGTGACAAGTGAGGAGGTGAAGTGGCTGGTTTCAATATATCAAACATTTATTAAGCATTTATAGTTTTTAAGGTGCTCTGCTGGGCATTGCAGGAATGGGAAATCAAAATAAAGAGGAACTATAGGAGTTTACAAGCTAGTGGAGGACTCCTAATCTTGGTGTGTTGGTGGGATAGTGGTAAGGAGTATAATGAAGAGTTGTTTAGGTATACCTGAATGGCCAGCTGAAACTAAATAGTGACAGGAAATGCTTGCATAATACTTTAAAGTGAACAAAGTTTATTTTTTTTACAGCTGACATTTGAAATGCATCACAGATTGTAGCTGATGTTCTCTACATTTCTCCTCAGATTTTCTTATCTTTACCTGCAAGAGGAGCCCCAGAGCCCATCCCTGTGGTAGTTACCATTCTATGGTATGATGCGGTACTTTTCTACTTCACCCCTCCTGTTCTAGCAGAAGATCTGGATTAAATTTTAGCTGTTTGCTATTGCAAACAATTGTGTAGGACTGAAAGAGGATAGTAGTGGAATATTTCAGTAATATTGATGTTGTGATTTCTTTTTTATACAGAACCTCCAGATGTGTTTTGCTCGTTATAGGCGCTCAGCCATGTGATTTTTGTTAACTGCTTCTTACTGATTTTTTTTTTTTTGGGTAGGCAAGGGAGTAAAGATTTATTTAATTTATTTATTTCTTCCCCCACCCCTACCCCCGGTGAGCTTGCTGTTTGCTCTCTGTGTCTGTTTGTTGTTTATTCTCTGTGTCTGCTTTTTTTGGCTTCTTTTCAGGAGGTACCGGAAACTGAACCCAGGACCTCCTATGTGGGAGGGAGGCACCCAATCGCTTGAGCCACCTCTGCTTTTTGCTTGTTGTGTCTCTCATTGTGTTTCTTCCTTGTGTCTCCTTGTTACATCATCTTGTTGCGTCAGCTTGCTGTCTTGCTCGTCGTCTTTAGGAGGCACCAGTGACCAAACCCGGGACTTCCTATGTGGTAGGCAGGTGCCTAACTGCTTGAGCCACATCTGCTTCCCTGTACTGATTTTTAACAGTTATCAATCTAATTTCTTATTCCTTTAAATAATAATCACATAAAATTCATTTTACTTATAAACTATGTCCTCCGGTAATGTTTAAACAGCTTCTCAACTCTTATGAGGGAGATTCACCTGGCAACTGATAAAATTCCATAGCAGTGGAAATATTTTATTACAGAACCTCTGTCTGTGTTAACCAGAATGAATGCTGTAGCTAGTAACTAAAGTATTTTTTCTTCATAAAAACTGGAATTATTTTTCAGAATTCTGGGAAATGTTCAAAGTAATTTTGGCTGTGGTCTTACTGCATTTAATGCTATTGAGAATATTGCTAACATTAACAAAAATATTTTGTAATTTCCACAGTTATTGCTACTGGTGATGAGGGATGCAAAGTTGGCATGCTTTCATGTTTTGAGCATTATCATTATACACTTCTGATTTTACACATTTTTGGTTAAGACAGCTGAGATCATTTTTAGTTAGGAATGGAGCTCAGGCTTGATTGTTTGATTTTTGGGCCAGTGATATACAGAAGACAATAATTGTATATATGTATTATACAGTTTTTATACATTTTTGTGGCTTTTTATTTTAGTCCATCAGAGCATAGTGGTTTGGGACCAAAGACAGTTTCACATCTGTATTGGTAATTTTATTTTGTTATTTTCTGTGATCACTGTAACACTTACCTTGCAGATGTAAGCTATTGTTCACCAGGGAGCTTTGGCAAGAGAACTGGTTAGATCAGCAAGTTCATCTTCCTTGTGGAAAAACAACTTGAAGCTTATCTCTCTTGATGGTGAGTCAGTGTTATCGTCATAAGTGAAAGATCACATATTATTATTATTTTATGTTTACATTATTATCAAACAATAATTTTGTTTTATGAGACATTATTGGGATGTTGAATCATAATGCATCATTACTTGAATCTGAAGGATAACACAGAAATCAACCTAACAGTTAAAAAAATGGAAGTAGTTATTTGGCATTCATGACTAAACCTAAACGTAGTTTGATTAGCGTCTCTCTCTCATTCCCATTCTCATCTCCATATAATACATGCTAGCTCACTTATAACTCAGAACTCTTATTCGAATAGATACTAGCTAGAACAGAGTCACATATGTGGTATACTTATTTTAAAATATATTACTGATTTCAGGAAATTTCAGGATAACTGCAGTGTCAATGTAAAGATTATCTTCCATTCTCAAATAAATTATTTTGTCTATCAGTGGCCATTTTTAATGCTTGCCACAGTCTTGATATTCCAAAGATATAATGGATAAAATTATTATAGGAGTCAGTAGTGTGTCTCTGTTGCAATTTGCAGTGCATATCAATATCATTTAATGTATATTTAGTAATCATAGCTTCATTTTCAATTACTGCACTAATTACATTTGTGACCTGACCCAATTTTACCTAACCATTAGATATGTGTAAATATATGAATATGTGTGTGTGTGTGTATGTATGTATGTATATATATATGTGTGTGTGTGTGTGACTTTATGTAAGTAACTTGATAATAGTTACTGATGTTTGGACCCACTTCATTCTAGTTATTTTCACCCGAGTTATCTTCATTGCCAGGTTGTCAAAGTAAATTTTCTTTTACAATCTTGCTTTTCTAGTGTTCTGCCTTTTTTTTTTTTTTTTCTTTTTCTTTTTTGTGGAGTATAAACAAATCCCTGGTGCTCAAATGAAGTCAAAAGAAAGACCGAACTTTCAGGAGAGGCTTCTTATACTGCAGGTACATGACATTACATGAATATAACCAGCCTTACTATCTGTACTAAAGATTTCTGAAAGAGGTTATGAGGTTAAAAAAAAAGAAAAAAACAAAACACAGAACTATATTTGGAGAAAAGGTTTAATTGTACAATTTTCTTTTCCCCCCAAAAGTTCTCAGTATTTCTATAGTAAAACAGGACTCTCCTTTCCCGTGCTTTCCAGATAATTATTAGATATAATTTGTTGCATTTATTTTATTTTTTAAAGATTTTTATTTTATTTTATTTTATTTATTCCCTGCCCCTTGCCGCTTGTTCTCGCTGTCTGCTTTCTGTCCACTCGCTGCGCATTCTTCTGTGTCTGCTTGTCTTCTCTTCTTGTCTTCTCTTTAGGAGGTACCAGGAACTGATGCCTAGGATTGAGAGGCACTCAATTGCTTGAGCCACCTCAGCTCCCTGGTTTGTTGTGTCTCTCATTGTCTTATTCCTCTGTGTCTCTTTTTTGTTGCATCATCATCTTGTTGTGTCAGCTCTCTTCGCCCGGACCCTCAGCTCTCCTCCCGGACCCTCAGCTCTCTGCATGGGCCTGCTTTTTTTGTTTGTTTGTTTCTTTTCCTTCACCAGGAGGCCCAAGGAATCGAACCCTGGACCTCCCATATGGTAGATGGTAGCCTAATCGCTTGAGCCACATTAAATTTGATGCATTAAAAAAAAACCTGTTCCAAGAAAACATTAATAATTTGCCTCATTATTATTATTATTGTTTTCATACCCAAATATTTTAAGTGGACCTAGACTTTGGAAATTTCTTTGATATTATAATGCAACCCAATTAATTAGTATATAAATTTGAGTTTTATCCATAACTGGAATCATTTCTATTATAGTTATAATAAAAATAGCTTCATTTATTGAATAATTAATATTTGCTCATCTTTATGCTAAGTGCTTTCTATATCTCATTATAGCTTCATAACAAACATATGGGATAGGAATAATCACCCAAGATGTGTAGAAAAGGAAATTAACATTCAGAGAGTTTAATTCATTTGCACGAGGTCAGTGGCTGATCTGGCACCTGAACTGTGGACTCTCTGACTTCAGTGATTCTGCTCAAAGCTCCTGCTTTTAAGTGCTGTGTTAAACTGCATTTTATGTATGGGCTGTTTCACTGTTGATCCATAGACTGGCTAGTTTGAAATAGATTTATACTACTGATTGAGGATACCAAAATGTGTCTAGTAAAAACATTTGCTTTTGTAACTTTATGTGGATGTAACTTTTGATAGTCTGTCAATGTATTATGTATACTTGTGTGTGAATGTATATAAAGTATGTATAAATTCTTTAAATAGAATTTTGGTAATGCTTGCTAGGAAAACTTGGTTGATGTATCTTGAGTTTTAGCTTTACTCTTCCTGTAGTAGAATTGCTGTTTAGCTTCCAAGTTTGCTAGAGATTGAGATTCTGGTTTTGGGAGATTATTTATATATGAGCATAAAACAGGTAAGCTAAAATGATGGTATTAGTTTTCTAATAGATACATAACGAAATCTGAAATATTAGTGTGACCATTTTTGAGGAAAGCTGAATGCATAAATTGTTTAGACATGGAAACCAATGATCCTGTAATTTTTATGCATAAATTACAGGTTAAATTGCATGGTTTCTGTTGTTTCTAAAATAATAGACTGTGATCTCTTTAGTGCATATACAAGTTGTTTCACTATTGGGCCATTATAGACTGCTTCAGGCTTGCTTCTGGCAGCTTTCTCCTTTGTCATCCAATACCATATATATTCCTTACATGTTAAACCCCAGTTAAACTGAATAGCTGGTAATCACAGTATAGTGATAAACTATTTTGCACTTTTGCCTTTGTTCCTATTTTCCTTCCCAACCATTATGATCTTTCCTCTTTGCTCCCCCCATAAGTACCACCTTTTCATCAAGATTTAGCTTTGTTATCTCTGAAGCCTTTCCTGATCACTGACCTCTATCATTGAATTCTACTTTCTTTGAGTCCTTCTTAGTACATAGGTCTATTCTAAAACCTATAATATTTTATCATGCTTATTTAAATGTTTCTTTCTTATTAGACTATAGATTTTAAGGGCAAGTACAAGGCTGTCTAATGCATTTTTATATTTTCCAGTTTTTAGCACAATACTTGGCACACAGTAGGTGCTTAATAAACATTTGTTGATGAATGAATGGTTAGCCTCAATAGGAAAGAAAAACTATCAAGGCAGTTGGTGTGATAATAGCCATCCTTTCAGTGAATTTCAGGATAGGGTGCTGCTACTCTTTTCAGAGAATGTTCTTTGTGGAAAATAGTGTCTTTCCTGAGTGCCACTATGATCATACTTGCTTCTTGGAGTATGTATTATATAATGTATAATGTATGTCCAAAGTTTTGTTGTCTTGAATAACCAAACAATGAATTATTGGAAATTTACCCACAAAATGTGTATAGCTGAGTTTTTTCATAAATATTAGATTTCAGTAATGAGTATGATAGATCTTGACTTAAGGATTCTATTATATTTTCCTTAAAGAGAACCACATGTGCTCTAGTGTTATCATGAGTCTAAAGCTTTCTGCTTGAAAAGTAAATCAAAGGATGAGTCCATTTGTTGTCATATATAAAATTTCCATTTGCTTTAAAACTGTGTAATTCTTACAACATGCAATCCTGATTAAAATGCTTATAATGGCCAGTATTATCAGAATGACAAATTCTTATATAGCTCAGAAGTTTTACATTTGGAAGAACACTCATTTATCATATTGCCCCTTCAGTAATACGCAAAACTTTTAAGTTGGTTTTACATCTCATCTATTTATAATTTAATAAGATTGTTAGAGGTCAAATGTTCTTTGACCATCAGATTAAGTATGCTTAAAGTTTTAATTGATGAAATATTATATGATGATTATATTAAAAAGAAACTTAAGGCTTCTGATGTTAACTAGATTCTAGTAAATGATTTTGTTTAAAAAATATAGAAACAACTTAAGAAAATATATTGAATTAGAATTAGCTATGCTGAAATAGCATATTCACTAAATAATTTAAATAAAATGGTGGGGCGTGTTGAGGGGGTTGGAAGGAATGAAATTTTTCTTGTTCAAACTCTAAACACTAATACTTTAAATTTTGTAGGAAAACATTAACTACTCAGGTCAATCACCTTGCATATCCTTTAGCCTATCCTTTAGTCTATTATTACATAGTCAAAAACTTCTACTTTTAAGTAAATACGTGTAGTTTAATTTGTTGCTGCTGAGAAATAGTGATCAAACATGGCAATAAAAGTCACATAATGAAATAAGAATACTAGAAAAATCCAGGGATTTTACTGTGGCCCATTAGTCATTCAATTTCTGGTAGTCTTCATGATTACAAATCACTTGATTGACTAACTAGACATTCTCAAAGTGAATTATGAATCAGGTTCATTTTTCCTGGTTGATAGTTGGCACATGCTGTAACTCTTTTACTTTGTGATATATCAAATTCTTGTAACAGTAATAAGAGATATAATCACCTCTTTATTTCAGGAAAAATAAATTGCCTTTTCAAAAAATGAAATGCGGTTGCTAATATTTTAACAGCACAGTGTAATTCCTTCTTTTGTGGCCCAGGGTGGAATGCACAATGATCATCTTATTTTTCAGATAAAAAAAAAATCTTTAGGATGATTTTCCATCAGGCATACTCCTATTGATATTAGTTCTGTAGGCTGCTGGGCAGTTGCCTGAGCCTAGGTTGCAAAAACAGTTACATTTGCTTTCCCAGTTAGATAAAATATGCATGATGGAGAAATTGTGCATTTTTAACATTTTCCCTTTGAAAGAAATGTAGTTTTTCCTAAATACCTTGTTTGTAATGAGGTCATGATCTTGCAAGCTGAAAAATGTGAAGCATTTTAATGGTTATTAATGGGGAGGGTCTCTTTTTGAGTAGGGAAAATGGTCCATGGTGACCTGAATCTTGATTCTTTCTGTTTGTAAAACTGAATCCAGGGGGTCAACTCTGCTTTCAAGTGCATTGTTCTCTTTTGACTTAATAAGAATTCTTCATGCATAACTACACTTGCAATTGAGTGGCAGAAAATTCCTTTAGTTCAACAGCATTTTCTTTAATCCCATCCACCCAGGCAATTGAAAATAAAATGGGTGCTCTTTAATGTGATATAGGAAAAAAATGGGAATCTTGCACAAAATTTAGTCATTGACTCTGTAAAGGTGAGCCCCCTTTGCTGAAAATTCTCATGCATGGAATATATGACATGTTTAACAGTGTTATTATTACATATAAGAATACAATTCTGGTGTTCATGAAGGCAAAATTCATCAAAGTTAATGGAAGCTTTGTATGTATAAGGACCAAAGAATTGGACTGCCATACTTTCTCCCTATGTAAAAGCAGAGTAATTAGTACCTCAGAATTCTAGAGCATTTTCACTTGCTTTCTTTGTTTTCCTTCATGAAATAAGATTTATTTATATTAGAACTAAAAATTGTTTTATTGCTGTTTCATTGTCTTTAAAAAGAAATGGAGTTAAAAAGATATATTTTACAAAATATTTCCAAATCTCTGCTATATTGATTTATGCTAATATGTAGAATAGCAATATGTAATTACACATAATTATATAAACACATTTATAGGTTTTTTGTCTTAGTATTTGTCCTTTTTAAAATTGTAAACTTCTTGAATTTATACATTGGCCACCTTGAAATTTAATTTTTAATCCCCTAACTTGATTAATTATGTGTTCAGTAGTTCAGATTGTTTTTTTTTTTTTTTTTAAAGATTTTATTTATTTATTCATTTATCCCCCCCTTGCTGCTTGTGCTCGCCGGGTCAGCCAACCACGCCTTGTGGGCGGGCCTGCCTTCACCAGGAGGCCCCAGGAACCGAACTTGGGGCCTCCCATATGGTAAACGGGAGCCCTACTGATTGAGCCACAGCCGCTTCCCTCAGATTGTTTTTAAACACCTTTTATGGGTTAAGTTTTATTCTTGATTAGGCAGTGAATCATATATGTATACACATATTCAATTATTATATTCATTTAAAAATTATAAAGTATTAATCCTCCAAAGATGTTTATAACACTATAAACTACCTGGTAGAATTGAAATTAAGGAATTAGAAATGGAAAGCCAAAGGATCAATTTATTAATTATAGATAAAACATAACTTTGGTAGGTTCTGAGGAATGACCATTAACTAAACTGGGGCCCTAAAATGCTGCCATTTTCCCACCTGAGTTGGTGCTGCTTACTTTTAAGAC
This sequence comes from Tolypeutes matacus, assembly GCA_026826555.1. Classification (NCBI taxonomy): domain Eukaryota; kingdom Metazoa; phylum Chordata; class Mammalia; order Cingulata; family Chlamyphoridae; genus Tolypeutes; species Tolypeutes matacus. The sequence continues at coordinate 18,846,718 of JAKSZT010054416.1, forward strand.
GTATCTGTACATTTGGAATCTAGAAGCTTTGTTGTACTTCTTTAGGCGTATTGAGGTAAGCAATGTATGATAAAATGGGCTTTTGTTGCTGTGACCTGGCCAGAAGACTTTGGAATAAAAGAGATCTGGGGGAAAGAGACAAAAAGTATTCTTTTTAGGGCCACAGAAATCTACTGAATTATTATGATCAGTGGTTTATGTAGATTAAATAGAAGGGATTGCTAAATTGTCTCCATTTTGCCATGTACAGCCTGATGCTTAATTTCTTTGAGTGAACAATTTAGCATTAGAACAGTTGAATGTGAGAGGGATCCTAGAGATTATGGGAAATCTGAAGGAAAATATTCAAGGAAAAATTTCTGATATTTGCCTTTCTAGATAAGTGTGTAAAGAGGTCAGGCTGTCCAGTATAAATAAAATTTACCAAAGATTTGTGTTCCATAATTTATACTTTAACCCTTGTCTTTGACTCTCTCTTTCCTTTCCCATTAAATGTACAAAACAGTACAACTTTGGATTTTGTAACATGGTCCAAGTATCTTAAATATTAATTGCATTTCTCAAAATCAACATTATATTGGTATTCCTATTCTAGTTTTGTAGGTTAAAACTGACATTTTCTATATTGGTGATATAAAGTAGGTTTTAAAATAATGCATGGTATATTCAATTAATATTTATAGCCCTTTTGAATATTTCTTGTTAAATCCTTCCTTGGCCTAGGTCTGATGTGCTCTTTTTTTTTTTTTTTTCAGTTAAAAAAAAATTTTTTTTTAGGTACTGGGGCTTGGGATTAAACCCGGGACCTCCTATGTAGGAAGCAGACGCTTAACCACTGAGCTACATCGGCTTCCTGGAGTTGATTTTTCCATTTGTTGCTTGTTGTTTGTTTTGTTTTAGGAGCTACTGGGGATTGAACCCGGGACCTTGTATGTGTAAAGCAGGTGCTCAACTGCTTGAGCTACATCTGCTCCCCTGATGAGCTCTTTATTTCTCTTGTTTAGACATATACTAAAAGTTTGAACTACAGATTCATAGATATGGAGTATACAATTATGATATTTTACTTTTATTATATGAACACTAATATATTGCATTCTGTATGATTTTAAGCATCTTTGCTATTGATATTATAGATAATCTGTAAACTAAATCATTCTTCTAGGGAAACGGATGTGGCTCAAGAGGTTCGGCGTCCGTCTACCATATGGAGAGACCGGGGTTCGATCCCTATGAACCTCCCGGTAAAAAAAAAAAAAAAAAAAAAAAAAAAAATCATTCTTCTAGAACCTTGTTTTAATTGGATTCAATGATATTTGGTTTCAATTCTGAGAAATCTGTATTATTATGTAAGAAGATTCAAGGGTCACTGATGGTAAAAGTAATAGATGCTATTTGGAATCAGTAATTTGGGATTGATATTTAAAACTAAGAGTATAAAGCAACATATAACATTTGATGCTTTTTTTTTTTTAAACAGATCAATTTTATTGATACATATTAATAAAGCACACAGTCCATCCAAAGTGTACAATCAGTATAATCCCATATTTGGTATAATCCCATAATTGTGCATTCATCACGTCAGTCATTACTAGAGCATTTTAATTATTCCAATAATAATAAAAAACAAAAAGCAGACAAAAAAATAATCACCTCTTAATCTCGCTCTGCATTTGATGCTTTTTATTTTTCGTGTCTACTTATTACTTTAAAGCCTCAAATAAATCACATATTTGTTGGTCATATTTTAAAAAACATTTATGTCACAAGTCATAGAAATGCCTAGGATCAAATTATCACCATGGAACATGCTAGGTAATTTCCTTGAAAATTAAAACTATCAGTACTGGAAAAGAATGGCATGCAGAGCCATTTATGGACCCTGTTTTCATGTGGTTCACTAATTAGTATTAATGCCTAAGAAAAAGGCAAAAAGTGGTTGTTAACTCAAAGACAAAGCCATCAGCAAGACCCTGATTTCCTTCTGACTTGCTTTATGTGAATTTTTAAAAATATAAACCTTATGGTATTTTGTTTTAGTGTTGAGGATACAGATTCAGAGAGGTTAAGTAACTTGCCCATAGCCATACAACCAGTAAGCAGTGGAGCTGGAATTTAAACTCAGTTTTGTCTGAATCTGAAACACATGTTCTTTTTTCCCTATCCCACTCAGCTTGTCCTTGTATAAAATTTCTTGGCTAAGCTAATTGATCTCTTGAGACAGCCTCTTGTCTGCATGGAGACAGATTCCTACACTTCTGTGGATGAAGTTTCCTCTCTTTTGGTGACTACAGGTGAGCTCACTTGACTGACTTTGTCTCCTGAGTAGTAACCACAATGTGAATTCTTTTGTAAATTCAGTGAGTAGAGTAAAAATTTTAACAGTTGTTTTCCTTCAGCATTTAAGTATTTCACCCACCTGCCTTCTTGCCTCCATGGTTTCTAAGTGGGACTCCCTTTTATGTGAGGTGTTGCTTTTCTCTTGCAGCTTTCAGAACTCTCTCCTTATCCTTTGCATTTGATAGTGTAATCATTATATGAAAGGATGTATTTTTTCCCCATGTGTTTACTGTTTGGTGTTCTCTGAGCTTCTTGGATGTGCATGTTCATGTCTTTTGCTAAGTTTGGGAAATTATCTGTCATTATTTCTTTGGCTATTCCTTCTGCTCCTTTCTCTCTTTCTTCTCCTGGGATTCCTGTAATGCGTATTTCGGTGTGTTTGATGGTGTTCCATAGCTATCATAGGCAATTTTTGCTTTTTAATATTTGTTTCTTTCTGCTCTTCAGCTTGATTAATTTCAGTTGTTCTTGTCATCAAGTTCACTGATTCTTTCTTTTGCCAGCTCCAGTCTACTCTTGAAAACTTCTTGGGCATTTTTCATTTCAGTTATTATGGTCTTCAACTCTAGTAGTTCTGTTTGGTTCCTTTTAAAATTTTTCTTTTTCTTTACTAAGATTCTCATATTGCTTATTCCTTATATTCCTGATATCCTTTAGTTCTTTCTCTGTATTTTCCTTCATCTCCTTGAGCACTTTTAAGATCATTTTTTTAAAGGCTTTTTTTGGTATGTCCACATTCTCATCTTCTTCATTAGTGTTTCCTGTATTTGTATCCTCTTCCTTTGGATGGTTCATCATTTCCTATTTCTTTGTCTTGTCCTCTTTGGTTTTTGTAACACACTGTGCATTTCAATATTTTGAATGTTAACTCAGGGCTTTACTCCCTGGGATATCTGTTTCTTGTTTTATAACCAGCTGGTGATAAGACAGAGCTTTTCTTGAGATTCAACCCTACCCATCAGTACTGTATATGCAAGGTGAATGTAGTGTGCAGGGCTTTCCCTGTCTTTCTGGGCCTCTTGTCTTATCCTGGGCATTTTCTTCTTAATTGTTTTGGTGTTTCTCCTGTTTACAGGAGTTTGGTGTGTCTGTGTCCTTTGTTTCCCAGGAGACAGACCTCCCTCTTCCTGGTATCTGAAGCCTGCCAGACCTCTGTGCCAGACTTTCCATCTTTATTGGTTTTTATACTAATTTCATTTTCTCACACTGCTTTTGCTTGGTGGGTAAATTCTAGAAGGAGGGTCACCCCAGGGAGAACTTTCTCAAGTCAATCTTTCCCAGCAAGAACAGGGTCAGGGACCCATGAAGAGGACTCAGACTGGCTCCAAAATGCCCTGTGGAGGGGGTCAGGAAGGGTGCTAAAAGCTTCGTCGATGGCTCCCCAAAGCTGAGCTTTTCTGGCCTGTTCAACAAATGCAGCCCTTCAGCTAACTGTGCCCCACAGCCCTGAGGAAGAGCTCTATCTTTAAATCTCTACCACCTCTGCATCAGTCCAGGGAAGGTTGAAGCAGTGGCTGCTGCAGCCTTTGTCCAGGGTGAGTTGAAACAGTAGCTGCCCTCAGAGCTGGGACCCAGCTATCTGAACTCTCTAATCAAAAGCTGAAAGCTGTGAGCAGCGATTGACCCTGTCCACTCCTGTTCTTGGGGGAAGAGGATTTTACATCCCTTTCTGTCACCAGCAGCTAGCCAGGGACTGGACCCTGCAGCGGCATGCCATGACGGTGGGGGATCGCTGCCTGTAGCTACAGCGTGGAGAGAGTAGTTTATAGTTCTTTACTGTAATTTATCAGCTTCTTTCTCTAGCTCCACCCTGGATGCTATACGGTTTTCTTGTGGTCTCTGGAGTTTCAAAATAGTTGTTTCAGACAGTTCCTACCTGTTTAGTAGTTGTTTTGGTGGAAGGATTGAGCTCCCTTCTCTGCCATCTTCCCCAGAAGTTCCCAATATCACATTCCCCCCCCCCATGAGACTTTGTTTTGAAATAATTTCAAACTTATAGGATAGTTGAAAAAATAATGCAAAATTCATTTAGGGAACTCCAACATACTCCCTCTCCCAGATACCCAGATTCACCAACTTTGAAATTTTGCCACATTTGCCATATCTAACGTTTTCTTTCCCCTCCCCTCCCCTCCCTTCCCTTCCCCTCCCTTCCTGTCCTATCTTATCTATAAATCTGTCTATGTCTCTCTGTATTTTCTGAATATTTGAGCATAGGTTGTGTACATCATGCTCCTTGAAAACATAATATTTCATTTTACATTTCCTAAGAACAAGGATATTCACTTATGTACCACCTTAAGTATGGTTACCAAGTTCAAGAAATTTAACAAAGATAAAAAGCTTATAGTCTATATTCCAGTATATTCATATATCCCAATAATGACCTTCTGAGCACTTAATTTTTGTTGTCTCTTTGGTTGCTGTTTTTGTTTTTAATTGTGGAAACATATTAACAACATAAACATTTCCGTCGCAGCCACTGCCAAGCACATTATTCAGTGGAATTAATCATATTTCATAGTATTGTGCTAACCTCACTACTATCCATTACCAGAATTTTTCCATCACCCAAATGGAAGCCCTATACCTTTTATGTATTAACTCCCACTTCCCCTCCTCCCTGCCCTTCATATCCTGTTACCTACTTTCTGTCTATGAGTGTGCATATTCTTGCTATTTAATTTAAGTAGAATCATACAATATCTGTCCCTTTGTGTCTGACTTTGTCGTGGCTTGGAGTTATGCATCCCAGGAAAGCATATTCTTAATCTTAACCCATTCTTGTGGGTGTGAACCCATTGTAAATAGGACCTTTTTTTTTTTTTTTTTTTAAAGATTTTATTTATTTATTCATTTATCCCCCCCTTGCTGCTTGTGCTCGCTGGGTCAGCTAACCACGCCGTGCGGGCGGGCTTGCCTTCACCAGGAGGCCCCGGGAACCGAACCCGGGTCCTCCCATATGGTAAACGGGAGCCCTACTGATTGAGCCACAGCCACTTCCTAAATAGGACCTTTTGATGAGGTTACTTCACTTAAGGTATGGTCCAAATGAATCAGGAGGGGTCTTAATCATATTACTGGAAGCCTTATAGAGAAGGCCACAAGGGGAGAAGCCATGGGAGAAGCAAGAAGCTAGAAGTAAACAGATAAAGGAGAAGATCTAGGAATTACAGAGATTGCTGGCCAGCCAGAAGATACTGACCCTGAAAGAAGCAAGCCTTATGGCCTCAGAAACCATGAGCCAATAAATTTCTGTTGTTAAGCCAACTCATTGTAAGGTACTTGCTTTAGCAGCCAGGAAACTAAAACAGAATTATTTCAGTCAACATGAAATCTTCAGGGTTCCTCTATGTAGTGGCATGTATCAGAATTCTATTCTCTTTTAAGGTTGAGTAATATCCCTTGTATGTATATACCATTGTTTATCTCTTCATCTACTGATTGACATTTGGGTTGCTTCCACCTTTTGACTGTTGTGAAAAGTCCTGCTATGAGCATTTGTGTACACATATCTGTTCAAGTCCCTGCTTTAAATTCTTTTGGGTGTATACCTAAAAGTGGATTGCTGAGTCATAATGGTAGTTCTATGTTTAACTTTTTGATGAACCTCCAAACTGTTTTCCACAGTGGCTGCACCGTTTTACATTCCCACCAACAATGTATGAGGGTTCTTGTTTCTTTGCATCCTTGCCAGCACTTATTATTTTCTGCTTTTTAAATAATAGCTATTCTTGTGAGTATAAGGTGGTATCTCATTGTGGATTTGATTTGCATTTCCCTAGTGTCCAGTGATATTGAGCATCTTTTCACGAGCTTATTGGCTATTTGTATTTCTTCCTTGGAAAACTGTCTATTCAAATCTTTTGCTGCTTTTTTACTCAGGTTGTTTGTCTTTTGGTTGTTGAATTATAGGAGTTCTTTTTATATTCTTTTTTTTTTTTTTTTTTTTTTTTTTACCGGGAGGTCCCGGGGATCAAACCCAGGTCCCTCCATATGAGAGACAGATGCCCAACCATTTGAGCCACATCCGTTCCCCTATATATTCTTGATATTAAACTGCTAATCAGATATATGGTTTCCAAATATTTTCTGACATACTGTTGGTTTTCTTTTTCACTTTCTTGATAATGTCTTTAGCTGTACAAAAGTTTTTAATTTTGATGAAGTCCAATTTATCTATTTTTTCTTTGTTGCTAATGCTTTTGGTATAAAGTCTAAGAATTTATTGTCTGATACAAGGTCCTGAAGATATTTCTGTTTTTTTCTAAGAGCTTTATAGTTTTAGCTCTTATATGTAGGTCGTTAATCCATTTTGAGTTAATTTTTGTATAGCAGGTGAGGTGTGGGTATACATTTTCATTCTTTTGCATGTTGATATCCATTTTTCCCAGCACAATTTTTAAAATAGACCATTCTTTCCCCATTGAGTGGACTTGGCACCCTTGGCAGAAATCAGATTGGTCATGGATGTGTGGGTAATTTAATTATATTTTGAATACAGTAAGGGAATTCAGAAAATAAATTCTAAAAATAAGGTCATTGAAAAAAAAAGGATCCTTTGAAATATGATCTCTCACCAGCTTATTCATTCTTAAAATCAATTTTTCATATTTAAAAAAATCTGGCTGCATTTGTATACTTCTTAATAATTTGTGGGAGTTGACTAGTTAATTTAAAAGGAAACACCAAAATTATTATAGCAGCAGCCTTAAGGGGTTAGTTAAAAAATGCCAGGGGAGTGGATGTGCTTCAAGTGTTTGCGTGCCTGCTTCCCACATGGGACGTTCCAGGTTTAGTTCCTGGTGCCTCCTAAAAACAAAAAAGAAATGAACAACAAGTAAACGAGGAAACCAAGTCAGGGGAGCTGACTTAGTGGTTGAGCGCTGGCTTCCCACATCAGAGGCCCTGGGTTCAATCCCCAGCACCAATACTTAAAAAAAAAAAAATGCTAGAGATAATGGATTTAATCAAGTAATTTCTTCAGGGAAATGTCTAGTGTAAGGAAAAGAGGAAAAGTCTGACTAAAACAAAGACTGGAGTTTTGAAAACAATGAATAGCTACCTAAAAAATTGTGTGTTTTTTGTTGTGAACTGATAAACTCAGCAAACTGTGGGGCAGTATAATAGTTGAGATTAAATTGTAATATTCAGGTTAAAAATTTATGCTTTTTCTCTCTTCCATGCAAGACTTGATTTATACCACTTACAGTTCAAGTATGATTGCTTTGATGTTTTATATGTTAAGATTTTGGTGACGTGTGCAACATAAAAGTGAATTAAATGATTGATGATTGATACACAATCCAACACTGATTTCAGCCAGTCAAAATGTTGCAGTTTTGGCTTAACTGTAAGAGTTTGCAGCTCATGGTCTCTGTGACTACCCAAGGTCATGTAAACAGCATGGCTAAACATTCTTGCACACGATTTCAAGTTCACAAAGCATGATGCAGCTGGATGAGGGGTCAGAGGTGAAAGGTAATAAGCCGTTTTGGGCCTGTTCTTTTGTGGAACCTTTGGCTGCCTTTCAGACAGAGATCTTGGAAATAGTTCATACATAGGCCTTCTGCCAACAGACTACTGAGAGTTGGCTCAGACAGGGTTCTATTACAAAAATCCTCTTTCTTTCTTTCTTTTTCATATGTCCCATTGTCTGAAACTTACAAACAAGGAAGGAATTTTATAAAAACTAAGTATATAAATTAAACAACCAGATAATTTCATGTTTTACATAAAATAAATTTAGAATGGCTTCTCTTTTTAGGGGCAGAGGCCAAAGATTGAATTTATTATCATAAATACTTGCAAAATTGATTGCAAAGTACATTTTAGAAAAGAATATGTATCTTAAAGTAAGTAAAGATTGAAAATATTGGCAGATGAAGGTCAAAATGGGTGAAGTAAGTAATGCCTTTACAGTTATAACATTGAATGTTATTGGCTTGAACTCCCCAATCAGAAGACACAGACTGATAGAATGGATTAAAAAAATATGAGCCATCTATATGAGCCTCTCCTCAGAAGTAAGGACACAACCAGGTTAAAAGTGAAAGGTTAGAAAAAGATATTCCATGTGAATAGTAACCAAAAAAGAGCTGGCGTAGCAATACTAATATCGGACAGAATAGATTTTAAATGCAAAACTTATAAAGGATGAAGAAGGTCATTATGTATTAATAAAAGAGGTGATTCAACAAGAAGAAATAACTATTCTAAATATATATGCACCTAACCTCAGTGCCCCAAGATACATGAGGCACACACTGGCAAAGCTGAAGGGAGAAATAGATGTCTACAATAATAGTTGGAGACTTCAGTACACCACTCAGTATTGGATAGAATATCTGGACAGAATAAATATATAGAGAACTTGAATAATATGATAAATGAACTAACAGACATCTATAGAGCATTGCACCCCAAAACAGCAGAATATACATTTTTTCAAGTGCTCATGGATCCTTCTCCAAGATAGACCATATATTGGGTCACAAGACAAGTCTCAATAAATTTAAAAAGATTGAAATTATACAAAACACTTTCTCTAATCATAACAGAATGAAGCTGGAAATCAATAATGTACAGAAAAAAGGAAAATTCATAAATATATGGAGATTAAACAGCACACTCTTGAACAACTAGTGGGTCAAAGAAGAAATGGCAAGAGAATTCAGCAAATATCTTGAGACGAATGAAAATGAGAACACAACATATCAAAACCTTTGGGACACTGCAACGGCAGTGCTAAGAAGGAAATTTATAGCACTCAATGCTTACATTAAAAAAGAAGAAAGAGCTAAAATTGGTGATCTAACTGCACACCTGGAGAAACTAGAAAAAGAGCAGCAAACTAATCCCAAACCAAGCCAAAGGAAAGAATAGTAAAGATCAGAGCAGAAATCAATGAAGAGATTGAATCAACAAAACCAAAAGTTGGTTCTTTGATAAGATCATCAAAATTGACAAACCCTTAGCTACATGGACAAAGAAAAAAAGAGAGAAGACAAAATCAGAAATGAGAGGGGGGACATTACCACTGACTCCATAGAAATAAGAGAGATCATAAGAGGATACTATGAACAACTATATGCCAAAAAACTAGAAAATGTAGACGAGATGGACAAATTCATGGAAACACATGAACCACCTACCCTGATGTTAGAAGAACTAGAAGATTTCAACAAACCAATCATAAGTGAAGAGATTGAAACAGTTATCAAAAAACTCCCAAAGATGAAAAGTCCAGGACCAGATGGCTTCAAAGGTTAATTCTACCAATCATTCAAAGATGAATTAATACTGATCTTGCTCAAGCTCTTCCAAAAAATTGAACAGGAAAGAATGCTACCAAACTCATTCTATGAAGCCAACACCACCCTAATACCAAAACCAGGTAAAGATACTATGAAAAAAGAAAATTACAGACCAGTGTCTCTAATGAATATAGAAGCAAAAATCCTCAACAAACTACTTGCAAACAGAATCCAAAAGCACATTAAAAGAATTATACACCACGATCAAGTGGATTTTATCCCAGGTATGCAAGGGTGGTTCAACAAGAAAATCAATTAGTGTAGTAAACCACATTGATAAATTGAAGAAGAAAAATCACAAGATCCTCCCGAATGATGCAGAAAAGGCATTTGACAAAATATAGCATCCTTTCTTGATAAAAACACTCCAAAAGATAGCAATAGAAGAAAGCTTTCTCTATATGGTAAAGGGCATATATGAAAAACCTACAGCTATCATTGTATTCAATGGTGAAAGACTGAAAAATTTCCCACTGATAACAGGAACAAGAAAGAATGCCCACTGTCACCATTATTATTCAATATTATGCTAGAAGTTCTAGCTAGAGCAATTAGGTTAGACAAAGAAATAAAAGGCACCCGAATAGGAAAGAAAGAAGTAAAACTTTCACTATTCGCTGATGACATGATCCTATATCTAGAAAATCCTGAAAAATCCAGAACAAAGCTACTAGAGTTAATAAATGAGTTCAGCAAATTGGCGGGATACAAGGTTAATATGCAAAAATCAGTAGTGTTTCTATACACTACTGATGTGCAATCTGAGGAAGAAATCAGAAAAAAAAATCCATTTATAATAGCGACTAAAACAATCAAATATTTAGGAATAAACTTAATGAAGGACTTAAAGGACCTGTATTCAAAAACGACAAAACATTGCTAAAAGAAACTGAAGAAGACTTAAATAGATGGAAGGACATTTCATGTTCGTGGATTGTAAGACTAAATATCGTTAAGATGTCAGTTTTACAAAAACTGATTTACAGATTCAACACAATCCCAATAAAAATCCCAACAGTCTTTTTTACAGAAATGAAAAAGCCAATAATCAAATTTATTTGGAAGGATAAGGGACCCTGAATAAACGAAAATACCTTAAAAAGAAGAATGAAGTTGGAGGACTCTCACTTCCTGCCTTTAAAGCATATTGCTTAGCTACAGTGATAAGAACAGAATGGTACTGGCATAAGGACAGACAGATTAAACAGTGGAACTGAATTGAGAACTCAGAAACTGACCCTCATATCTACAATCAAGTGATTTTTGACAAGGCTGTTAAGCCCACCTAGCTGAGCCAGAACAATCTATTCAACAAATCGTGCTAGGAGAACTGGGTAGCCATATCCAAAAGAATGAAAGAGGACCCCTATCTCACACCTTATAAAAAAATTAACTCAAAATGGACCAAGGACTTAAATACAAAAACAACAACCATGAAACTCCTAGAAGAAAATGTAGGAAAGCATCTTCAAGATCTTGTGGTAGGCAGTAGTTTCTTAAACCTTATGCCCAAAGCACAAGCAACAAAAGAAAAAATAGATAAATGGGACCTCTTCAAAATTCATTACTTTTGCACCTCAAAGGACTTTGTCAAAAGGGTGAAAAGGCAGCTGCCTCAATGGGAGAAAATATTTGACACTCACGTATCTGATAAGGGTTTAATATTGTAGCAGTTTGATATTATTGATGAATTCCAAAAAGTAATATTGGATTATATTTGTAAACTGGTCTTTTCCTCTGGGTGTATTAGATTGTATTAGATTCAGAGGTTTTACTTTTACTTGAATAAATAATGATAAAGGCTTTGATTGGACCATGTCAATAGGATGCTGCAATACTGCCCCCTTGGTGGGTGGGGACTCACAGAGAAACCATACCACAGAGAAGGGAGTTTGGAGTTTTTGAGCTGGAGGCCTGGGAAGTAAGCATACAGAAAGCTTGTTTGTGAGAAAGGAGAGAAGGCCCCAAGAAAAGAGATGAACTGTTTGCCTAATAGTCTACAGCTGGCCTTGCGGGGGAGCACAAGCAGCTGAGCCTGGAGAGAATCAAGTCCCAGGGAGAGAGACAAAGCCTAGAGAGCCTGACCATGGAGCCTTAAGAAGAAGAGGAAGGCTGAACATCGGCAGCCATCTTGCTCTAACATGTGGCAACAGACTTTGGTGAGGGAAGTAACTTATGCTTTATGGCCTGGTAACTGTAAGCTTCTACCCCAAATAAATACTCTTTATAAAAGCTAACAGAATTCTGGTATTTTGCATCAGCACCCCTTTGGCTGACTAATACAAATATCCATGATATATATATATATATATATGGAGATCATACAAATCAACAATAAAATGACAAAATAGCCGATTAAAAAATGGGCAAAAGACTTGAAAAGACAACTGTCAAAGGAAGAAATACAAATGGCGAAGAAACACATGAAAAAATGTTCAGCATCACTAGTAATTAAGGAAATGCAAATCAAAACTATAGTGAGATATCATTTTACACGTATTAGACCGGCTGCTGCTAAAATGTTGGAAAACCGGGGACAGATGTGGCTCAAATGGTTGGGTGTCCCTCTCCCATATGGAGGGACCCGGGTTCGATCCCCAGGACCTCCCAGTTTAAAAAAAAAAAAAAAAAAGAAAAAGCCGGAAAATCGTAAATGTTGGAGAGGATATGGAGAGATAGGAACGCTTATTCACTGTTGGTGGGAATGTAGAATGGTACAGCCACTGTAGAGGACTGTTTGGCAGTTCCTAAAGAAGTTGAATATAGACTTGCTATGGGATCCAGCAGTACCATTGCTAGGTATAGACCCCGAAGAACTGAGAGCAGTGACACGAATAGATATCTGCACATTAATGTTCATAGCAGCATTATTCATGATAACCAAAAGTTGGAAACAACCCAGGCGTCCATCAACTAATGAATGGATAAACAAATTGTGGAGTACACACATGATGGAATATTATGCATCATTAAGAAGAAATGAAGTTGTGAAACATATGACAACATGGATGAAACTGGAGAACATTACGTTGAGTGAAGCAAGCCAGACACAAAAGGACAAATACTGTATGGTTACCCTATAATGAACTAAATATATTATGTGAAATACGAATATGGGTAACATTGCATGTATAAGATTGTTTTTCCTTGAAGCTGAGCAATTGTGAGTTAATACTACACAATGTTAATATCATACAAAAAAAAATATACTAAGTGAAGGAGACCACATACAGAGTACTACATGTTGTATGATTACATTTATATATGAATTACATTCATAAAAATGAAAGGAGATTAGATATGTAAGTATGAGGAAGGAATGCTAAGGGTTTGGAGTCTTTCTTTTTGGAGTAATGAATTATTCTAAAAATTTTAAGTTGATAAATGTACAACATTGTGATTATACTAAAAGCCATTGATTATACATTTTGGATAGAATAGCCAGAAACAGCAGCTATGTAGAGTGGGGGAAGCATAGAGAGATTGAGAGGTGAAGAGTTTTCTTGTTTGTCTGTTTTTTTTGGTTTATTATTATTGAAATAATGAAAATGCTCTAATATTGATTGAAGTGATGAATGCATAACTATGTGATTATACCAAATACCATTGATTGTACACCTTGGATTATTTGTATGCTTTGTTAATAGGTATTAATAAAATTGATTAAAAAAAATATTGGCAGAAAAACTTGGGGCAATTGTAGGCTTTTTAAGAGGCAGATTATCTCTGTTCTACCTAAGCCACCAATGGCATTTCAGTGAGATATTGTAAACATTTCAGTGAGATATTGTAATTAGTGGGCTCATATGTTATTTTATGTTATACTATTGAGTGTTAAGATTTGGTGTGTATTCTGAAAAAAAAAAAAAAAAAAAAGGTATAATTAGGCTTCCTCAAAATTTCTTGTCTTCCTTTAGATATTTTGCTGTTATTATTGTTGCTTATAGTGGGAATTCATTCCAGGAGTATAAAAAAATCAGAGTAAATGTTAGATTTAGCTTCTCTGATACCAGGGCTTGGCTTTAAAGAGCCTTCTTCAGTTCCATGGCTATTATATTTGTTTGTCTTACTCGTTTATTTTCTCTCTCCTGTTTGTACTCTACTACAGTGTTATAACTTTTACCTCGGTCAATTTTGGTTTATTTTCATCTCTGGATTTGAAATACTTTATTAATAAAGATTTCAGGCACTGGAAATCCTGAAGGTTTAAAAGGGTGAGGAGAGGGACAGTGAAAAGAGGGCAGAAGGGCCCTCCCAAAACATAAAGTGTGAACCATAGGCTATTTTTTTTTTTTAAAGATTTATTTAATTTATTTATTTCTCCCCAGCCCCTCATTGTTTATACTTCTTGTGTCTTTTGTCTTCCTTGTTTCTTTAGGAGGTGCCAGGAACTGAACCTGGGACCTCCAATGTGGGAGGTAGGCGCCTAATTGCTTGAGCCACCTCCATTCCCTGCTTTGTTGCGTCTCTAATTATGTTTTTTCTTCTTGTGTATCTTGTTGTGTCATCTTGTTCCACCAGCTTGTTTGCTTGCCTGTTGCGTCAGCTCTCTGTCTTGCTTGTCTTCTTTAGGAGGCACTGGAAACTTCTGCTCCCTGCTTTGTTGTGTCTCTCATTACGTTTTTCTTCTTGTGTCTCTTGTTGCGTCATCTTGTTGTGTTAGCTTGCCACACCTGCCTGTTACGCCAGCTCACTTTCCTCTTTAGGAGGCACCAGGAACCAAACGATGGGCCTCCCATGTGGTAGGTGGGAGCTCAGTCACTTGAGCCACATCTGCTTGCCAACCATAGGCTATTTTAACACTAAATACACTTCTTTGAGATGGTAGCAATTACAAAGAAATTACTTAAAGGGAAAAAGAAAAACGTTTCATTGGGGGAGTAGATGTGGCTCAAGCAGTTGAGTGCCTGCCTCCCATATGGGAAGTCCCAGATTTGGTTCCCGGTGTCTCCTAAAGAAGACAAACAACGAACAAAACCAACAAGCAGACAATGAGCAAAAACAATGAGCAAAAACAACGATCAGACAACAAGCAAAAACAATGAGCAAAACAATGAGCAAAATAATTAGCAATCAATGAGCAGACAACATGCCAAAACAAAACAAAACCGTTTTATTAGGAAATTTAGTGTACTTCCTAGTGGAAACCAAGCATGCAGGTTGGATCATAACTAGTGAAACCTTGGCTTTCATTATTTTTTCTGAGGATAGGCCTTGGAAGGATGGGACTTTCCAATGTGTTTCATAAAATCTGATCTCTTAAAAAAATTTCATCTCTTTTTTTTCCTCGCAGGATGATGAAACATACCCATTTTGTATTTTAAACAGAATTTTCTGAGAATACCTTAACTCAAACATTATGTTGTCTTTATCTGTTTTCTTTAGGAAACCCTAAACGAATAAAATTTCTCCAAAGTTTCGGAAGTCATTTGCCATAATTTTCCCTTTCCTTGAACTTCTGCTGCAGTGTGAGGTATTTTACATATTGGTAAATAGGTTTTTCTTTTGTTTGTTTTTATTAAACATAATGCCAAGTTCCTTTTTCCTTATTTTATTGATTTCCAACAATACTGTGTTGGACGAATTAGAAAATGGAAACTCTTTAAAGAAAGTATTTTTAAAAATTTCGGCAGGTCTTCTTTTTCCCATGCAAAGTTATCAAAGAAAAACTTGAAAAAAATGGTTACTTTAAAAAAAAAAATTAAACTTAAGAATGTAACTTTGGACAAATCACTGAGTCTCCTTGAATCTATTTTCTTATGTGTAAAATGAAGGCTCAAACTCGATCTTTAAGATTTCAGCTCCAAACCAAATTGTTTCTAGTATTGCAGAACTATCTGATTTGCTATTTGCTATTTGGTATTTCTGTCATTTTTCTGAGTGAATGAAATGCTAGGGAGAAAGTAAGTCAGTGCCTGGAGGTATAAAATGTACCATGAATCCATTTTAAGAGAGAGAACAATTAGCACTGTATTCCCTTGTTTGCCCATTTCCTTTTGCCAATCTTATTCCTACTACTGAAGTTATTGATTGCTGTTGTGCCTGCTGCTGCTTCAGCCTCCATTAAGAGGCTAAGACTAGGCATGAGTCTGGGAAGTGAAACCTCTTGTCTAGGGCCTAAAGAAGAGAAGTGAGCTGATCCATGGTGGAACCAGAGATATATCTTCCCATGTACAGAAATCCCTACTTAAAAGTCATGAATAAAAAGACCATTTTAATACCTCCAAATTGTAGGTGAGAGGCAGACTCTTTAATCTAAATTAAAGCACAGATATTAAAATCTCAATTTGAGTCTATAGTTACAACTTCTGTGATTTCTTTTTGGGTAAATTATTTAACATGTTGGAACTATAGTTTAATTTGTAAATGGTTATAGGGCTGATTTGAGGATACAATGAGTCAATTTATGTGAAAGCACTTTGTAAATTATAAAACTTACTACAGTGGTTACTGTTTTTGTTAAGTGTGAAGTATTGTGAATATTTGTACAAAATAGTTAATATAACTTTTCTTTTTTTTCTATAACAGCAATTTATTTTTTATACATTATATTAACAGATTTACATGAATAAAGTGAGGTTAGAGATTTAGTAGAATATCAACTCTGAATTGGTGGATAGGAGACCTTGACCTACAGCATCCCCATGATACAAATTCATTTGTATTATTGAAAATGAATCATTATGTGATTAAATAATTCACCTATGCTCACATTAGCCTTGACTCCCCAGGAAAAGAGAAGATAATTGCAAGTGAATAAACTATTAAGGAAAAAAAAAAAGGATTTTTAACATTTTTGGTCCAATCTTTTGTTCAGTAAAGATAATTGCTAAACTTTTCACTATTTCTGTAATCCAAGTCTTACTGTGTCAGTGGTAGGTCTTAATAGATTTGCAGCTTCTAGATTCTTTTATCTTTCTTCTAGCATACATTATTTGGCATTTGGCCCTTTCAGCATTAGTACAGTTGCCAGTAATTTTGGTGGGCCCCCCATACCTTTAATATAGGACTGCTTCAGGAAATTTTATTTCCTTCTTATTTCTATAGCAGTAATAACAACTGTCTTTCACATTATGTGAGAAATAAATAATGTTTAACATCACTAATCCAGGCTAACCAACATATGTATAAGAAGCCTACACTTACTATACTATATATTTAT
Source organism: Tolypeutes matacus (assembly GCA_026826555.1). NCBI lineage: Eukaryota > Metazoa > Chordata > Mammalia > Cingulata > Chlamyphoridae > Tolypeutes > Tolypeutes matacus. Next base: position 18,863,539 of record JAKSZT010054416.1, read on the forward strand.
TTTTATATATTTCTTCTTCATTACTTACATCCTGTTTTGAATTGTATTAAGCCAAGAATAAAAATTGCCCACCATGCTGTTCATTTTTACTAATGGTTTTATGAATAGTTATTTCCTCTTTAAAATCAGAAATAAAGTATAGAACTTTGTAAAGTCATCCTATTGACTCGTTCCTTTTGAATAAGTGTTTAGAGGATGCAAAATGTAAAAGTTAAGTATCATTTCATCTATTTATTGATGAAGTATTGTGACTATCAAATGCTTGATTTTACATTTTACATTCCTATTTTAGTCAAATATAAAACTCACAGCTTTATTTTTGGACTAGGGATATGTAGAAGCTTTATTATTTTATATTGTCATGAAAGAGAAGTACTATATTATTATTCTGGTGTTTTAGCCATGTCTGTCATCTACCTTTTGGTCACTTAATTTCCTATGTTTTTGATGGAAGATGGAGACTTATTTGGAACTATTAGAGTGTCTGTCACACTCTGTCCACTTAAGATCTGGATGTGCTACTCTTCAGAATTTTCTTGGAATTTATAGAATGAGAATTTGGTGCTATATTAAATACCACCTAATTTAGATTAAGACATTCTTCATTCAACAAGAACTTGTATATTTCTTCCTGTTGAATAAGAAAGAATATTAATACGGTAACATTAATATTTTAATTGATTTTATTAAAATTTTGGTGATTAGTCTATTTGCCTAAGAACTTTTCTTTAGTTAATGAAGCTTTATCAATATATGAAAATGGGACACTGAAGTTGAGAGTTTTTTTTAAGTGTTTTTGGCACTCTTCAGAAAAAGTAGAACATGAAAGTGTTCATTAACAAAAAAGTGGAGACCAACCCAAACAAATCTATTTCCAAGCTTAAAAGATTCAAATGTGAACAATTAAGCTTGAATGTTAAAAACTAAAATTTTAAGCAATTTTTAGTTTTTAGCACATGGACACTATAATAGTATGTATGCATGAGGTTCTATTTTTAAATAGGTAGGGCCACATTTTTCTTTTTGAATTGTGTGATTTACATGGAATTTAATAGAATCTATTCATTACTATAAGATAATGGTAAATGTGAATTTGTCTCTTAAAAACCCTGTGATCTTAACATTGAGACTTTAGACATAGTAATGCTCACTTTGTTTTTCCATAAATAGAGAGGATCTTTGAAAACCTCTATTAGGAGAAATGTCAGTTTGTACTGAGTCATTATGGATGAGTAATATTCTGGAAATTCTTTTTCTTAGTTTAAACTTCTTAAATGTTACTTTAGTATAATTTTCCAAACACAGTATATTGTAGTTTAAATGTTATGTTTAACAGAATATGTAATAGCAGTTGTTACAAAATCCTTTCCTATAAAAGGTCACACATTTCTTAGAATCAAGTTGAATATTTTCCTTTATGTTAAGCATTGAGAATTACTGGGTAATAGCAACAGGTTTGAGGCTCTTAGAATGCATGTCTAAATAGAAAGCATTGTTTTAGAGGTTCTTTCTTTGGAGATTTTAATATATACTTATGTATATTTTCATGTTCTTTAATGGGGATGATATGTATATATATTAACAAATAAGTTATTACCAAAACATATAGTGTAGAAATAGAAATTGAGGATTCTCCCAGCCTCATGCAGTTGTGAACAGTTTTTTGAGTACATTTTTATTTCTACATATTTGTGAATATTAGCATGGATTTTTATCTTCACGTTTTCTATTTTAAAGACTTACGCAGTAGAGTCATACCATACATTTAACCTACTTAAATATGTATATATCAGTTTGGCCAAAAAGAAAGGGAGAGAAATTAAAATAATCCACTTAATGAGTAGGTTCCCTGGGGTGAATATGAAATGTGAATCTGTGGTTCCTCAGTCAGTCTCAGTTCCTTTATGTATGATGGGCTGAGTGTTGATTTAAAGTTTAAAGATACATTTTTTTCATACAATGTGAAATGCAAGCCAACTAATTGATCTGATATTCAATCAAAGAAAAAGATAACTGGCTATGAGAGAAAGTATGTTGGTCTTCAGTGTGCTAGTCCAAGAGATTTTAACTGTAATGCATTTTTTCCTTATGCACTGATTTAGATCCTAATCTCCGAGAAACAGGCCACTTAACTCTAGTGCTTTGTTTTAATTAAAAAAAATTTTTAATACTCTGCTAGATTTTTGCACCAGCCTGAATTATTATCATCTGTTTTCTTTCAAATGCATATTGTAGGGACCTCAAGAAGCTTGATACTTTGGGGAAAATTGTCTACTTTGATAAGATTTCTTTTAATCCCAGACCAGTTTCTTTACTGCTACCACCCTACATATTTGCATGTATGTTTTTTGTTTGCTTTGTTTTTATACAGTTTCTAGAGTACTTTCATTTAATCTTTCCTGTCATGTTAAATGAACAACCATGTCACAAAGGTATAATTGTTCCCATTTTAAAGATAAACTGAAATACAGATGAAGACAAATATATTGTGTTGTAATTAGAACATCTTGGTTCATATCCCACTTCTGAAATTATATGATCTTTGCAAAATCTGTTAGTCTTCTTGAGTCTCTGTTTCTCATCTGTAAAATGGGTGTGTGTGGCAGTTTGAGATTATTTATGAATCCCTAAAAGAGAGATTGTTTGTAAACTAATCTATTCCTCTGGATGGGATGCTCTTTCAATGCATTAGATTCAGCTGACATGTCTTGATTAAATTGCCTGTTCAGATTAGGGCTTTGATTTGACCAAGTCAGTAGGACATGACTCAGGGTTGAGTCTCCGCCCTCTTGGTGGACTGATATAAATGGTCACTCACTCAAGAAGAGGAGAGAGATCTCCATAGATACAGAAGAGGAGAGAACTTTGTCAGTTTTGATCCTGGAGCATCAGGGTGAGATGAGCCATTCACCTGATAGTTTGTAGCTAGAGCACAGAGCAGCTGAGCAGCTGATAAGGCCTAGAAAGAAAGGAGCCCTATGCCAGGCAGATATAGGAATCCCTGCTATATGAGCCCTATGCCAGCCTACAGCTGAGATTGGAAGAAGCTGGGCCCATGGAGCCTTAAGAGGAAGAAGGAAGGAGAGACCAGGCAGAAATTGCCTGCCATCTTGCTTCAATACGTGCATCTGACTTTGGTGAGAAACTCTTGTGGTACCTTGAGTTAGACTCTTTAGGGCTTTGTAACTGTAAGATTTTACCCCAAATAAATAGCCTTTATAAAAGCCAACAGATTTCTGGTACTTTGCGTAAGCACCCCTTTGGCTGACTAATACACAGGTTGTTACCCCATCAAAGGGTTATCAGGAGGATTGAATGAAGTCATCTAAGTGAAAATGCAAAAATTCCAGATAATTAATGATTCTTTTCTTTTCTTTTTTTTCCTACCCCAGTTGAAACTTATTCTAGTTTGTAAACCACAAAAAGAGGTATGTCATAGGTCACCCACACAGGCTCATTCTTCCTGCTTTAACCTGGTCCTTCCTGGAATAAGGGAGAAAAGTCTTGGTACCCAATTTTCAAAATTTCATTCTTCTCTTCTGAAAAAAGAATATAAGTTACATTAGTTATGACAGATAATGCTACCTAATTATTATGGCCAGTAACATTCTAAATCTGTAAGAAAAGTACCTCATGCTTCATATTTCTTAAATTTGTTTCCCTTTCTAATGAGATCTTTGAGATACTCTGCAATTACATAGTAATGTTTTTGTCTTAACTAATACGCTGAACTTTGTAATAATTGGAATATGATATGAAACCTACAACAAAAAAGCTAACAAAAGCAAATCCTACAGGAGAAAATGTGGAAATGGAAATATGTAATCAAATAAATGAAAAATAATTTTGAGAAGGATTGTGGAGGATTAACAGATATCACTAGTGCATTTCTTCCTTGGTGGTTGGTTTCTTTTAGGAAAAGTCTTATCAGCTGGAGGGAGTTGCTCTTTTCTTTGAACTAAGCTCTGGCTTCTCTGAAGTCAGATTTTGTATTCCCGAGACTCCACTCTGCAATCCAGCACAAACATACATCAGCAACTGCATAGCACTTTGAAGAGATAGCAAGAAGGTATCAAGCAATTACTTATTCCATTTTGGAAACCTAACCATGACTTTTTAAGAACTCCTAGAGTTTTAGGGAGGAGGAATAGTAAGGCGGAGTCAATGTACTTTGTGAAAAGTATATATAAAATGATAATATAGATTAATTGTAAAGGTTGCATTTTATCAGTGAGGGATTCAGAAAAATATCCCCATTCTATATGTCTGTAAACAAAACTACATAATGTTTTGTATTAATTTTGTAATTGAATGAACTGCTACAAGGTTTCTTTTCGAGTTAGGTAAGTAGGTTCCATTCTAGTCAATCTATTATTGACTGTGCATTGTACACTGAAAAAAATGTAAGAACTCTAAATAAAATAATGAGGTCTTTTTTTTGATGATGTGAAGGACTCAAATTTTTTTTGCCCTAGTTTCTAAACTCTACAGAGGTGTATTGCTGGTTTAATACTTGCTATTGCTACTATACGGTGCACATGAATCTGACTTTTTATTACTGTTTATGGTGCAGTGTAAAGAAGAGGAATCAGAACATCTGGGTTATAGTCCTGGGTTTTCTACTTATGGCTTTGTATCTTAGACAGTTTACCTAACTTCTCTTGCCATTAGTGTCCTTATTTGTAAAATAGGACTGATAGTAGTTATTCATATAGCTCACAGGGTTGCTGCAGTTTAAATGAGAATTTATGTGAAAATGCCTAGTTAATTGTAAAGTGCTGTTAAATGTATCATCCAAAATATTCTTTGGAATGAGAAGGAATATTAAAAAGTACAAATGTAATTATTTGTTATTATTTCTCTTTACTAACATGAATATGAGAGATACTCTTATTAGGGTTTTCTAGAAAAACAGCACAGACAGGATATATATATATGTAAATATTATCAGATTTATTGTAGGAATTGGCTCATATGACCATGGGAATGGCATGTCCGAATTCCATAGGACAGGCCGCAAGTTGGGAACTCTGATGAAGAGTTCAATGAATTCCCCAGGAGAAGATGGCTGGCTGAAATAGAGATAGAAATTCTTTCTGACTGCTGAAACTTGTCCCTTTAAGTCCTTCAGCGAATTGGATAATACTTCTCTCATTGCTGGAGGCAGTTCATTGTAGATGTAGATGTATTTGTTTGATTGTAGATGTATTCAGCTATAGATGCAATAATCGTCTGACTAATGATTTAAATCTATGAAATACCTTCACTAATAGGCCAGTGCCAGGCACAAGTTAATTGTCCTGGTTCCAATGCTTGACCACTTTAAGTATGAAAACTTAATCCCCATTTTGTTGTTTACATGATTTTTGATTTCTATTCTTATTAGGTACCTTTACAACAGATTCTTGAAATTTTCATTGGATGTAGCTATTGATAGGGATGCACTGTATCTCCAATTTATTACCTTAAATTTAACCATAATGAGACAAAAATAGTATACATGATTGTTTTCTCTTTCTTAGATGCACAATCAGACTTTGAGAAAGGTGTTCTGGTGTTATTCAATTGCCTGTTTAGTGAGGCCCGATTTAAATATAATAGGTGACATTTTCTAAAAGTACAGGAAGTGACAACAAATACTTTTGTTGTTAATATCATTTGTTGATTAACACATTTTAATTGATCATCTACTCTAAGCCAGACATCATGTTAGATGCTGACGATAAAATAGGAATAAAAAGAGATATGGTTCCTCCCTTTGTGGAACTTATAGTCTAGTGGAGGAAATAGACATTAATCAAATAATTTAAAATTGAAAGTCATAAATGCTAAGGAAAGGTATGTGGTATTATGAGAACATGCAACACTTGGGAGAAATAGAAAAAGTAATAGGTACATGTCTGAATGACAAAAAGAAGTGAGAAACTACCCTAAATAATCAATAATAACATTATTACATGTATCTTATATATCACAGAGTTCTATTGATAAGAATTTGTTTTTTTTTTTTTTAAAGATTATAATAAAATTATGTGGAGTAATTTTCCGTTGGCTAGGTGAACTTAATTTTGATGTAATAAAGAATTATGTGCCATGAGATTATAGGAATAATATTAAATATAAAAACTGGATCATCAGAGAAAAAACTCACAATTTTGTTATATATTCCTGGAGTAGGTAGAATAAATCCATATGCTAAATTATTATCCCTTTACACTTCTTACTTTCTTATATACAATGTATTTTTGTCCTTGAAAAGTAGGGACATAAGACTTTGGGATCTACTTGCCCGACCAAAATAAAATTCTTTTCCTAAGCTATTAATGGAAACATTCAATATTTATATTATTTTTATTGATGATTTTACTTTCGTAAAGGGAAACCATTAGTTTCACTTTAAATTAGTCAATTTTGCTCTTTTTACATGAACCACTTGTTGTATTGTTCTTTGAATTACAGCACTTATAAGAAATATAAAGATTTTTTACTTCTATAAAATAATATATTCTCATCTTCATTTTTTTAATAACTGAACTCTAAATCTAAGCTTCAAGTTCTTCAAACTTGTTTAGCATATTTGATTCCTAGTTATATTGTTATAAAATGCTATACCTATTTTCCCAAATATTTAATTCAATATGTTAGCAAGAATTGCCCTAAAATATTACTCTTGCTTAAGTGGAATAAAAGAGATATTTTAATAATATTTCGGTTCTTATTGATTATGGAAATTGCAAGTAATTTATAAAAAATGGCAAAGTTTGTACACTGTCAGCCTTTCCTCAGTATGCAGAGGAAACTGGCCAGACTTTATGATTGTCCCTCTGACTTCATTGCTCTCAAAGCTCCCTGAATGAATTTCATTTTTTAAATGGCTGCTGAAGGTAAAGATCCTTTGGTGAGTGGAAGCAGGGGGAAGAAAAATGTATGCCTTTGGGCTGTATATTTTAATCATGGGAATAATGTAGCTTGTGCTCATTTTTCCCCCTTTTATTTGTTATTTCCAATTTGGATTTATCAAAAAAGAGTAACAATTTATTTTATGTTAGTATTTGGTATGGAATATACTGTACTGAGTATCACTAGAAATACCAAGCTGAAATTATTGTTTTCTCTTTTCCCTCCCATTCCTTGGACTTAAAAAAAAAAAAAAAAAAGTATTCCTTTAGGTAGCCCTGTATTATGTATGTATATCCAGCAGTGTTATGCTGGCTTGACTATATAATAAAACATGAAAAAACAGTTGAGTGTTTCAAACTGTATTTTAATTATATACTGAAATACACTGTAATTCTATTTATCAACTCCTGATTTAGGTGGTCTCCATGAAGGTCAACTGCGGTAATTAGGATTAATGGAGCATAAAATGGTTTTTTTCCCTTTGGGTAGGGGGCATTTTGTTCCCTAATTCTCAATCCTTGTACTTTATAAGCTTGGATTTCCCCCATGCTAAAAAACAGCTTATGTTCAGTAAGAAGAATTACCCCTTCACCACTCTCCCCAAATCAAAGGTGGGAAGTTAATTAATCACAGCAGACATTTGTTAACTTAGTTCTGTATATTCTGTGAAAGGTGATGGGGTCAGGAATGTCTCAATTTTGCCACAAAATTAAAAAAGAGATGGATAATCACTGTCATTTCCTGCCATTTGTACCACTATCCCAAATAACTTAACCCCTAAACCTCACCATTTAATAATAGTCATGCAGGCCAGTCATTATGAAAAAGTTCAGAACAGATCATAAACAGCTAGACTTCTCTCCACTGATCTAGAATTTTCTTTTGCACACTGAGAGTGGATGAATAGCACAGAGAGATACAATTTCTCCACATTCTTTGGACATATGATAACACAGGAAGTTGCACGAATCAAGTTCTCTGGCTAATATCATGCATATAAGTAGATACGTTTGTCTTTCTTATTAAGATTTTCAATATTTTTATAAAATGAACCATAAATATGTATTGGAACTATGCATAAGTTTTAGATTTTTTGTGGGTTAAAAACACTCATGTGAGCAAAAATGCAATTCATATAGAGAATCTCATTTTCTGTTGAGGGTCTTGAGATAGCCACAAGGAAATAGCTTGAGGATTTTAAGTTTTGAACATAAGAGCCATTAAAAGTAACAACAACCTAATAAAAAAGCTTCCATTGTTGTAAAGTGAGGTTCTTTGGGAGCCATGAATCATTGACTAGCTGATTGTACTCCCTTCGCTCTTTCTAGTCTATGATGGAGCAAGGGATCAGACAACAGTAAGAGAATTTGGATTTCAAGTGTGTAGATTTTTTTCACTTTGCTACAAAGGAATGATCATTCTAAATAACTTATTAAGCATATATTTGAAAGAAGAAAGGAAACCCAATTAAAAATTCAGCTCAAAGAAATGGGGAAATTTAGATGAATAGGACACAGAATGCTTTAAACTGGTGCAAGAAAGTACAAACTGCTCTGACCCTTGGTCCAGTGCTGTTATAAGTATTTTATTTATTATATTTGTAATAGTTATCTTTTACCTATAAGATAAACACATGGATGTCTCCCTTTGTTATATTTAGAATCAAAGTTAATTAACACATTTTTGAAGTATCTTTGTTGGACCTTTGAAAATTAATTATAAAAATCTTGAAAGGTAGGAATTCTATAAACTTATTAAGTGCCATAGTTTTTGCTCTGCTGTCTGCTTTTCTCAGAATTGTATGTGTTCATGAGACTATAAATATGAGAGGTAATCCCCTGGATTTATCTGCAGGCATGATAAGATTTAAATACTATTTATTTTCAAAAAGTTATTTAAACATTTAATTTAGGAAATATTTCAAAGAAACTAAATCAAAGCATTTAAATGAAATATTTAAAAAATTAAATTGGAAAATATTTCAAACACAGCCAAAAAAACCCTTGAGAGTAACCAATTAAAAAAATTTACTAAGTATATCACTCATACATAAACATACATAAACAATAAGTGTATAGTAGTAGTTGTGAACTTACAAAACAAGTATACATAACATTATACCTTACCCTACCATCAATACCTTGAATTGTTGTGAAACATTTTTAACTAATGATTAAAGAGCATCCTCAAAATATTACTACTAACTAAAGTATCTTACATTTGGTGTGTTTTTCCTTAACCCACCCTATTATTATTATTGTTATTGTTATTATTTTTATATCATTTATACATGAACATATATAAACAATAAGTGTATAGTAAAAGTTGTGAACTTACAAAGCAAACATGCATAACATCATACAGGGGTCCCATACATCAACCCACCACCAACACCTTGCATTGTTGTGAGACATTTGTTACAAATCATGAAAGAATATCATCAACATCTTACTACTAACTATAGTCCTTATCTTACATGTGATGTATTTCCCTGCAAAACCCACCCTGTTGTTATTTGGTAAATATATTTTTATGACAGAATTTGTAAATTTACAAAACAATCTTGCACATTTGCAGAACTCCCATTTAACACCCCTCTATCAACACACCACACCCTGGTGGAACATTTGTCATAGATTATGAGATAATATAATCAGATTATTACCAGGTCCATAGCGTACATTTGGCACATGTTATCCATACTCCCCCATTATCAACAAGGTACATCTTTGGCATAGATGCATGAATATTACATCACTGTTAACCACAGTTCATAAGTCACTCAGGTTGTATTTTTCCCATGCTTCTCAACATTACCACTACCCTCCAATAATGATGTACATCTGCTCTAGCTCACAGAGGACATTCTTGCATCTGTACCATCAACCACAATTCTCATCCACCTCTGGGTTTTCTGTGTTATCCAGTCCCTAGATTATTCTCTAGCTTTCTTTCAGTTGGCACTTACATCCGTAGACTACCCTTTTCAGCCACATTCTGATTTATAAACCAGCTGTTCCTCACTATAATGTGTTACCATCAACTCTATACATTTCCACACTTCTACAGTAAAGTTAATTAAAACTTCTACATACATTAAATATCAGTAGTCCCTCTCAGCCCTCCTCTTATCTCCTTTAAGAATCTACCACCTACCACGAGGTCTTGAGGATGTTTTCCTACATTTTCTTCTAGAAGTTTTATGGTTCTTTCTTTTATATTTAGGTTTTTGATCCATTTTGAGTTAATTTTTGTGTAAGATATGAGGTAGGGGTCCTCTTTCCTTCTTTTGGCTATGGATATCAAGTTCTCCCTGCACCATTTGTTGAATGGACTGTTCTGCCTGAGCTGGGTGGGTTTGACAGGCTAATGCAAAATTTCTTGACCATAGATGTGAGGGTCTGTTTCTGAACCATCAGTTCAGTTTCATTGGTCTATGTGTCTCTTTATGCCAGTACCATGCTGTTTTTATCATGGTAGCTAGGTAATACGATTTATAGTCTGGAAATGAGAGTCTTCCAACTTCCCTTTCCTTTTTAAGATGTTTCTGTCTATTCAGGATCCCTTACCCTTCCAAATAAATTTGATAATCGTATTTTCCTTTTATTTTAAAAAATGCTGGTTGAATTTTTATTGGGATTGCATTGAATTTGTATAACAATTTAGGTAGAATTGACATCTTAATGATAGTCTTCCAGTGATGAGCATGGAATGTTCTTCCAATTATTTAGGTCTTTTTTGATTTCTTTTAACAATGAGTTGTAGTTTTCTAAATACAAGTGTTTTACATCGTTGGTTAAGTTTATTCCTAAATATTTGATTCTTTTAGTTGTTATTGTAAATGGAATCTTTTTTTTCCTGACTTCCTCCTCAGTTTGCACATTACTAGTGTCTTTTAAAGTCTATTTCATCTAGTGTAAGTATAGCTGCTCTGGCTTTTTTTTTTTTTTTTTTTTTTTGTTACTCCATGTGTGGAATATCTTTTTCCAGCTTTCCAGTTTCAATCTTTTGGTATCCTTGAGTCTGAGGTGAGTCTCTTGCAGACAGCATATAAGTGGCTCATATTTTCTTATCCATTCTGACAGTCTGTGTCTTTTTTATTGGGGAATTTACTCCATTAACAGCCAATGTTATTAATGTAAAGGCAGTTCTTATTTCACCCATTTTGACCTTTGAGTTTTATCTGTCAAGTTTTATTTTCACCACTCTTTTGACACTTTCAGTTACTTCTACTGATATAATCTTCATTTCTAGACTCTCTTCCAAGCTTCCCTCTCCTGTCTTTTCTTTTCAGACTGTAGCACATCATTTAGTATTTCCTGCAAAGGCAGTCTCTTGGTTACAGACTCTCCCAATTTCTGTTTATCTGTGAATATTCTAAACTCATCTTCATTTTTGAAAGATAATCTTACCAGATAAAATATTCTTGACTGGAAGTTTTTCTATTGCAATATCTTAAATATATCATATCACTGTCTTCTTGCCTCCATGGTTTCTGATGAGAAATTGGCACATAATTTTATTGGGTATCCCTTATATTTTATGCATTGCTTTTCTCTTGCTGTTCTCAGAATTGTCTCTGTATTTTTGGCACTTGACATTCTGATTAGTATGTGTCTTGGAGTTGGTCTACTCAGATTTATTCAGATGGGAGTCTTTTGTGCTTCTTGGACATGGATATCTATGTCCTTCAATAGGGTTGTGAAATTTTCTACCATTATTTCTTCAGATATTCCTTCTGCCCCTTTTCCCTTCTCTTCTCCTTCTAGAACATCCATGACATGTATGTTTGCACATCTCTTGCTGTCATTTAGTTCCCTGAGACCTTGTTCATTTTTTTCATTCTTTTCTTCATCTGTTCTTTTGTATGTTTGCTTTCGGGGGCCATTTGTTCAAGTTCACCGATCCTTTCTTCTCCTTCCTCAAATCTACTATAATAATGAATCCAGTGTATTTTTAATTTCATTTATTGCACCTTTCATACCTGTAAGATCTGCTATTTTGCTATGTATTCTTTAAAATTCTTTGTGCTCATTTAGTGTCTTCTTAATCTCTTTGGCCATCTCATTGAATTTATTAAGGAGATTTGTTTGAACATCTGTGATTAGTTTTCTCAACTCCTTTATGTCATCTGGAGGCTTATCTTGTTCCTTTAACTGGACCATATCTTCCTGTTTCTTGGTGTGGATTGTAATTCTTTGTTGGTGTCTTGGCATCTGGCTTACTAGATGTATTTATTCTGGGTGCAGTTTCTCTCTTTAGTTTAGGGCTTTCTTGCCCTTTCTCCCTTACTGGTTGTGTAGTAGGAGCTGATCATGTAGTTGGTGCTGTAAGCTGTGGAACCTCAAGCTGCCCTCATTGCCCCAGGGACCAATGAAGTTTTTCCCGACTTTCTCCTTTGCCAGGGGTAGAGACAGAGCCACATCTGTGTGTAATAATCCAAGTTGTGCAGGCCTAGACTTAGTTGCCCAGAGAGATTGATGAAGTTTCACGCCCCTTTCTCCCTTACCTGGGATGGGGATGGAGTCTATGCCACGTGGGTCCAAAATGACTGCAGTTGCCCGAGTAGACTTCTGAGTATTCAGTTTCTGCTAGCAGTTACCTGGAGAGGCTGGTGCAGAGCCTGTCAGCTTCCTCCCTGTTAGAGGTAGGACTGAACCCTATGCTAGGGCTGCAGGCCTATCTGGGTGAAAGAAGCCGGTCACTACTGTCAGTGTGATTTTCAGTCAGCTACTCTTCCCCTCAGCTGGGGGCGGAGTCAGAATCACAGGTAACAACCTCTTTCTGACTTGGACAGATTCCAATTTTAGCTGTTCTTAGGTTTATACTTTAGCCCGCCGAATTTTCTCATCATTAGCTGAAGTTGGTGCCCAATCATCTCTTCCTCCTCCGTTTTGGGGAAGTGGAGCTTCCAATTCCAGTTACAGAATAGCTCCCGAGGTAGCTTGTGCCATCAGTGGAGGATGGGCACTGGCCTTGGTGGCATGGAGTACTTTACTTAAGAATCTTCTCTGCAGATGGGCAGTCTCCTTCCATTCCTTCAAGGATGTTGCAGGATGCTCTTCTGGTCGCCTGGAGCCCCCAAACAGATGCTTTAGATAGCTCTGGGTGACTACTAACTGCCCTACTGTAGTATGAGCTGACTCTTGGAGCTCCTTACTCTGCCACCATCTTGCTGGTTGTCAAGACTAACCAATTTTAACAAGTATTAGTGTTTTGAGATATTTGCTTTATATCTTTTTTTTCCAGGGGAGAGCCAGAACGTAGTCCCCACTACCACAAATTATACATTCATGTTTCCGCATTTGGGGAAATCGGGGCGGTCAGCACATCCGGAGGGCAATGGATAAGCCTTTCCCTGGGAAAACCACCTTCGTGATCATGGTATCTCCCCTGCCAGGTAAGTATTTTATATAATTTTTGTAGTTATAAAGAAATGAAAGATGACAGAGATTGTTGAATCCCTTCATATCCCAATATGGCCCACCCCTCCTCTACTTCTTCCCCAGAGGTAACCACACTCTTGAAATTGACATGTAGTCTTCCTCCCTGTTTTTATATTTCAGTGTATATATACATTCATAAATTCTACATACCTGCTCTATCTAGTACATGTGGCTATTTAAATTTAATTTTGAAAAAATAATAAAATAATTTCAGTTCCTCTGGAGCATTAGTTCCATTTCAAGTGCACAATATCCCTGTATGGCTATAGGCTAATGTATTGGGTAGTGCAGATATAGAATATCTCCATTATTGCAGAAAGTTTTGTTGGACAGTGCTGATATGTATTGTTTGCATGTTCTTAAACTTTATATAAATGGTATACTCTATATATTTTGAAGCTTGCATTCTCAGTGTTGTTTTTGAGATTTATATACAATAATACATGCAACTCTAGTTCATATTTCATTATATAAATATTTTATTTATGTATTTACTGATATAGGGACATTTAGACTGTTTCCAATTTTTAAGCGTTAAAATAATGCTGCAATGGGCTTGTTCCTTTGCACATATGTGAGAGAGCTATAGGGTATGCATTTATTGGTTGTAATCATTAACAACTTTACATTATGTGGCCAAATCATTCCCCAAAATACCTGAACCAATTTATGCTTCCACCAGCAGTGCATAAGATTTCCTTTTCCTCATATCTTTACCAACATTTAGTGTTATTAGACAAACGTTATTTTATTTTAGCTTGTATTTCCCTAGTATCTAGTAAGGATGAGCAAACTTTCATATATTTATTGGCCATTTGGGTTTCCTTTTCTGTGAAATACCTATTCACATTCTTCTTCTTTTCCCCCCTATTGTCTTTTTCTTTTTGACTCAGGAGTTCTTTATATAGTCTTGACTGTAACTCAGTTTTGATTATATACATTTTCAATTTGTTCCATTTCGTGAATTCTCTTTTAACTTGTTTATGGTGTCTTAATGTATAGAAGTTTTAAAATTTATTGTGTTAATGTTTTGTCTTTCTCTTTAAGACCTGTAGCCTTTGGGATCTTATTTACGAAAGCTTTTCTTATTTTGATGTAATAAGATTAATTTCTTGCATTTTCTTCTAAAACTGTAATAATTTTGATTTCTAGATTTAGGTTTTTTAATCTACCTGGGATTTATTTTGTGAGACTGGGTTTTAATTTTTTTCCCCATATGGATAGTTTTCTCAGCATAATTTTTTTGAGTAATTTATCCTTTCCTAAATGATTTGTGTATCACCAACGTTGTCACATACCAAACTGGTATATATACTAAGTTGTCATATATCTGTTGTGTGGCTGATTTGTTTATCTTCATGCCAGTACCATGCTATCTTTTTTTTTTCAGTATATATCTTTAATTTTTTTAAAAGAAGCTTTAGATTGCATAAATGTTCTATCAGAAATACAGGGGATTCACATATGCCCCCCCACTCCCCCCTACTTTCCCACATTAACATCTTTCATTAGTGTAGTACATTCGTTACAATTGATGAGCAGATATTGAAGCATTGCTACTAACCATGTACTATAATTTACATTATAGTTTACACTTTGTCCACACAATTTTATAGGTTTTGACAAAATGTATAATAGCCTGTATCTGTCATTGCACTGTCATGCAGGACAATTCCAGTGTCCCAAAAATACCCCCATGTTATAGCTATTCTTCCCTCTCCCTCCCCTCAAAACCTTTGTTGGCCACTGCCTTTATATTAATGATATAAGTTCTTCCATTGCTAGAATAATAATAAATCTATAATAGAATAATAATAAGTCTACTTTAGTAGGATTTTGGGATGGTGATGCCCACTCTATTTCTTATTGAGAGGGGACTTAGATCCTATGGGGCAGGTGGATGGAACTGTCTTGCTTGCAGTTGTAGATATTCTCTGTTTTTCGGCATGGATGTTGTGGCAGTTTGAGATTATTTATGAATTCCAAAAAGAGAGATTATGTTTGTAAACTGGTCTGTTTCTCTGGGTGTGATACTCTTTGACTGTATTAGATTCAGCTGAGATGTCTTTGATTAAATTATGTTAAGATTAGGTTTTGATTTGACCATGTCAGTAGAGTGTAACTTAGTTTGAGTCTCCACCCCCTTTGTGTGCTATATAAACGGACACTCAGTCAAGGAGACACACAGAAGTAGATACACAGGAAAACACAGAAAAAGACATGGTAGAGGAGAGAACTTAGTTTTGATGCTGGAGCCCTGGGGAGAGATGAGCCATTTGCCTGATAGTTTGCAGCTGAAGAAAACAGAGCAGCTAAACCCTATACCAGCCTACAGCTGAGATCAGAAGAAGCTGGGCCCATGGAGCCTTAAGAGGAAAGAGAAATGCTGAACCCTTGTAGATATTACCTGCCATCTTCCTTCAACATGTGGCAACAGACTCTGGTGAGAAAAGTAACCCTGAGTTGGACTCTTTAGGGCCTTGTAACTGTAAGCTTCTACCCCAAATAAATAGCCTTTATAAAAGCCAACAGATTTCTGGTACTTTGCATCAGCACCCCTTTGGCTGACTAATACAGGTGTTGTCCATCATCATCCTTTTCTTAGTTGTCCTGGGTGAGTCTGATGAACTGGAGAGTAGGTGTTGCAGCTCTGCTGAGATTCAGGGCTCAACCGGCATATGAACAGACCAAAGATTTAAGTCTCTGTGTCATATAATTAACAAGTATAGTGCTAATTATAGGTTCAAATAAAAGGGGCAGAAAAGCCATATATAGGGAAATTATAAATGAGCCTAACGTTGTTACATTGGGGAGCATATATTCCAAAGTAAGGCCCACTGACAGGATGCCGAATTCTTGAGATTGTCTGCTCTGCTTATAGTGTCTAGATTGTCTAGAGCCCTCAGGAGCCCTACTATTTGAGGCACTGTTTACTGTGGCAGTCAATGAGGTCCTTCTGAGATGTGCATAAGCGTAACCTCTGGAATGACCTCCCAACTCACTTTGAAATCTCTTAGCCATAAAAACTCATTTGTATTTAATATTTCTCCCTTTTGGTCAAGGTCTTTTTCCAGATGCATTGCTAGTTGGCACTTGGTAATAATCCCTCGGTGCCAGGGATGCTCATCCCCTGGAGTCATGTCCCATGCCAGGGGGAAGGTAGTGCATTTATATGCTGAGTTTGGCTTAGAGAAAGGCCACATATGAGCAACAAGGAGGCTTTCATGAGGTAACTCTTAGGCAGTATATAATACTAGGCTAAATTTTAATTTCACAAGAAAAGGTTCATGAGTACAATCATCAGTATCAGGGGCCTGGTGTAATGGTCTGTCCTCCTTCATTCCATACTATCTTAATTATCAAAGTTTTATAATACGGCTGTTGGGTTAAATCTTCTCACATTATTAATATTATTCAAAATTGTCCTATTTTCAGCCTGTTCTTTCATTTGTGAATTATAGAGTCATCTTATTAAGGTCTGTCAACCACCCTCATGGGATTTCTATTGGAATTGTATTATAGAGTATTTTGGGGAGTGTGGCAGTTTGAAATTATTTTTGTGAATCCCAAAAAAGGAGACAAAATATGTTTGTAAACTAATCTATTCCTCTGGGTGTGATACTCTTTGATTGTATTATATGCACCTGAGATGTCTTTGATTAAATTACCTTTTAAGATTAGTGTTTTGAATCGATCACGTAAGTAAGACATAACTCAGATTGAGTCCCCGCCCCCTTAGTGGGCCTACATAAATGGACACTCACTCAAGAAGACACACAGAAAGAGAGAAAACTCCATAGACATGGAAGAGGAGAGAACTTGGTCATTTTGGTCCTGCCATGTGACAGAAAGGGGAAGGCTTAAACAGCTAAAGCCCTGGGAAGAGAGATGAGTCATTTGCCTGATGGTTTGCAGCTGAGCAGCTGAGAAGGCCCAGAAAGAGCCCTATGCTAGCCTACAGCTGAGATCAGAAGAAGCTGGGACCATGGAGCTTTAAGAGCAGGATCTCTTAACCAGGGGTTAAGATTTCAGGGGGTCCGTGAGCTTGAATTGAAAAAAATCAATTTATTATATTTATTTTTTCTGACCTCTAACTGAAATCTAGCATTTCCTTCACTTATGAATGTATGCAATAAATAAGTACAGTAGTATTCATTTCACCTGAGTGGCACAGGGGTCTATGGAACAAAAAAGGTTAAGAACCCCTGCTTAAGAGGGAGAAGGAAGGAAAGACCAGGCAGAGATTGCCTGCCATCTTGCTTCATTCAACACATGGCAGCTAACTTTGGTGAGAAAGTATCTTTTATGGTACCTTAAGTTGGACTCTTTAGGGCCTTGTAACTGTAAGCTTTTAAAAGCTTACATAAGGCTATAAATAGCCTTTATAAAAGCCAACAGATTTCTGGTACTTTGCATCAGCATCCCTTTGGCTGACTAATAGAGGGAGATTAGACATTTTTATGATACTGAGTCTTCCCAACCACCAACATGGTATATCTCCCCGTTCATTTAGGTTTTCTTTTATGCTTGACAATAAAGTTTTACAATTTCCTCCATAAAAGCCTTACTCAGATTTTAAGAGATTATTTTTAGGTATCTTATGATTTTTGTTTCTGTTGTAAATGAGATTTTATTACATTTCTACTTGGTTGTTGCCAATGTATATGAATGCTATCAGTTTTTTGTATATTGATCTTGTATCTAGTAACATTGTTGAACTCTTATTAGTTTTGACAATTTGTAGATTCTCTTGAATCTTTTGTATAATATTATCTGCAAATATTGTAATGCCTTTCTTATTTTTAATCTTTACTCTTTTAATATTATAAAATTGGTTAGGATTTTCTGTACAGGGTTGAATATAAGTAGTAAAAAACAATCATTCTTACCCTGTTCCTGAGTTTATTTAAAGGGAATGCTTTAAAATTTTATCATTAAATATAAAGTTAAGGAAATTTCCTAATATTCTAGCTTGCTAGAATTATTAATAAAAATAATATATGGATGATTAATTTTTCCTGTATTTTTTGAAATGATCATATGATTTTTCTCCTTTAATATGTTAATGTGGCAAATTACATTAATAAATGTTAGTCTATCCTTGAGTTCCTGGGATATACCTTACTTCGTCATCATGTAGTTATGTAGATGAATGTATGTGTGCTTATATATGTAGACATGTAGATGATATAGACATACCCACATACATTGTTTCATTAACTTTATTAAATTTGCTAGTATTTCACACAAAATTTTTCATCTATGTTAGTAAATGAGTTTGAGCTATAATTTTTTCTCACATAGTTTTTTTTGTCATTTTAAGCATCAAGATTATACTAGCCTTACAAAATGAATTGGGCAGCTTTTCCTTTTTTATTTCTATTCCCTGGAATACCTTGTTTAAAATAAGAGATATTTTTTTCTTTAAGATTTGGTTATATTAGTCTATAAATCACCTTGACCTGATGCTTTCTTGTGGATAGATTTTTTGACTGCTGATTTAATTTCTTTGATGGTCATGGATATATTTAGGTTTTTATATTCTCCTTGAGTCAAATTTAGGTTATTTATACAGGATGTCCAAAAGTCTTAGTGCAGCTTGAATAATGTCAAGAGTATAAAAGCCACAGACTTATACAGTTGAGTTTAGTTATTTATACCTTTTAAGTTTTGTGATTTTTAATAACAAATTTTTAATTATTTTGTTTCTGTGTTTGCCATCTTTAATCAGAGGAACTGAAACAAAAAATTAATACTTTATTATTGCATTTCATTATAGATTTTTCCCCCTCTTCCTTTGTTTCTTATGCAATTTATTTGTTGAAGGAGCCAGTTTATTAATCTGCAAAGTTTCCCACTGTGTTGGAAATCAGGTTCAGTGATTCACTAGGAGGACTCATAAGACTCAGCATATAGTTGTACTCACTGCTATGATTTATCACAATGAAAGGACACAAAGAAACATCAACAAAGGGAAAAGGCTTGTGGGGCAAAATCTGTAGGAAACCAGGTACAAGCTTCCAAGAGTCCTCTCCCAGTAGAGTCGCACAGGGCATGTTTAATTCCCCTAGGAAGGAATTGTGACAAGTGACAAATGTTTAACAGGGAAGGTCATTGGAGATTCAGTACTGATCTGGGGACTGGCCATGTAGGCGCCCTCTGCCTGGTATGTACCAAAATCTTAGGCTTTTAAAAAGGAGTGCAGGTGTTCAGTATAAACCACAATGTACAAAGAGTTTTGGCATAGTGAGCTCTCTTTATCAGTTCTGGGAATGGTGGAACCTCCAGAAATCAAGCTCTCAGATATCAGCCAAGGGCCAGGCTAGCAAGCAGGCCTTTCTAAGGTTAACACTTTCATGCCTATTATGTTAACTTTTTCTGCATATCAACATTCAGGATTTTGCTGATTGCATTCCATGTGGTAAACATGTTTTACTGTTTCCTCCATTTTCTCTAAATTGGTGGTTAGATTTAGAGGCTTGCACAAACTTGATTTTTTTTTCTCAAGAATATTTCATAGGTGGTGGTATATATTTTCTACTGTATCATATCAGAAGGCATATAATATCTAAGGGTTTCTCTTTTTTTGTGTGATATTAAGATTCATCAGTAGTTTCAGATATTGTCAGCCCGATACATACATTATACAGTTCCTAATCTGCTATTTACATAATGGTTTTAGCATCCATTGATGATCTTGCCCAGATTCATTATGCCATTAAGAATTGTAAAATCTAACTTTCTTTTTCATTTGTTACTTGGAATATTTCTATAAAGAACTTTTCCTCATCAACTATTTAATTACTTTGAGGTACAGTTTATATAGGAAAGATAGGGGAAAAGCATGTATCTTTTCTTTTACTTACTGGTTTACTGAATAAGTTGGTTCCTTAGCATCCTCCAAAGGCACCCTGCGTTTTTGTTTCTTATTTTTTTTATGAACATACAGATTTTTTAACATATTTGGTATTTTATTTTATTTATTTATTTATTTATTTATTTAAAAGATTTTATCCATTCATTCATTTATCCCCCCCCCTGCTGCCTGTGCTCGCTGGGTCAGCTAACCACGCCGTGCGGGCGGGCCTGCCCTCACCAGGAGGCCCCGGGAACTGAACCCGGGGCCTCCCATATGGCAAACGGGAGCCCCACTGATTGAGCCACAGCAGCTTCCCTGGTATTTTAATCCATTGAATTTATCATCTTTTTTCTAATATTGTCCCATCTTTCTCCAGTGGTAGTCTGTAAATAAAGCTGGCTTCTGACCTTTTGACACTTCAATAGCCTTGGATAACTTCCCCGTTTTCTGGCACAGTAAGATGTTTTCAGGGAGCAGATGTGGCTTAAGCTGTTGAGCACCCGCCTCCCTCACGAGAGGTCCCGGGTTCTGTTTCTGGTGCCTCCTGAAAAAACAAACAAAAAAACAAACAACAAGCAAAACAAATTAAAAAATCTACTCAGAAAAGCTGATGTGGCTCAGTGGTTGAGCACCGGCTTCCCACATACAAGGACCTGGGTTTAATCCCTGGCTCCCGGTACCTCCAAAACAATCTGGATGCCAGGAGTGCTCATTTCTCTGGATTTGTCATTGTTTTTAGGCCTTTTTAGTGGACAGAACTAGGAAATACAAACTTTTATTGTTAAAGAGAAAACAATGTATGTGTTCATCCTGATATTTCCAATTCAGATTTGGGATTGTTGTGTTTTTACTTCCTTTGGTATTGTGTTTGTATTTTTTTTTCCTATTATGCTGGAAATGTTCATTCCTCATGACATTAAAATTATTTTCTCTATCTGTATTAACACCAGTATAACAATGCCAATGCAATTACTAACAATGTGGTTACTGAAAACAGTTTAAATTTTCTTTGTAGTTCTTTTGGTCCTTGTGGTATATCCCACTAAGGATTTATAATTACTCTGTTTGAAGTCACTTGAAAAATTGCTCTCTGTGTGTTTCATTCACCAACTTGATACATAGACTAATTTGTTTCCTTTTGCTTTAAAATTTTGGGACTAGCTTTTTAAATTCTTGGTTCAATTTTGCTTTATAATTATATTAGATATTTACATAGTTTCAAAGTCAAATCTACAAAACAAGGTACATTTGGAGATGTCTAGCTTCTATCCCTCTCCTCTCTATCCTATTCTCTTCTTTCCCATAGGTAAACAATTTAATTAACTTTTGACTTCTCTTTCCTTTGTTTTTTTTTTTTTTTTTAAGTGGAACCAAATACATATGTTTATGTATTTGTATTTTCTTTCTTGGATAATTGCAAACATATTAGTCACATTGTTCTACATTTTGCTTTTTCATTTAAAATATTTCTTTAGATTGTACCATAGAAGTATTTCGAAATTCCTTATTAGTATCTGTTTTTTTTTTCAGTTTATGTTTTTTTTTTTGGCATGGTATTACTATACCATACAGATAATGTAGGTAATGTAATTTGGTCCCTAAACCCATCTTTAGGTTTGGATCTTTCATGGTAAACTTTTTTTCTACCTAGAGCTTTTGGCAGAGAACAAACTTCCTTGATGCTCTCTTGGGTTGGTAAGCAAAGTTTTTGTTTCTAACTCTCTTTTTCATGGAGTGAGCAATCTTTTGATTATCTGAGCTTTTTATTCAGGTATTTCAATGATCTGATTTCTAACTATTCTACTTGTGTGGGCCTGAACTTAATATATGGACCTGTTAACTCAGCTACTGACCCCTAGGTCTTGTTTCTATTTTATACTGCCTTAAGTTGTCATGTTGTCAGCTTACATGCTTGTACTCTGGCTTTCAGTTCCCTCTTTGTTTCTAGTGCCTGGATATTTCTAAGCTATGTATTAATTTTTTTTTGTTTGTATTTTATCCAGCATTTCTGTGTGTTTGGAACAGGAACAATTCAGTTTGCCATGTTGTCAGAAGTAGATTAACTACATTTACTTTCTATCACCCATGTCTGTCTATCCTTTTCTGTACTTAAGTGGCTGAAGGAAAACACACAGTCACACATATTAACCAATTTTATAAGTTGTGTCTTATAACTAAAATTATGACATTTCCTAGTAAACTTTCTCTCCTTTCTTTCACTTGAAAAGATTCTAGATCTTCTGTAATAGTTATTTTAAGATGTTTTTCAGTATATTGTTTTCCTTTTTCTCCTCTCTGCCTCCATTATTTTCCTCTTTTTTCCTTCTTTCATTAAATCAAGAAAATTTTAGGTGAGGAATCCAGGTCAACCAATCTCAGTATGTCTTTCAAAAGGGCAATAAATAAAGTCACAAGGCTTGCAGGCAAACAATGGCATGGTGAATATAAATTATTTTTTATAATTTAGAAAAAAATTACCTCGGTGTAATTTGTGGACACTAGTGCAGATTCCTAGTTCAGGGTATTTTTTTGAGTCTTTAGAGAATTTACCCAGTTACATTTATTCCTATTTGATTTTTTTTTTTTTTTTTAAAGATTTTATTTATTTATTCATTTATCCCCCCCTTGCTGCTTGTGCTCGCTGGGTCAGCTAACCACGCCGTGCGGGCGGGCTTGCCTTCACCAGGAGGCCCCGGAACCGAACCCGGGGCCTCCCATATGGTAAACGGGAGCCCTACTGATTGGGCCATAGCCGCTTCCCATATTCCTATTTGATTTTATGTCTTTGTACTTTCCTCTAACTTGTCTCTTCCCTTTTGCTTTCTTTTATGATCCTCCTCTATTTGCAGTGCAGGTGTTTCATTAAAACTATATCTGGTATTGGCATACAATACAGGAACTTTGTATTTCATATGTCAACTAGATATTTTGTTCTGTGCATTTTTATGAGTTTAAATATATATGCAATATTGATATGCAGTAAATAGCTTAGAAGTATACAAGTTATAGTTAAATTTTCAGCTTTCCTAAAGAGATCTGTAGCTTTTAGAAAAATTCTTTGGGAATGATATATTTATTTGAAACTTTTACCAGAGGTAAGAATTTTGCAAAAGTATGAGAAAGATTGGTTCAGCCATTTTTGAGTTTCTTAAGAGATAAAAATAATAGTAATTTCATTTTTACTTGTTTTTATTAGCTTTTCATTTATATTATATATAATGTTTTGGCCAGAAAAAAATCATTAAATTTAAATTTCTTTAGATGATTTTAAGTACTTCCAAGTAAAGTTAGATTTCAGTGTCCACCAAAAGATGTTCTCATTATGATTTTTAAAAAAGACACTTTCAAGCATAATACTTCTTTATTTTTTTAAAGAGCACTTAGAAAATCCAATGCAAACATGGTATACCTGCTATTTTAAAACTGTGCATTAATGCACATTCATAAGTAAACATGAAAGGCAGATGTTTTCTAATTGACTCTTTATTTATCTTAACAGAGTTGATGCAGTGTGGAAGTATTTACACTTCCTATTTAAGGGAAACGTGTGGTATGTGAGAAGGCTAATGGGAACTTGAATTTTCCTGATTTTTTCAGGCTATGACTTTTGCTATCACATTTTTCTTCACACATTCTTTATGTCATTAGTATCAAAGTTATATCAACTTTTATTTATGCATATATATTATCCTAAATGAATGTCGAGTATACTGTATATATCAGAGTATGTATGAATTATAGGTGGAGACAGTAAAATACACATCAATTAATGAGTAAAACCAAGGTTCAAGAATATAATAATCCCAGGTCCTCTAGTTGTCACTGTTTTACAGTGATGTGGAATTAAGACAGAGAGCTCAATTTTTCATCTAACTGAATTTTCTAAAGCAGGATCTTTCATCCACATGTTAAAAACAGGAGTATATCTGTTTTCAGAAACTGCAAACCAACTAGTTGAAAGATTGACAGCTGGGGAAGAGAATACAACCTTATATTTGGTTTCAGGCAGCCAGAGTTTTAATCACAGTCTGGTGATAAAGGGGAGTAGAAAGGCTTGCCTTTCACACAGCATCTTAAACACAGCGTATCTCCACTGCTATCCAGGTCATTTCCTGTTTCACTATTCTTCATGCACATCCTACGCATTGCGTTAATAAAAACTCAACCAGAGAGCAAGGCTTAGAGTTATTTTATATCTATCACAGTCTGTAGGAATGACAGGCTAAAGCTGCCATTAATCACTGAAGCACATGGAAGAATTTTATCTTTAAAAAGTCCTCTAATATATTACAAAAATTTAAGGAAGGGCTACATTTTAGAAGTCCACTAATTTAGACAGAATATATCAGAGTTGTTGGGTTTCTTCTCATGCAGTTTTTCTCTGTATGTAGGCTGCGTTATTGACAATTGGTACTATTTAATGCAGATGTCTGTATTCACAGTAAAGAGACGGCTAACTAAACAAACACTTAGAAAATGACCTATGTCGCTGCATATAGTATGCCTTTCTTTTGCTGGCAAAGAAGTGACTTATCTCTTTATCTTATACTCAGGAACCGTGAATCCTATAAAAGGATCAGAATTAGGAGAAAACTTTGTTATGCTTTGAGATACAAATATGCATATTCAATGAACAAGAATAACAAGAGAAAAAAACCACAAAAGTCATGGTGTGTAAATTAAGAATGCCTGGCAGCAATTTCTTTATATGGCAAAGCCAGAAAGACATTAGGGAACATGTTTTTCTGTTTAACATTGAAAACAAACAATTTCCATAAAGCATTTATTAAAAGAGGATGCCTAACTATTTCATAATTCCCTAGGTAGGGAGATGTGGTAAAGAGAGCAGGTAATAATGACAGAAGTCCTTGAATAAAAGCAATTCTGACAAATTCTAGAAGGGCCAAGCCATGCCATGTCCCACATGCTGATTTTTTGAATATCCTTCTTGCCAAGATATATTTTCCCTGGACTCTAGATAGGATGTGCTTAGCTAGCATTAACAACACAGCGGTTTCTTTTCCCTCACAGACCAGCCTGCTTGAGCAAAGCAGGATGTAAACAGAATGTTTTGCTAATTATTTACATAAAAACAAAAATAAATGCAGTGTGGGTTTTGTGTCTATTTCTTATTACTGCCTGGTCTATGAATGAATAAAGGAATTGAGAGTTATTTTTGTTTCACTTTGATTTTTATTAATTTTCAGGAATACCTACCAATGAGAGTTGAAAAACACTTGGATACTTAGTCCTGGAGAGGTAATTCATTCATTTTTTTCTTCTAATCTTTGAGCATAGTAATATTGAAATTTTTTCTTTATGCTCAGATCACAGTCTTAACACGTGGCAAAAATGCTGCCTATCTTCTACAACAAATTTGAGAAATGTACACTGTATTTAGTTTATAGTCGTCACAAAGCATTCTTTCCCTGGTCTTAAAGTTGTAAAATAGATTCAGAAAATTTGTTTGAGGAGAGCATTTTCAAAATAAGTCATAGTTAATGATGTCGAATAAGTAGTCTTTTGAAATAAATTTATTTTTTCTTATAAATAGATGTATACTAGTAGCTATATTTGTATATATGTATACTACCTAGTTACAAAATTTTATATAGTATGTATATTTACATATTAAAGATAAAAAAGTCTGGGAATAAATTATTTTTTCTCTAAATAGAATAAAAATATAGGTATGATCTTAGGATTCTTAACTTACCTCCTATTATGGATTGAATCATTCCCCTACAGAGACATGTTCAAGTCCTAAGACCTGGTCCTATAGATGTGAACCCATTTGTGAAGAGGATTTTTAAAGATATTATTAGATAAGGTGAGGCCAAACTGAATCAGGAAGGGTCTTAATCCAATATGCCTGGGGTCATTATAAGCAGAGGAAATTTGGGCACAGTAGGAGGAGACAGATGGGGGGAGAGAAGGCCATGCGACAGAGGCAAAGATTAAGTTATAAATTGCTGCCTAGCCACTACTAGAATGCATCAGTCTTTGGAGAATGTATAATCCTGCTGACTCCTTGATTTTGGACTTCTAGTCTCTAAAACTGTGAAACAGTAAATTCCTGTTGTTTTAAGCCAACCAGTCTTGGTACTTTGTTTTAGCAGCCCTGGCAAACTAAGTACCTCCATTACATAACCTTGTCTAAACCTATGTTTTATTGTATCTTAGTGAAAAGTCTGTAAATGTTTACATTTCAGTATAGAAACTGTGCAGTTTTATGGTTTGCAGATTACTTGGAATTTTAGTGAGGTTCTCTTTTAACTGCACATTTCCCATGTGCTTGGTCTTATTTTCTCATTTTAAAATAGTTATAGTTTGATGCTAGATTTGGGCATATAAATCTACTTTTATTTTTTTGTTAATGAGAAAGAATAAAAATCAAGCACCAGAAAAGAGACTAAAATAGAAGAGAATAAAGTACTGAAAAGAGGAGCCATATATTTGCAAACTCTGTGGAGACTGTAGAAAATCCATGTAAGTACAATATCACTATTTGCAAACTGCATGATGTTTGAAAAGATAAAAAAAAAAGTTGTACCAAACTTTGTAAGTAGTTATTTAAGTAGACATATAATACATAATACATATATTCACATAATCTGCTAATTCTGTCTTGGAATTTTTGTTGTTTGGAAGGAAGAAATGTTGTGTGCCACAACAGAACAATGATCTCAACAACATCCTGGGTAATGTGACCTAATCTGAGATCAGAGAGACATATTGAAAAGTATTCCTTCCTCCCTGTTTTCTATAGGCTGCAGAGAATTATGTTTTCTAGTCAAACTACAACATGCTTTAAATACCTATTTCATATATTTACTGTATTTTTGAGGTAAATATCTGGGAATATGCATTAAAAAACAAGAACAAATTTACGTAATACAAAGTGAATCCAAAGACAACAAAATATGAGAAATAAGAATTGAAAGTGCCAGTGTTTTGATGATTTACTCATAACACAGTTGGGGAAATTATTTGACAAATGGAATGGGAGGGTCCAAGTTTTAAAAAAGAGTGGTAGTTGAGTAAAGTCCATCTGCTCATTTTTTGCTTTTTTGGGAATTTGCACAGTGATGAATGCATATTCTACATAGGTCATGCTTACATAACTACCCCAGAGAGATTTAATAATTAGATGAGGTAGGAAGTAGAATTGGTGGTCATTAAGATACTCAAGTATTTTATTTTAATTTTGATAAAATTTACTACTTCTATCTTGCATTGAAACTAAAATGAAGTCATAATTAGAAAATTTTATCCTTGACTCCTGTCCTTGCTAGCTGTATCAGGTTAGAACTGGAAGTGATTAAACTTTTCATTGAAAAGTAAAAGCTATGTGTATCAGTTCTAGTGTCTTAATAGTAAGTGATAGAACTCAAACTGGCTGAATCAAAAAAAGAGAATTTGTTAATTCACATAACTGAAAAGACCAAGGGAAGACCTGCTATGAGTCCCCACTTGATTTAGGGCCTCAGATGACATGAGGACTCAGAATCTTACCGTCTCTCAGCAACTCTTTCCTCTGTATTAGCTTCATTTTCAGGCTGTAAGGAGTGGCCTCTGTCAGTGGCAAACTTACATAATCCTTACCCAGAAAAGTTTCAACAGAAATTCTAGGATTGAGTCTTATTGAGCTAGTTAAATCATACATTCCATTTTTGAACCAATTACTGTGGTCATGGGGCTGGAAATTGCAGATTGATTTTTAAGCCTAATTCTGGGCGTATAAGCTGGCAATAAAAATCCTCTGGTACCACATAAACTTAGAAAGGGGGTGATGCATGGTTTCCCAAGAAAAGCTGAGATGTGGTTGCCAGAAAGGGAAGTGCCAGGAAGGCAAAATGACAGAGGTTAAGCAAACCTTGCAAATCAAATTGTAGCACTTGTAATTAGTATGAGTACACCAGTACTGTAGTACCCTCAAGTAGCAGCTCCATATTAGATTCCTTTGGCACCTTGAACCAAAATAAGTATGTTTTCTGCATTTGTTATAAATTTACGTAAATTAGAAAAGCAGAGGCCAAAATTTAAAGCAATTTTTTTTTTTTCCACATTAGCCTGATGTAGAGAGCAGAGTTAAACCATGTTTCCCATTTAATTAATAGTATAAACTCAACCATTTCCACATGCCTTATTTTCTCATATTTAAATAGAAGTCTGAGTCTTGAAGTAGATGAACTGGACTTCTGCATCCTGACTTGGTCCATTAGTAGAGTGATCATATATTCCAGTTTGCTCTAGACAGTCTTGGTTTATGGTTTTCTTTCCCTTGTCATGTTCATTTTTAAAAGTGTTCAAGTCTGGACAATAAGATATATGGTCACCCATTGATAATTGAATGAAAGGGACAAGAAAATGACATGAAAAGTTCTTATAAGAAAATATAAATCATGAGGGTCATCAAATATTTATTGAATGCTCAGAGTATCAGGCATCAGATGAATGCTGTAGGATTGCCCAAGTTTTGGTTTAATATGGTTTCTGCTCTTTAGGAAGTCTTTGTACTACTCCAGTACTCATACAATGAAGGCCTTTGGAAAGGATGACAGATCACATTGATTTGCGTCCTAGGTTTAGATATAGGGTATTCTCATTGTAACATGACCTGAGAGATGAAGTCTGTGGAACAGCCTTAACTCTTGTTGCTGATGTAGGTAGGTACTTTGTTGTCTCTTTCCACTTGCTCCCTGTTCCCAAATCTGTGGATGGGTCATGAACAATTGCTTCATGGCTGTGTGCAGTCTGCAGGCCTTATGTTGTGTAGGCCTGCTATAGACAATGCTCTTTAATTGGGCAGAAAAGTTGCTGCACTGGCTTCTTTCCCATGTAGGAAAGCTGAGTACATGCTGTTACTGCGGCATGAGTTTATGCCAGTCTGAGGAGCAAGATTCTAGGACTGGAAATCAAACTAGGGGCTCTACATGGTGAAAAATAGCACTACATTTTGACTGTTGAGTCTGATTATATTTATGATTGTAAAGAGGTGCTTTTTTTTTGAAAGTAAATATGCATTTACTTATTTTGTAAATTCATTAGACTTCAGCTGCTTTTTAGAATATCACTTAGGCTGGTATCATAAAAGTTTTGGTAGCTACACAGAAAAGAATTACAGAGTACATTTGGGGAAAATGCTTTCAATGAGAGATCTTGGGTTGACTGGCTGACTATCTCTCCATCTCTCCCACACATACTCAAAATGTCACAGGTGGCAGGCAGATATGGCTCAAATGGTTGGGCGTCCATCTGCCATATGGAGGGACCAGGATCCAATCCCCAGAAATAAAAATAGAAGGCGTGTGTGCTGCCAGGTTTTGTGTATGAGCGTGCCGTCAGGCCCTGCCGAGTCAAGCAGTAAGATGATGATGTAACAGGAGAGAGACACAGGAGAGCCAAGACGAGATGTGCTGAAAAACCAGGAATTGAGGTGGCACAGGTAGCAGAATGCCACTCTCCCACATCAGAGGTCCCCAGGATTGAATCCTGGTGAAGACTGGAGGAGAAGGATGAGAAGAAAGGGCAGGAAACACACAGAATTGCCCAGCAAATGGACACAAAACAGGAAATTTGGGGGGGAAGAGTTAAAATGGATAAATAAATAAATAAATCTTTTAAAAAATGTCACAGGTGATAGCAAATTTTATCTTTTAAAATTGTAAGTGAAGAGCGGTGGAAAAGTGCAAATGACTTCTTTATCTTTTTTCTTGATCTGTATTAAAAATTAATGTGGTAGTTTTGATGACAGTAAGTAAAATAATTTCCTATTTAAGGCCATTGTTCATTCCCAAATATTTTCTCCCATTGAGTAGCCTGCCTTTTCTCTTTCTTGACAGACTCCTTTGAGGCACAAAAGTTTTTAATTTTGAGAAGGTCCTATTTATCTATTTTGTCTTTTATTGCTCGTGTTTTGAGTGTAAAGTTTATGAAACCATTTCCTACTACAAGATCTCATAGATGCTTCCCTACATTATCTTCCAGTAGCCACATTTTATGGTTGAATTTTAGATTCTTAAAAAAGAGGGTTATGATAGAACTTATCAAAATTTTATATCATATGGAAAGACTGAATATAGTATCTTAATAGTATAAAACTTTCTTTAAACATGTATTTATTATAATTAAAATGTCTAAATTATAATCTTTCACCAAGAAACAAATAGTTGTAATCTTTTCCATAGTTCTCCGTATGATATTAATGTTGTATACATTAGTATTGATGCTTGAGTTTAACATTACTTTTTCTAGTATTAAAATTGCTAACACCATAGCCTTGGTAATGTATATTTGAATATTTAAGTATATTGTTATAAACAGCTTTTCTAAAGCTACATTTCACTGTTGGGCCTTCTTTTAGGGCTGGCATTTTAAGTAATCTTATATTCTATTTTTCTGTTGTGTATACAATGCAAAATATTCCCACCTGAGATTTCC
This sequence comes from Tolypeutes matacus, assembly GCA_026826555.1. Taxonomy (NCBI): domain Eukaryota; kingdom Metazoa; phylum Chordata; class Mammalia; order Cingulata; family Chlamyphoridae; genus Tolypeutes; species Tolypeutes matacus. Next base: position 18,894,187 of record JAKSZT010054416.1, read on the forward strand.
CCACAGTTTCACTTGGGATGCAGAACATGATATGAAAGATGTTTTCTATTGTATATTGCTCAAATCTGCTTTCCTTTGAATCAGCCAAAGGATGAAAACATAGTCCAGCCTTCTTTCCAGCAGAATGCAATTACCTCTAAGGCCTATAGTAAAAAAACAACAACTAATTGAGAACACTTGTCTTTGTTTTGCTAGCAAAGATTCTTATTAAGAAATGCCTCTTTTTTAATTCAAAAAATTGGGTTTTTATTTAGTGAACTAAAAGTTTAGGGGCTCTGAAAATTAAAGCATGTGCAGGTTATCTCTTTCCTCAATGGGACATATACTACTGCTATGCTTGCATGAAATAATAATGAGATATAACATAAGCAAATAGTAGATTTCATGTCAGATGGTTCTCCAATAACATTAGGGGAAAAAAGCAGCTGATGTATGGGATATTGAAGGCAGATTAAGTTGTTAATGTATATTAGTATATTCTTAATTTCCTTTTAATTGAAAAAGACATATTGACTTTAATTAGAACCATTTCACAGGAACTGTCAATTAGCACATGTCAAACTAGTTAACTCAGAACAGAATTCTTTTAATTAGGGTCTGCTTTCCTTTAACTATGGGGCCAATGAAATCAGCCTTTCCTTATCTAGATTTTAAATGTGTCTAAGACATACAGTACAAATGTAGGCTCTTATCTATTATTAGAAACCCATATGGATAGCATTAAAATGATGATGCTGGCATTGTTCATTCAGCACAAATCAGAGACCCTTTATGACTGTTTGGGAAAAAAAAAAGGGCTTTGAACAAAGACTATTTTAAATACCAGATTTATCCTCCCTTAAAGAGACTACAAAATTTATGACATGCATATTCACATTTAAAGTATTATTTAATACATCTGCTCAAATAAATGGGCCTATTCAAACGTTTTGCGTGTTCTATCAGCTGAAGACACATAAAATATTGTCAATCCATCCAACAACACTTCTCCTTTAAATGAACTGTTAATCAAAAAGGGAAAACAGACTGATTGATTTTTTTTTTGCACAACATAAAAATAGTATTAATTTTCATTGCATCCAAAGATTTAATATCAATAGTTGATACAGTGACTAAACCACTAGTAGTGAGCTAATGTGATCTCAGTAATCAGACAGTATAAAATCTGAAACTTGGCTCTTGCTTAATGTAATGATGTGGAATTACAGCATTTTAGTTACAGTTGGCATGAGAAAAGAATTACTCTGATGCTTACCCCTACAGTGCGCTTGGTAGGGCAGAGCTTTATAAAGGCATTCACCTATAATACAGATGTGCGCAAAATTAAAAGATGAGACTTAAGTGTTACTTGAAAAGGGAAAATTAATGTGAAATCTAGCTTGCTTTATCACAAGGTGTTTAGTCACTATTTTATTGAACTTTAGTAGGTGAGGATTATAAGGATCAGTAAAAGGAATATTTAATAAGCTAAACTCTGAATTCCAAAGAGAATTATGTAGGAAGGTATTTTATGTATGTTCATCCTTGTTCATGTTGCTATAGGTATGTTTACCTTAACAGTAGCAGTAGTGTTCCTTTCAAAAGTGTGCTGCCTGTAAGGTGTTATGCCCCTTTATTTTCTAAGTTTGTGATTTCTGCTCTAAACTTCAAGTTTATGTATGTTCAAGAATGATTGATAGGAATCACTAAAAATATATATTAAAAGAAAGAGGGTGGTGTCAAGACAAATACAAAGCATTGGAATTTCCTATTTCTATAAAAAAAAAAAAAAAGTGTGCTGCACTATAACTGTATTAGTGGCTAAATTTTTGCCAGTCAAATGAAATGGAACATTTCAGTAATCTGGAGATTTTGATTAAAATAGGCTAAACAAGGGCAACAAACAAAATGATAAAACCCAAGAAAAAATGTTTTCTTTTCCTTCTAGAGTTGACTTTCTCTTCTGAACTCTTTTGAGAGGGCCCTACTTTGTGAGAGACACAGCCTATGTTCAGCACATTCCATAGTTTTTCTAGATCTGTGTTAACATTTTTGGTGTCGTATAGTCCTTTGAAACTGTGATGAAAGATACCCTCTTCCTAGAAAAAGCCATGTATGCATACATGCATGAAAATTTGCAGGATGAGAAATCTTAACCTCTTAAAAAGTAATTTTGGCACAGGCTGCTGAAGGATGTAACTTCAGTTGTATGTTCATGAGTACTTGTAGTGTTGCAGGCACTATGCTTGTTTCTGGGAATATAATGATGAATAAGATAGCAACTTCAGCATCTGAATAACTGAGACAAGTTATTGACATGGTTTCAGAAATTACTGATTTCTGAAATGTGATTATTTTTTATTTTAAACCTTTCCCACTCTCTGAACTGGTTTAAATGTGATCTTTATCAATAAATCTTGTACAGGTTATAAAAGTACATGACTGGCAATTTTGTGTGAAAATTGCCTAAGAAATTTAAAATTTGAAACATGAGAAGAGATAAATTTTGTAACAAGTTTAACTCAACATATTTTATTCTTTCCATCTTATTTATAGTTCTGTTTTGGTTAATTGTCTCAGGTAATATTAACTAATATTACAATTTTGATCCATCTTTTAGCTCTGTTCATTTAAATTCTATAATTTATAATTATTTGTAAAGAAGACATAAAACATACTGGTGTAAGTTTCATAATTTAGTCTTATTTAACCTCAAAATAAACTGTGCAAATGATCTTGGGGGGGTGTCCTAATTAGTCAATTATCTGTGAGTTGGTTAACCTTGCTATGCCAGGGTTTATTTTGAACAGTGGTTGAGCAAGGTCTACTTCCCAGAAATAGCAACACATCCAGAGTCTGTTATTCTACCAGATAGTCTCAGTTCCTTTCTGTCTTAAAAGTTTTTTGTTTTTGTTTTTGGTCTTTAAGAGTATACAATAGCATTGTTATATATAACAATATATATTTAAGCATACTTATATACTTTATATATATGTTTAAGAATATACTATAAAACCTCACATAACTCTCGGGGATGAGAAATGGGATACTAACTGCAGTTTAAGTTTTGGTAATAATTGAAATCAGATGTAGAACCTGTAGTAGGAAAAAGTATTTGGTATTTGGAGGAGTCTGACTAAAGAGATACTAGTGATGGCAATGGGAGGATTACAAAGAAACCTGTATATATTTAATATTTTCCCTTGGGTTTGCACTGCCCATAAAATAGATATGACTGAACTGTAAGTCAGAAAAAATAAAATATCTAAAAGGTAATTTACTCTTTCTGTTAAAGTAGAATATCAACAGGGTGTATTTTCTATGGCAGAAGAGAATAATTAATATCTATAACTCAGAAAACTCTGGGTTACTTTATATATGGCAGGCTTTAGAGCATTTCCTTAATATCAATATCTGCATGTTGGTTGGTGGGTCGATAATGTATTGTTTTTTAGTCCCAATTTGCTCCACAATTGTCTGTAGCAGTTTTAACTCCCTTGTCTATTTTAGATTATGGAAAATTGACCCTTGGTCCATTTGTCAGCAACAAAAATTTTTGCCATTTGGAAATTTCAGGATACAGAGAAGGACCTTAACTTGATGTCACAGTCTTGTGGTACAGATGGTATAGGTTTTATGTATTGGTAAAAATTGGAAAAAATTGTTCAGATCATATTTGTGAATGAAAACCGTAGCAATTTAACTCTGCTTGGTTAGCAGAACTTGAACAAATTATTTAAATTTTAGGAGCTATGATTTCAAATAGTTTTGTCCATATATAATAACTGTATAAATTCCTGGAAGATATTTTGAAAGGGAAGTAACTTTTAGATTTAAATTTTGTTTTTTATTTTAAGAGTTAATGGAAATTTTAATTATTTTATCCACTTCTAGATTTTTAATCAATATAGTTTTGATTTGATTAGCAATAAATATACCACCATGTACGTGGGATTTCTGTTTACTGTGTATTTATATGACTATACACATTTACACAGACACACATATTTTGTAGCTAATCATCAACAGTGGTGTGACATGTTGATTATATATTTTATTATTATTTAGTAAATTTCACTTTTTAAAAAATCTTGAGTGAGAGTGTGTTAATGTAGTTTTTGGACAGTGACAGAGAAATAATTATTTATTTGTTTGTGCTTTTATTTTCATCCACCAGCCTCAGGTTAATTTGGTTCAATCCCACAAGTACTTACTGAACACCTGTAATTTCCAGGCATAATTTTTTTCATTTTTTTATTTTTTTAAAAGATACTTAGATTGCATAAATGTTACAGAGACTATATAGGGGATATGCCCCACCTCCCATACCTCCCATATTTTCCCACATTAGCAGCATCTTTCAGTAGTGTGGTACATTCATTGCAACTGATGAACACATTTTGGAGCATTGCCACTAAGCATGGATTATAGTTTACATTGTAGTTTACACTCTCTTCCACTCAATTCTGTAGGTTATGGCAAGATATATAATGGCCTGTATCTGTCATTGTAGTGTCATTCAGGACGATTCCCAAGTCCTGAAAATGTCCCCATATTACACCTGTTTTTCACTCTTCCTACCCTCAGAACCTCCAGTGGCCACTGCCTCCACATCAATGGTATTTCTTCCATTGCTAGAATCACTATAAGTCTATAGTAGAATACTAGTAAGTCTACTTTAGTCCATAGTTCATTCCCCACTCCTGAGGATTCTGGGGTGGTGATGTCTATTCGACCTTTAATTGAGGGAGGGCTTCGATCCCATAGGGCCAATGGAAGGGACTCTCCTGCTTGCAGTTGTAGACACTCTCAGTTCCTTGGTATGTTGGTTATCCATCATCTCCTCCTTGTTAGTTGTCCTGGGTGAGTCTAATGAACTGGAGAGTAGGTGTTTCAACTCCATTGAGATTCAGGGCCCTGTCCAGGAATAATTAATATTAGACATTACATTGTTGAACATTAGTTAAAACCTCTCTCTCTCTCTTGAATATATTAGGTGGCTTCTGTTAAAAATGATTGAGGATCAGTAAATTAGGTTTTGTCTTATTTTTTTTGAACAGTTCTAAGGATTAAAATTTTTTTATTATGGTAACATAGAATTTTTAATTTCCCATTTTAACCACTTTCAAGTATACAATTCAGTGGTGTTAACTACATTCACAATGTTGTGCTGCCATCAACACCATCTGTTACTTAAAACTTTTCCATAATCCCAAACAGAAACTCTATACCAATTAAGCATTAACTCCCCATTCCCCATCCTACCTCTGCCCTTGCAGTTATTCCTTTAATAATTATTTATTTAGTGCTTTTTAGTTAAAATATTTTCATGTCCATTATCTTATGCAAGCTGAACAACCCCATCAATACAGTTACTAGTTTAATGTCCTTCATTGATATCATGAGGGATTCTACACAAGGAAAAGCTGGGTTCAAATTCCAGCTTTACTATTTACTAGCCTTGTGAACTTAGATAAGTTATATAACCTCTTTGAGCTTCAATTCCCTCCTCTGAAAGATGGGAATAATAATGCCCATCTCTTAGTGTTGTAAGGATTACATGAAATAGGGTTTAGCATCATGTTTGTTATATGCCAAATAAAAGTTCTATCCCTTTTTTAAACAGTTTTGCTGTACTAACTGTCCCTAGTGAGAAAAGCTGCCATTTGTTAAGTAAATCCACCCTTAGATGGAAATAAATATTGTTAACATGAATGGTCTACTAATTTGACGATTAATAGATATTAACACGGGAACTGTATTGCTGTCCTTGGCACTTCAGAAGGAGCCCATAGATCGCAATTATCTACTTATGACCTGATATCCTTTCTTCACTGTGCATATGAAATATTTTATGATTGTCACTCAATGAAATGGCTTCTAAAAAGACTTTATTTCTGTTTATAAAAGAGTCAATGTAGAAAATTCAGATATTCTTGAACAAGCAGTTTTAGCTCCTAGAAATATGAAAGAAATAATTTATAATTACACCAATCAAATGTAGTCACTGAATATTTTGGTGTCTTTTATATATGTGCTGGGAATTTTATTAGGTCATTATATTTTATTCAAATTGTGATTTAAATGACTGCATAGTATTCATTGATTTAATTAAGGTTTCTTCTATGTTTGGCTGTTTTGTTTTTTATTTCTGCTCCAATATATAATGTTGGGATGAACATCTTTATGCATAAAAACTTTGCATTTGTGATTATTTCCTTAAGATAATTCTTTGGAGTAGAATTACTGGTTGAAGAGAATGAAGAGTAACCAAATCACCTTCCGTAAGAGTTATACCAACTTACACTCTCACCAGCCCCAACTGAGACTTTCTGAAAAAAGAGTGAATTGCTTTCTGAATATGTAGTTTGGCAAGCTGTTAAATCAAATGATTAGTGTGCATCTTTTTGCTAATTCTTGTCTATTTGATTCAGCTTGGTACTAATTTAGGAAGAGGCCAAATAACATTCTAATGACTCATGTGATCTCACCTGGGATTTTCAAAAGGATAGATTTTAATTTTAAAGTAACATTTGATATAAATGGTAACTTGTATACCATTTTGACTTTGTCATATTTTAATTTTTATGTGTTAAGATGTCTCTTCAGGGCTAATTTCTATAGCAATTTTTAGAGGAAAATGAGTTTCTTCTAATGTGCTTTAAAGTATTTGCACTATTGGCAATATACATTATAGAGAAACTTAGGAGTAAAAACCAGCTCATTTTATTTTGTAGTAAAATCAGAAATAGGAAAAATATGCTAACATGATAATATCTAATGAGGGAAATGTTCCATGCAAATGTCTGTTTTTCTATTAATCCCTTAAAATGACTGTATGCTTTCATTTATATGAATAACATCAGACACAAACATGTTGCTAAGAATACATCCACTTACACAAAAGATAAACACAATATGAACGTAGAATTTTAATAAATTCTGTTTTAAAAGTGATTTAAATATTTGGCTAAGGTAAGATTTGAGATTTCAACAAAGATGTAATAATATCTATATGTGCTACTTCTAAGAGTTATTTATATATATTTTTTTGTTTCGCTGCATTTATTACAGCTTCTAACATAGGAAAATGAGAACTGGATTCTGTGTGGTGGAACTTTTATAGGGTACAGAGCAATATACTTTTATTTAGTTGTATTTGAAACCTCCATCTAGGCACTTTGGCAACCAATTTTATTTTTATTATAGTATGTAGATAACAAAGTCATATGCTTAACTTATACAAAGGACATAAGAATGGAAAAGAAAAAACAATTTTTATTTCCTCCGTTGTCATTTGAAATTTTCATATTTTCTGTCGATATTGGGCACCATTTTGTTTTTATTGCACTACACTGATAGTGATGCCACATTTTGTAAGTTAACAACAAGTAAATAAAAAACAAAATCACAATATTTTGCTGCTCTTTCTGTTGTTCAAAGTATTTTTGTTCTGTAAATACTTAACCTTTTATGGCTGTGAGTTGTTTCATAATGGGAACGCTTTAGGGAGATGTGTTATGTTTTAAACCAGGTCAGTCTGCTAATCTAAATTTATACATAGCCTTTCACTATTGATACATTTGTTGTTGTGTTAATATAGACAAATTCTTAAGGCCAGGTGGCTCAAGCAATAATCATACAGTTGCTATATTCTACACTTGTCACATTTTGTAGTGAATATATGTTAGAAAAATCATAGCTTTCTTACCTTTTTGCATTGATATTAGCAATCTTGGAACTAAGAAAAAAAACTTTATACACTCACACTGTTAACTATACGTATTTTACATTAGCCCTATCAGCTTGTACTGTAGACTTGAATGTACAAGATCCAAGATAGGGAGTGTGGGCGTGGTGAATTGGAAAGATGAAATAGGGAAAGAAATAGAGATTAGTGCATCAGAGGTTTGAGTATTTATGAATTCACCATTATTTCTTATTTATTATGTGCAAGGCATTGTGTTATGTGCTGTGGAGGTTGAATAAGGTTTTTGGCCTTAGAAAGCCTTCGAACTAGATCAGCTCCAAGGCTTTTTCCTACAGTGAAATTCTGTAATACTGTGATTGTTTACTGAGATCGAGTTGGTTTTTCTCATAGCCAGGTTCAAGGTATATGTATAGTTTGTTTTCTTGAAGTAATTTAGACAGTACTGAAAAAGAGCTTTCCCACAACTATCTATCTCTGTTAGTGAGCCAAAAATATTCCTGCTAATCATTCTTTTGGGTTAAAGAATTATCCACTTGTCGACCTTGTTAATGTAAATTTTTATTTAGCAGGTATAACAAAGGATTTTTACCAGAATATTGGATTAGTTTGTCAGAAGAGTTTCAGACGAGGAAACTGAAAGAAGAGAACAAGAAATAGATAAGCTTTTGATGGTAGATTGATGGGACTTAGAGGCAAGTCAACTGCATGGAGTATTGACCTGATGAGGGCAAGCCTTGGAGAGATGAATTTAGGAGTGAGGATGGTCACTTGGAACTAAGCAGAAGCATGAGGGACCTAGGGAAGAGATGATAAAAAGAGAGTATTCCTTGGAAAAGGGAAATGGGATGGCATTGTTTGATTTACAAGTCTTCTCTGGGCTAGGCTTGCTTGTGCCAACCATCTGTGACAAATCTAGTTAAATTCTGGGCTTTGGAAGGAACATAAACATAATAGTGTATCTACTGTTTTATCTCACACTGTATTTCTGAGAGATTTTTTACCCTTAGGGAGAGGGTCATAGTACTATTACTCTATCCAAATTATTCTAAAAACTATAGTGATGGGGAAAGCCCTTGAAATATGTAAGCTGATTGATCCAAATAAGGGGCTCCATTTGATCATCTGCTCTGGGCTTTTGAGTTTTAATTTATAGATTTAACTTCTTTTTCTCTTAATTTATGGTTGCAGCTGGAATTCATTTAAGCTTAGTTACCAAAGTAACTGAATAAATGGCTTGAGAATGTGTATCTAGTCTGTTATTGGGTTTTATTGATTAACTCTATGTAGGTCATCATATAGTTTATAAATCTTAATGCTTTGTCACTTGTAAATATGCCTGACGATATTTTAAAAAATGAACCCATGTCTCCTTGCTTTGCTTTTTCTTCTCTCTCTAAGCCTAATGAGCAAAAATGAGAACTTCACTGTGAATTTCTCCTTAAGTTTTGATCTACAGTTTATTTTCCCAGAACTCATTTTGAATTACAGGGACTGTGTTCTACCTGTAACCTGCTCTGGATGGATTTCAAATTGAGTTATTTGACCTTTGGGGTGTGGTATTTTGGGAGGTACTTGACTGAAATTAATAGTTATTATTATGTTGGCTGCTGCTAATATATGAGAGATTATTCCTCAAAGGATCCAGCTGAATGCCAAGTTCAATATCATTTGGTGAGGGATATGGATACACACACACACACACACACAGACACACAATCTATAAGCCTGAATGGGGCTGCTTGGCAGTTTTCATTTATTTTAACTTTAATAAGCACTGGGATCAACTTAATAAAAAATTAGTGTCAGGTTTAGGTTTTTAGCAAATGTATTTTAGTGGGTGTATTATGATTTTTAAAAAATGAAATGTGAAGCTAGAAATCAAAGATGTTGATTGTATTTTAAAGATGTGCTCTTGGACTTGAGTCTTTGGGCTGTCCATGTGCCAGCTGGGCCCTGAGCCTCAGCGGAGTTGCAGCGCCTGGTCTCCAGTTTATTGGACTCACCCGGGACAGCTAACAAGGAGGTGAGGATTGACAACCACCATACCAAGGAAACGGGAGAGCCTGCAGCTACAGGCAGGAGAGTCCCATCCGTCGGCTCTATGGGATCGGAGCCCCCTCTCGGTTGGGGGTGGAGTGGACATCGCCATCTCAGGGTCCTCAGGATTGGGGAATGAACTATGGACTAGAATGGACTTACTGGCATTCTATTATAGACTTGTGATTCTAGCAATGGAAGAAATTGCAGCACTGATGTGGAACCAGTGGCCACTGGAGGCTCTGAGGGCAGGGGGAGGAAAAACAGGTATAATGCAGGGGCTTTTTTGGGAATTGGGAATCATCCTGAATGGCATTGCAATGACAGATATAGGCCATTATATATCTTCCCATAACTTGCAGAATTCTGTTGGGAGGGAGTATAGACTACAATGTGAACTATGGTCCATGCTTGGTGGCGATGCCCCAGGTTGGGTTTATCAATTGCAATGAATGTGCCACACTGATGAAGGATGTTGTTTGTGTGGTGGAGTGTGGGGAGCGGGGCATATGGGAATCCCTATATTTTTTGTGTAATATTTGTGTAATTGAAATGTCTTTAAAAGGATAAAAAAAATATATTAAAAAAAAATAAAAATGTACTCTTGTGTCAATCAGGGTTCTCCAGAGAAACAGAGCCCACAGGATAAGTGTGTATATATCCTATTGGTGTATATATATACACACACACATATATGAAAAGATTTATAATAAGAAATTTGCTCATGTGATTGTGGGTACTGGCAAGTCTGAATGTGCAGGGCAGGTTGGAGGCTGGAGAGCTGGTGAGAGTGATGCTGAATTCTTGAATCCAAATTGCTTAGGCTGGAAACTCAGGAATGAGTGGAGGGTGTAGTCTTGAGACATAAGTCCTTTTGATCTCTGAAACCCTCAGTTCTTGCTATTAGGAACTGCAACTGACTGGATGAGGCCCATCCAAATTATGGAAGGTGATCTCCTTTACTTAGGGTCAACTGATTGTAGATGCTAATCCCATCTATGAAAGGCCTCCATAGTAACAACTAGGCAAGCATTTAACCAAACATCTGGACAACATAACCTAGCCAAGTTGGCACATAAAATTAACCATCACAGTTCTGGAGAAGGAAGAGAAGCAAATTAAACAGATGAAGTCCCATAACACTCTGAATTCCTGATGCAGGAGGTGAAAAGGAATGGCTTCATGATTCTTTTAGTCTGCTGCATTCATAACACTTGATACTGGTGTTCCTCTTTGTCATATACATGAATACCAAATATACTCTTAAAAATTTTTTTTCCCCACTTTCTTATTTTTTAAAAGATACTTCAATTACATAAATGTTATGGAGACTGTATAGGGGATTCCCATATACCCCACTCCCCACACCTCCCACATTTTCCCACGTTAGCAACATCTTTCATCAGTGTGGTACATTCATTGCAATTGATAAACACATTTTGGAGGATTGCCACTAAGAATGGATTATAGTTTACATTGTAGTTTACACTCTCTCCATTTGAGTCTGTAGGTTATGGCTGGATATATAATGGCCTGTATCTGTCATTGTAATGTCATTCAGATGATTCCCAAGTCCCAAAAATGCCCCCCTATTACACCTGTTTTTCCCTCTCCCTAACCCCAGAACATTCACGGGTCATTGCCTCCACAACAATGGTATTTCTTCCATTGCTAGAATCATAAGTAGTCTGTAGGAGAATACTAGTAAGTTAATTTTAGTCCATAGTTCATTTCCCAATCCTGAGGACTCTGGGATGGTGATGCCCACTCCACCATTAATTGAGGGGGGCATCGATCTCATACATCTGATAGATGGGACTCTCTTGCTTGCAGTTGTAGGTATCAAATAATACTCTTAACGGTTCCTCAGTAGAGAACTTTTCTTCTGAGGCTACTAATTCACAAGACAAAATCCTTTGAGGGCAATATACAAGTGAAAAACAATTTATCATAGGAAGCAAAAGAAGAAAAAAAGAGATGGCAAAAATGGGTAGAAACTGGAGGAGGCAACATGAGAGGAAGTTAAGATGAGGTGGGAGAGTGGATGGGAGCAGAAATAAGAGATTTTTCTCCATTCTGGTGTTCAGGCCTTTGACGCCTGGCATTCTGCCTTTTGCTTCCATCTCCTACCGTCCACCTACTAGTAAAAATCTCAACTGTAATTCTGGTGCTATACTGTTCCTTTTACCTTTTCCATTCCCATGTACTCTAGGTTCACATGGCCATTATAACCATCATTCATCATCTTACTCCTCATTCCATTGTCATTAGCATTTGCTGAAAGCTTTCCTTGAATAATCAAATCATCCCACTTGGTTAATTCAACAAATATTTACTCAGTGCTAGTTTATAGCAGGAAGAGTTCTAGGCTCTGGTGAATGAGAAAAAAGTCCCTGTCCCTCCTCATGGAACTTATGTTCAACAAATTAGTAAATATATATATTTGATTTGCTATGAAGAAAAATAGAGTAATGGGATAGAAGGTAACATAGTATGCTATTTTAGAAAGGGTAGTCAATGAGGTTTTCTGTGGAGGTGATATTTAAGCAGAAATCTGCATGAAGTGAGGGAACAAGCCATGTGAGTATCAGGGCAGTGTGTACCTGGCAGTGGGATAAGTCAAGTACAAAGGCTTATGCTTGATGTAGTTGAGGATCAGCAAGAACCACAGTGGATGGAGGGGTTAGAGTGGTAGGAAATGAGGTTAAAGTTAGGCAGGGGCCAGATCATATAATGCCTGATAGACCACAGTAAAGTCCTTAGATTATATTTAAAGTGTGATGGCAAATCATCATTCTTAGTGGGCTGAGAATGAGAAGGCTAAGTGATCTCACTTCACTCTGGGAATGTTTTCTCAGATGAGAGCAAAGCTGTGAGATATCAGGAGAATGCTTAAGCAATTACACAGTTGCATTTATTAATATACGTACTATTATAGGAATGGGAGGTGGTTGTTCAGGAACAATTTGCAGTGGATGACACTGCTGAAGGTCTGTTTTACCTCTGGAAGAATACTCCGGTGCCATGATGGAATAGCTCTTTCTTTTGCTAGAAAGATCTTTTTGATTAGTTCTTTCAGAGACCAGTAGAAGTAAATATCACCATGGACCTTTTGTGCCACAGCTGCCATAAATACTTGGTTAATTTTTTGAAAATTCATGTTAAAATAGGCTCTTTGCTTGAATTACTTGGGTAATTGTGGTGTAGATCTGGGTATTAATCATGTTTAATCAGACAATGTGCTGTTCAATTTCAAAGAATATATTAAAGGGGTAATTAAAAGATTTGTCTTCCATCTTAAAACATACTTTCTAATTTTCTGGCAATTAAAGGTATAGATGATCATTTTACAAAAATAGAAAATACAAATTTATTTATATGTTATACACATATTTTGTGACCACCTCTTTGCTTCCTGTGGTTAGCCCCTCAGACCAACAATGCCACCAATGGATTCTGGCAGTGTTGTTATTGTACTTATTTAAACAGTTGCAGAATGAGTTTTAGTCACTTTGTCCAGTGTTGCTAATCATCTATACTTGTCATAAAGTAATTTATTACTTGCAGATGAGTTTGGGAAACTTAATAAATGTGTTTGATAGCTCAGTTTATCTAATAAAATTGTTACAGATTCATCTGAAGAGCCTTATTCTATAGACCACTGAGTAGCAGTGATTCAAAGTCTTATGCTCTGGTGGCCTATCTATAAGGCATATTATAAAATCCATTATTTATTTGTAATAATTCATCCAAAGAAAATAAACAAAATAAAGTGCCCCTCCACCTAGCCGCCTTGCTTTGAGGATAGAGCAGACTTTAGAGGAACATCTCAGTCTACAATATTAGATACTCAAGAAATATACTTCATTTTTTTTGTATCTCAGTGTAGTTTCTTTGTTGAGCCCCTTTCTGCCTAGGTGGCTGAAATTTTATTGTCCATTAGGGATCCCTCACCTTTTCCTGTGGCTCTGTTATTTCTTGGGTGGGGTAGGTGGGTCCTGCTAGTCCTCTTTATCTTTCCACAAAGTGGCATCTGTAGAAATGATCATCTTTCACTGTGATTCTGTAGATAGTTTGTCATCACAGGTCACTGTGATGCTGATTCATCCCTCATTCCCATCCGCAAATTTCATCCAGTAAAGCAACTCCTCAATTCTGTGGGATCTTCTTGCCATATATCCATTGTTCCTTTTTGAATCTTCTCTTTCCCATTCCAAGAAATTTTCTTCTAGCCTGGAAGGTGAGGAAGTCTTGTTCTTTTTTGTGTGTTCTGTTTTCTATGGCAGATGTTAGAAATCCAGATGTTGCAGATACATGGAACAGAATTTGACTCACAGAAGTGCCTTTTCTTTGGACATAATTTTTAAAAATTGGGAAAATTCACATAAAAATCTGAATTTCAAGATTCTTTTTAGGAGAAAAATGATCTGGTAACAGATCACTAGACTAACATTTCTATATGGCAGTATTTATACTTTCGCTGCATAGTGCTTCCTTATAGGGCTTGCCCACGCTAGTCTCCACATTCCCTTTTGTTTTATGTTAGTCACTTGTGTGGCTCTGGTAAGTGTTTTTTCTGAGTCATTTCCATTATTCTCAAGGCCTAGGATTTTGAAATTTGTAAGTCAGGAAAAAGACTCCTTATTTTTACTTTCTGCTCACTCCCTTCCTGGAAGCAAGGCGAGCCTAGATAATTCTTGAATGAATAGTCTAAAAAGAAAAAGGGGGAAATATTGACTAGCATTTCAAAACTATTAAAGCAGCACAAGATATTAACAGAATTTTATTTTACTAATTTAAAGAATTTTGTCAAGTTTTTTTTAAATCGGCTTTATTGAGATATAAATTACATAAAATAAAATTTGCCAGTTTTAAGTGTACTGTTCTGTTTTCCAAGTGATTGTATTATTTTGCATTCCCACCAGCAATATATGAAAGTTCAATTGCGTCACATTCTTGGTATTGTTTGGTGTTATTAGTATTTTAATTTTAGTTACTCTAGTGGATATGTTGTTGTATCTCATCATGGTTTTAATTTGGATTTTCCTAATGACTGATGATGTTGATCATCTTTTCATGCTTAATTTGCCAATTGTGTATCTGTTTTTTTTAGAGGTAGTCTGTTCAAATCTTATGTCTATTTTAAGATACTAGGTTGTTTGTTTTCTTCCTTTTGAGTTTTAAGAGCTCCTTTATATGGTAAGTACCAGTCCTTTATTTGATACATCTTTTGCAAATATTTTCTCCTACTCTGTGGCTTGCCTTTTCATTTTCTTAACAGTGTCTTTTGAAAAGCAAATATTTTTTACTTTTGGTGAAGACCAATTTGCTGATTATTTGGATTTTTATGATTCATGCCTTTTATGTCTTACCCAAGAAATCTAATCAAAGGTCACAAAGATTTTCTTCTATATTTTCTAATTTTTTTTTATTAGAGAAGTTGTGGGTTTAAAGAACAATTGTGCATAAAATACAGGATTCCCATATACCACCTTATTATTAACACCTTGCATTGGTGTGGTACATTTGTCACAGTTGATGAAAGCATATTTTTGTAATTGTACAATTACAATTAGTCCATGGCTTAACTTAAGGTTCACTGTGTAGTATAGTTCATGGATTTATTTTTAAAATTTCATTTTATTACCATATGTTCAATGTAACATTTCCTCTTTTAACCACATTCAGATATATATTTCAGTGCTGTTAATTATATTCACAATGTTGTGCTACTATTACCACCATCTATTACCAAAACATTTCCATAGTTCCAAATAGGAACTCTGTACATCTTAAGTCTTACCTACCTATTCTCTATCCCCTCCCCATCCCCTAGGTTCTGACTCTAGAAGTTTTATAACTTTTACTCTTGCATTTAGGTCTATAATCCATTTTGAATTAATCTTTTTATAAAATATGAGGTAAGAGAGCCTCTTTGTTGCTCAAATGTGGCCTCTCTCTAAGCCAAACTCAGCATATAAATGCATTACCTTCCCCCCAATGTGGGATATGACTCCCGGGTATGAGCCTCCCTGGCATCGAGGGATTACTATCAAGCACCAACTAGCGATGCAACTGTAAAAAGACCTCAAATAAAAGGGGGAAAAGGTAAAGACAAATGAGTTTATATGGCTAAGAGACTTCAAAATGAGTCAGGAGGTCATCCTAGAGGTAATGCTTATGCATGTCTTAGCAGGATATCATAGCCTGCATGGCTTCCCTACACATGGCTCATCTGTCTCTTCTATTTGAACCTATACTTGGTGCTGGAGTTGGTAGGTGTACATCCAAGAGACTTGAATCTTTGGGCTGTCCATGTGCCAGCTGGGCCCTGAGCCTCAGCGGAGTTGCGACACCTACTCTTCAGTTCATTGGACTTACCCAGGACAACTAACAGGAAGGTGAGGATGGACAACCACCACACCAAGGAAATGAGAGAGCCTCCTACAACTGCAAGCAAGAGAGTCCCATTCATCGGCTGTATGAGATTGAAGTTCCCTCTCAATTAGATGTGAAGTAGATATCACCATCCCCGAATCCTCAGGATTGGGGAATTAACTATGGACTAGAGTGGACTTCCTGGTATACTAGTATAGACTTATTGTGGAGACAGTGGCCACTGGAGGTGCTGAGTCAGGGAGAGGGAGAAAGAGGTGTAATACGGGGGCTTTTTCGGGACTTGGGAATCATCCTGAATGACATTGCAATGACAGATATAGGCCATTATATATCTTCCCATAACTTGAAGATTAGTGTGGGAGAGAGTGTAAACTACAGTGTGAACTATGGTCCATGATCAGTGGCAATGCCCCAGGATGCGTTTATCAATTGCAATGAATGTGCCACACTAATGAAGGACGTTATTTATGTGGGAAGGTGTGGGGAGTGGAACATATGGGAATCCCTATATTTTTTTGTGTAACATTTATGTAATATAATTATCTAAAACAAAAAAACAAAAAAACAAAACCATAAAAAAATGAGATAAGTGTTGAGTTCCATTTTTTACATCTAGTTGTTCCAGTTATCTTTGTTGAAAAGACTAATGCATTAACATGGTGCATTTGTTGAAAAGAAATTGATCATGTTTGTGTAGGTGTATTCTGGACTTTATTCTGTACCACTGATGTATCTTTCTTTAAGCCAGTATCACACTATCTTGGTAGCTTTATAGTAAGTCTTGAAATCAGACAGTATAAGTCTTCTAACTTTGTTTCACTCAAAATTGCTTTTGAAGAAACCCAGAGAGGTTGGGCCAAAAATGCGGCCCCACCCCTCGTTCCTGGTTTCCCCCACCCTGGCCCAAGCTCCACCTTTCCTCCTCCTTCCCACCCACAACCCAGATGCAGCTCATCTTTGAGGGCGGAAAGAAGTGGCAGGTAAATCCTTTGGTATCCCAGCAGCCCCTCTTAGAAAGGCAGAAAAGGACCTAGGGAGTAGTAGCAACTGCTTTGGGAGGAGCTGATATTGCCCAGATTGCCAAAATGCTTTGGATTTTTTTTTAACTGAATGTAAGAAAAGTCTAGAATGGATGTGACTGTAAAAATTTAAGCTGCCGCAAGGGGTATTAGTGCCAGGGCGTCAACAAAAAAGACAACCAGAATTAGTGGAAGGAAATTTTCCTGTTTTTGTGTTTCTCACAGAGCTAATTTTTTATGCAGATGGCGAGTCAACACATAAGCAACTGTTGACTCCATATAATCCCTATGAATTTGCCTTAAAGTTCAAAATTTTGTGTACTGCAAATAAGTATGTTGTCACTGATGCAGCACATGCAGTAAAGCCTCAGTGTTGTGCAGATATTGTGATTGGGTCATAGAAATGTTCGATCCTGACACTATGGTGTAATAGTTAAAGTCCGTTTCCAAGTTTCCGAGCAAAGCCAGAGGAAAGCTTAGGAAGTAAAGAAGTCGTTGCTTCTCTTCCATCTGCAAAAGAACAGCAAAAGGAAGAAAAGGAAAAAAGAATAAAAGAACATTTAACAGAAAGTTTATTTTTTGAGTAGTAGTTTCAACCGGAAAACAGAATTGCCTCCTCAGGGCCTAGTGCTGTCTTCCCGAGAGTGGTTTGCTTTGTAGCCCTAAGGCTTCCTACAGTGGGGGATGTGGAATCCCTGGCACTGCTCTACTTGCACTTAAGTGTGAATCGATGTTTGTGTGGGACGTGGTGGGAGGTGTGGGGGGTGGGCAACATGGAAATCCCAGGGGGTTCTGTGTAATATTTTCGGTAATCTAAGCACCTCTTAAAATATATTTATATATATATATAAATAAAAAAAAAAAAGAAGTGGAAACAAAGAGATAGAGAGGTGAGGAATTTTCTTGTTTAATGTTTGTCATTTTTTTGTTTACTATTATTGTTAAAATAATGAAAATACTCTAATAATGATTGAAATGATGAATGCACAACTATGAGATTATACCAAATACTATTATTGTACACATTGAATGAATTGTATGCTTTGTTAATATGTACCAATAAAATAGATTTGTTTAAAAAAAAAAAATTAGCTGGCGTCTTACTTATATTTTAGGTCTTATCACAATGGCTATACTTGGAACATGAATAAGGTTTTCAGTTGATTTCTGAAGTCATTTTATCTTCAAAACATCATGAATGTGGACTGCCTTTCTATCTCACTCCATTAGCAGGCTACAAACTATTGAATGATTTAAAATAATTGCAAATATATAATATATGTTTTAAATACTCTATAATTTTATTTGAAGGGCTCAAGCACATTATATTACAGACAGAAAGGATGCTTCTGAGTGGCCTTTATGAAATTATTTTGAAGAAATTCTTTTCTATTTATCTCTACCTTAGCACAAAAGACTTTAATTAAAACATTTGTTGTTTTGTCACCTTTTTCCGGTTTGCTTTGATTGTTAAGGTCACGTGTCCTTCAATGTTAAAGGCCTAAAAGAGCAAACTGACCAATTTTAAAAATAAAAATTAAGTTTCTTTCTTGGCTAAAAAAAAAATTGCTTTTGAAAATTTGAGGTTTCTTTTCAGAATTGTTTTGGTTATATTAGGTATTTTATATTTTAATATAAATTTTAGAGTAAGTCTAACAATTTCTACAAAAATTCCTGCTAGGAATTTAATGGGATTACACTGAATCTGTAGATTAATTTGATGAGAATTGACATCTTAAACAGTATTGAATTTTCTGATAGTATATCTCTTTATGTCATTTTAAAATTTTATGAGGACTGTTTGACAGTTTTCATTGTACAAATCTTGCACATATTTTGTTAAACTTATTCCCAAGTATTTCCACCTTTTTGATGCTATTTTAAATGTGATTGCCTTTTTTTTTTTTTTTTTTTTTAAAGATTTTATTTATTTATTCATTTATCCCCCCCCTTGCTGCTTGTGCTCGCTGGGTCAGCTAACCACACCGTGCGGGCGGGCTTGCCTTCACCAGGAGGCCCCGGGAACCGAACCCGGGGCCTCCCATATGGCAAACGGGAGCTCTACTGATTGAGCCACAGCCGCTTCCCTGTATATTAAATTTGACTCTTGTGTCCTGTGACCTCACTAAATTCATTTCTTAGTTCTGGCAGGATTTTTTTTTTTTTTTTTTTGGTTGATTCCTTAAGATTTTCTACATAAATAATCATGCCATCTATCAAAAAGGGTTTTACTTTTTCCTTTCCAGTCTGTATGACTGTTACTATTTTTTCCCTTATTGTACTGGTTGGGACCTCTAGTACAGTGTTGAATAGAAATGATTAGACTATATGTTTGTGGTTTGTTTCCAGACTTAGGGGAAAGCATTCAGGCAATTTCCCAGATTTTTCAAAAGTTAAACAAACTTTACATTTCTGGGAAAAAAAATATCTTTTGAGATGATTTAAAAAAATTTTTTTGATGTGTGTGTATGTTTGCTTGTTAAGCTGGTGTATTACATTGTTTTTTTTTTCCTTTTTAAAATTATTTGAAGTATATCACTCATATATAAACATAAACAAACAGTAAGTGTGTGGTAATAGTTGTGAACTTACAAAACAACCATACATAACATCATACAGGGCTCTCATACCTCACCCTACCAACACCTCCATTGTTGTGAAATATTTTTAACTAATGATTAAATGATTAAAGAGCATCCTCAAAATATTACTACCAAACAAAGTATCTTACGTTTGGTGTATTTTTCCCCCCAACCCACCCTATTATTATTTTTTATTCTTTTATTTATGAACATACATAAACAATAAGTGTATAGTAAAATTTGTGAACTTACAAAGCAAACATGCGTAACATCATACAGGGGTCCCATACATCAACCCACCACCAAAAAACTTGCATTGTTGTGAGATATTCGTTACAAATGATGAAAGAATATTGTCAAAATCTTATTACTAACTATAGTCCTTATCTTACATTTGGTGTATTTCCCCCCAACCCACCCTTTTGTTATTTGTTAAATATATTTTTATGACAGAATTTGTAAATTTACAAAACAATCTGGCACGTTTGCAGAACTCCCATTTAACACCCCTCTATCAACACACCACACCCTGGTGGAACATTTGTCATAGATTATGAGATAATATAATCAGATTATTACCAGATCCATAGCGTACATTTGGCACACATTTTCCATACTCCCCCATTATCAACAAGGTACATCTTTGGCATAGATGCATGAATATTACATCACTGTTAACCACAGTTCATAAGTCACTCAGGTTGTATTTTTCCCATGCTTCTCAACATTACCACCACCCTCCAATAATGATGTACATCTGCTCTAGCTCACAGAGGACATTCTTGCATCTGTACCATCAACCACTATTCTTACCCACCTCTGGATTTACTGTGTTATTCAGTCTCTAGATAATTCTCTAGCTTTCTTTCAGTTGGCATTTACATCCCTAGACTACCCTTTTCAGCCACATTCTGATTTATAAACCAGCTGTTCCACAAACACATTGATTGTGTTACCATCAATTCTATACATTTCCACACTTCTACAGTAAAGTTAATTTAAGCTTCTATATACATTAAGCATCAGTAGTCCCTCTCAGTCCTCCTCTTATCTCCTTTAAGAATCCACCACCACCAGGTCTCGAAGATATTTTCCTACATTTTCTTCTGGTTGTAGCTTTTATGTTTAATGGTTAAACATAATATGTAATATGTTTATGTTTAATGGTTAAAAAGTAACCATTTTGAGTTAATTTTTGTATAAGATGTGACATAGGGGTCCTCTTTCCTTCTTTTGGCTATGGATATGAAGTTCTCTTAGCACCATTTGTTGGATGGACTGTTCTGCCCAAGCTGGGTATGTTTGACAGGCTTGTCAAAAATCACTTGACCATAGATGTGAGGGTGTGTTTCTGAACCATCAGTTTGGTTCCATTGGTCTATGTGTCTGTCTTTATGCTAGTACCATGCTGTTTTAGCACTGTAGCTAGGTAATATGATTTAAAGTCTGGAAGTGAGAGTCTTCCAACTTCACTTTTCCTTTTTAAGATGTTTCTGGCTATTCAGGCCTCTTACCGTTCCAAATAAATTTGATAATCATATTTTCTATTTAATTAAAAAAATGGTGGTGGAATTTTTATTGGGATTGTATTGAACCTGTATATCAGTTTGGGTAGAATTGACATCTTAATGATATTTAGTCTTCCAATCTGTGAGCATGGAATATTCTTCCAATTGTTCAAGTCCTTTTTGATTTCTTTTAACAATGATTTGTAGTTTTCTAAATACAAGCACTTTACATTGTTGGTTAAGTTTATTCCTCACTATTTGATTCTTTTAGTTGCTATTGTAAATGGAATCTTTTTTTCCTGACTTTGGTTGTACATTACTAGTCTATTTCAAAGTCTGTTTCATCTAGTATAAGTATAGCTACTCTGGCTTTTTTTTTTTTTTTTTTTTTTTTTGTTACTGCGTGCATGGAATATCATTTTTCATACTTTCACTTTCATTCTATTGGTATCCTTGGGTCTAAGTTGAGTCTCTTACAGACAGCATATAGGTGGCTCATATTTTCTTATCCATTCTGCCAGTCTGTGTCTTTTGATTGGGGAGTCTAGTCCATTAACAGTCAATGTTATTACTGTAAAGGCAGTTCTTATTTCACCCATTTTGACCTTTGGGTTTTATCTGTCAAATTTTATTTTCACTACTCTTTTGACACTTTTTGTTACTTCTACTGATATAATCTTCATCTCTAGACTCTCTACCAAGCTTCCCTCTCCTGTCTTTTCTTTTCAGACTGCAGCACATCCTTTAGTATTTCCTGCAAAACCGGTCTCTTGGTTACAGACTCTTTCAGTTTCTGTTTATCTATGAATATTCTAAACACACCCTCATTTTTAAAAGACAGTCTTGCTGGATATAAGATTCTTGGGTGGAAGTTTTTCTCTTTCAGTATCTTAAATATATCATACCATTGTTTTCTTGCCTCCGTGGTTTCTGATGAGAAATTGGCATTTAATCCTATTGGGTATCCTTTATATGTTATGCATTGCTTTTCTCTTGCTGTTCTCAGAATTTCTGCATCTTTGGCATTTGACGTTCTGATTAGTATGTGTCTCAGAGTTGGTCTATTCAGATTTATTCGGATGGGAGTACATTGTGCTTCTTGGACATGGCTATCCATGTCCTTCAGTAGGTTTGGGAAATTTTTACCATCATTTCTTCAGATATTCCTTTTGCCCCTTTTCTCTTCTCCTTCTGGGACACCCATGACATGTATGTTTGCACATCTCTTGATGCTGTTTAGTTCTCTGAGACCTTGCTCAATTTTTTCCATTGTTTTCTTCATCTGTTCTTTTGTATGTTTGCTTTCAGAGGCCATTTTTTCAAGCTTACCAATCCTTTCTTCTACCTCCTCAAATCTGCTATAATATGATTCCAGTGTATTTTTAATTTAATTTATTGCACTTTTCATTCTCATAAGATCTGATATTTTTCTTTGTATGCATTCACATTCTTCTTTGTGCTCATCCAATGTCTCCTTAATATCCTTTATCTCTTTAGCCATCTCATTGAATATATTAAGGAGATTTGTTTGGACATCTGTGATTAGTTGTCTCAACTCCTCTATGTCATCTGGAGGCCTATCTTGTTCCTTTAACTAGGCCATATCTTCCTATTTCTTGATGTGCTTTGTAATAATTTTTTTTTTTTGGTGTCTTGGCCTCTGGCTTACTAGATGTATTTATTCTGAGTGCAATTTCTCTCTTTAGTTTAGGGCTTTCTTGCCTTTTCTCCCTTGCTCATTGAGTAGTAGGAGACAAGGATATAGTTGTGCTTAAGCTGTGGAGGCTCAAGCTGCCTGCCCTGCCCAAGGGACCAGTGAAACTTAACCCACCTTTCTCCTTTGCCAGAGCTAGGAACAGGGTCACCACCATATATAATAATCCAAGTCATGCGGGCCTAGACTATAGTTGCTCTGATAGACTGATGCAGCTTCACGCTCCTCTCTCTTCTGCCTGGGGCGGGAATGGAACTGCAGGTGTGGACAGCAATCTATGCCTTGCAGATCCAAAATGACTGCATTTGCCCCAGTAGACTTCCAACTATTTAGTCTGTGCCAGCCGAATGTACCTGCAGTTACCTGGAGAGGCAGGTGCAGGACCTGCCAGCTTCCTCCTTGCTAGATGTGGGGCTGAAACCTAGGCTAGGGCTGCAGTCCAATGTGGTTGAAAGAAGCTGGTCTCTACTGTTAGTGTGATTTTCAGTCAGCCTGACTTCCCCTCATGCTGGCGGAAGAGTAAAAATGGTGGCTACTGGCCTCTTTCTGACTTGGACAGGTTCAAACTTTCCCTGTTCTTAGGGTTATACTTTAGCCAGCTGAATTTACTAATCAGCAGGTGAAGTTGGTGGCCTACTGTCTCTTCCTCCCCTGTTTTTGGTAAATGTAGCTCCCAACTCCAGCCACAGAATAGCTCCTGAGGCGGCTTGCGCTGCCAGAGTAGGGTGACTACCAGCTTCTGTGGTGTGGACTGTATTTTCCCAGAGAGGCTGGTGCAGGTCCTCCCAGCTTCCTCCCTGCTGGAGGTGGGGCTGGGGCTTAGGCTAGAGCTGCAAGCCAATCTGGATGGAAAGAAGCCAGTCCCTACCAGCATTGTGATTTTCAGTCTTCCCTGCTTCCCCTTGTGCCAGGGGCAGAGTTAAACTTGTGTCTACCGGCCTCTTTCTGACTTGGACAATTTCAAACTTTAGCTGTTTTTAGGATTATACTTTAGCCAGTCGAGTTTACTAACTAGAGCTGAAGTTGGTGCCCAACTGTCTCTTCCTTCCCCATTTTTGGGAAGTGGAGCTTCCAATTCCAGCCAAGGAATAGCTCCCGAGGTGACGTGTGCAGCCAGTGGAGGATGGGCACTGGCCTCCGTGGAGTGGAGTGCTCTGCTCATGAGTCTTCTTTGTGGATGGGCAGTCTGCTCCTTCCATTATTTCAAAGATGTTTTAGGATACTCTTCTGGTCATGGAGCCCCCAAACAAGTATTTAGATAGCTCTGGGTGATTACTAACTGCCCTGAAGCATGGCTTAAACAACAAGAATTTATTGCTCAC
Source organism: Tolypeutes matacus (assembly GCA_026826555.1). Lineage (NCBI taxonomy): Eukaryota > Metazoa > Chordata > Mammalia > Cingulata > Chlamyphoridae > Tolypeutes > Tolypeutes matacus. Next base: position 18,918,458 of record JAKSZT010054416.1, read on the forward strand.
AGTTTTAAGACAGAAGAAGCCCCAAATCAAGATATTAGCAAGATTTGCTTTTCTGAAAATCTGTATATTCTGGTGCTGGGTACAGGCAATCCTTGGTCTTTCTTGTCTTTTATGTCTGCCTGCCATCAGATGGTGATGTACTGACCTTTCTTGGTTCTGTGACTTCCAGGTTCTCTTTATAAGGCCTCTACTAATCCAGATTAAGACCTAGCCTGATTTAGTTCACCAAAACTTAACATCTTCAAAAGGTTCTATTTACACCCTACACGTGCACAGGAATGCAGATTAACATTAAAAACATATTTAAATTGGAGTACGTAATTCAACCTATCATTAATTTGTTTTAAAATTAAATTTATTTCTTAATAGAGACAGTTTTCACTTATTTTTACAATTGAATACAATGAATGTTATACATTATATAAAGCATTAGGTAATTCTAAATTAATTTCTAGTAGTCTTTAGAATTCATTATGTGATGTTCCTGCACAGTTGAATTCTTTTATAATTATGTAAATATATGTAAGTGAAGTCCTTCCCTTCAAAAGCCTCAGCCACAAGCAAAGTAGTGAGCCCACTGCCCTCAAGCATGCTTAAACATGTCCAAAATTATATCTTGATTAAGTTAATATTTAAATTACTCTGTATTCCCTGCACATACACCATGTGCTTGGTGTAGGGGAAAGGAGGGGTGGTTCTAAAATGTGTTCAGTGGTAGAAGCCAATTTAGAATTAAATTTTGTTGTAGTCGTAATAAATGACTACATGTTTTATGTTTAATCCACCAGAATTTAATAGCTGTCAGTTTTCTTGAAAAACCTTCCTGTAGAAAACCCATATGCATTAGATGTAGTGAGTCCTTTCAATATGGTTTCCAGGTTGTCATTATTATATTAATTAATCTCAAATTCCTAACTTGTTTTTTATCTTGTTAAAATGGAATTATTAGTAATTCTGCCTTAACTGGGAGTATTTTTTAAATACCTGGATTATCATTTTCCTGAAAATGTTTGCTAGATTATCTTATTGATTGTCACAGATACAGGTGGAAAATAAAATGCAACCCTCTCCTTAGTGTTTGAGACTACATATCAGTTTTCCAAATTGTTTTAAAGAATACTAATATCCTGCAATATGTGGAAACATTTGTTAAAAGAGTTTCATTGTTAAATAAAGTTCAAGAAACATTGCTTACCTCTATCCTTATTTTGAATATTTATTATGAACAAAAAGGTGCTGAGAAATCTTGAAGTAAAGAAACCTGTTTAATTTTGCTTAACTCCCAGACTCACTTGACTATCACCTTTCCTCTTTCCTGCCAATGAACACCTCTTAACATCTCTTAAGAAATGAGTGTTCCATAGGACACAATTTGAGAAATGCTGCCTAGATGATGGCAATATGTCATTTAGTTACATTGTAAATATATCTGGGCTTATATGAATGTAAGAAATATTAAAGAAAAGATTATTGAGAGTATGGGAGTATTTTGCCATGTAAAGATTCCAGTGAAACCAAATTAGTAGTTTGGGATACAAGTTTTTAGAGTAACTTTCTATCTTCAAAATTTGAGTGTTTCCGAAGTGTTGTAAAACCAAACCTCATATGGTATCTTGGACAAAAACTTAACTCGTACAAAATACATTTTTGATGAGCAAAGTGTAAATGAATCAGAAACACATGAAATAAATTGCATTTGAAATATGCCTGAATATAAAATTTGAAAAATGACTTAAGGAGAGCTTTGTCCAAATATGTTTTGGATTTTGCTAAATTCAAACATTAAAAAGTTCAGGATGTGCATGATCATCATGCAGAAGTCATCATTTCCTAACTTAAAATTCCATAAACGAGTTAGAAAGTGAACATTTGTGTTTAGAAGGTGCTTCACAGATCTTGGCATGCTGCAAAGCAAGTTCTTTGAGGTCATTAATGTCTATCCACAGCCCATCCTAATTGCTTATCAGAATGCTCTACTGAAATTCCAAGTTGAAACAGTAACATCCCAGAAATGTAGATGTGGTATTTAGTTTTTTAAATTGCTTTTTGGTGATGAACAGAGATAAGGCAAAGGCTTTAAATCCATTAGATACCTCCCACCACAACTATTTGATATTTGGTCTTAGTACACAGCTCTAATAGGTATTTCCTTGTTTATGCAAAACAATAATCAGTGATGTCAGCAGGCTCTGGAAATAAAAAATTTTAAAGTTGTGTTTGCTGGATTTGAAGCAGTAGAGCAAAAACCATTGTAATTCTGTAAAATACTTGCTCTTGCCTTTTATAAAGTAGTGAGGTTATGATAGAATTAAAAAAATAAAATGGTAAGAGTTACAATGAGTTATCTACAGTTGATTAGTTTCTATAATCATAGCACCTTTATGCTGTCTCTAACGTTTTCAAAGGTGAAGTAATACTAGATTTACTTCATTTTGGAAGGTGAACATTAGGAAAATAGAGTCAGAGAATGGTCTGGTGTTGTATTTTTCAAGCTTAAAACATGTTTTTCTATTGTGTTTTTGGAGTAAAGAAGGAGTAAGTAGATCATTCATGTTTGGAGTGCTATTTGAGAGAAAAAGAATATTTTGACAAATATAGACTACTCTAATGAAAATATGGTCTATTTATGACACTTCCAAGAAAAAAGGGTATAATTGATCATATAACCCACTGTTTTTAAGAAATCCTAGATAAAGTTTACCTTTGGTCATAAATATGTCTTATTTGTATTTGTACGTTCAGGAGACACTAATTCTAACATTGAATCTTAGATTTCTAGTATGTAGAATTGTTCCTTTAGACATTTTGCATAAATAATTTTTAAAATCCTAATTTTTGTATCCATCTATGCAGCAGCAATAAAGTATTTACAGAATATTACTCATGTATGTGAGAATCCTATACTTTCTACTTGATAGAAATGTTTGATTCTCAACTGCCTGCCTGTCTTCCTATTTTTTTTAATTAATCATAGAATGCCATATGGTTATCAGTTGTTACACAATTGGGTTTGCATATTATTTTGCAGTCTTTTTTTCAGTCACATCCCTGTCACTATTAAGGTTAGATGAGAAAAGAGCCATGAGACCAGCCATTGTCTTTGACTGCATACTTCACTTTTAGTGACAAGGTTTTGAGTGTCCTAAATACCATTAAGTTGTCTCTCAGCTTTTTTTCACATTTTCAACAATTTTGGTCTATTTTGTCAGATTATTTAAGACCCCATGAATAAATCAGGACAGTTTACTGGGTTTATTAATGGACTAAAATGAGATAATTTTATTTAAGAAGTTGTAGTGAAGTTGTGTCATAAGTAAGAGTCTTCAAATTTTTTCTGTAAAGGTCCAGATAGTAAATATTTTAGGTTTTTGCAGTCCATATGTGCTTTGTTGGATCTACTCTACTGTTATTGTAGCACAAAAGTAGTCATACATAAATAAGTGTGGCTGTGTTCTAATAAAACTTTATTTTTAAAACAGGCAGTGGACATATTTGGCTTATAGATTGTAGTTTTCTAACCGTTATCATAAAGTATCTTGCAAAAATTATAGCTACCATTTGTTGAGCGTCTGTAGTACACTGGGCAATTTAATAGGGACATTACATTGTTATTAATTAATCCTTACAATAATGAAGAAGCTAAGGCTTAGGAAGTTTTAAATTATTACTCCGAGGTCACACAGCAAGTTGCAGAGCCATTACTGGAACCCAGATGTATCTCCAAAGATGGTGATATACTTACTCTTACTCTGAAGGAAATGCTCTGTGTGTTAAACAACTTTGCTTTTTATATTCTAAAAGAACCAAGTCGTAAAATGTAAGGTTGAGCTACAGCGATCTTAAGGAAAATCATTTCAGAGCCACTGGTTCAGATAGTGGCCAAAGAAAACTCTGATGATTTAAATTGGGATAACCAACTGGTGACCTCCAGGGTATCAGAATTTCTATCTGCTATCCCTGCTACTAGAATTATAGTCAGTTGCCTTTAAGGTCTCGCTTTGACTTTGTTGAGGGCCTGTGTTGGGTATTCTAGGTAAGTGCTTGGAAGAAAACTTAGCAGCATTCTAAGCTCTTCTTTCCCAAATCCAGAACAGTTCAGAAGTACCTAAGGCCTTTGGAGAGGATAGTAGGCAGAGATGGGAATCTTTGATAAAAAAAATGTTGATGAAATAGTTGTACAGTTCAGCTGTTACCCTCTCTTCACTATCTTAGGGCTCCTAGCCTGGAAACAAACTTGATTTCTTCAGAGATTACATTCAACTCTGGCTTCCATGGACAAGTCTTTGAGAAAAATGTATTTTCTTTTTCCCCATGAAAGTTTCTGATAGCCTTGAAATTTAGGAGAAGGAGGGCTGCTGAAATTAAGAAAAGCATCAGTGATATGACATGTCAGTTTGTATTATTAGGTATGAATATGTGATAGGAGATGAGAAAAGTTCCTCATCCTATATCCTTCTCCTTTTTTTCTTTAGGATTACAGTTCCCTTGCTGATTTTCCAAAGACTTATCGATTATTTATTTATACAAAATAATTATTAGGTTTATACTATGTGCCAGAATGATGCAAGCATTGAGGGTAGAATAATGAGTTAGATACACAGTCCTTCCATCTAGTTGGGGAGATAAACAAATATAAAGATAATTTTATACTATGTATTAAATACTGTGGTGGTTTGAGGTTGTATGTATCCCATAAAAGTATGTTCTTAAAGTTAATTCATTCCTGTGGGTGTGGACCCATTGTAAGTAGGATCTTTTTTTTTTTTTTTTTCCTTTACTTTTAGGTACTAGGGCCAGGGATTGAACCCAGGACCTCGTGTGTGGGAAGCCGGTGCTCAACCACTGAGCTACACTGGCTCCTTATAAGTGGGATCTTTTGGTGAGTAGGATCTTAAGATGTGATCTACCTCATTCAGTGTGGGTCTTAATCCTCTCACTGGAGTCCTTTATAAGAGAATGAAATTCAGGCCAAAAGAGAAAGCCACAGAAACAAGAAGCTGAAAGCAAGGAAACACAGAAGAGAAGGGAGAGACCAGCAGATGCTGCCATATGCTTTGCCATATGACAGAGGAGTCCAGGATCACTGGCAGCCAATCTTCAAGAAGAGAGCATCGCCTTGCTGATGCCTTGATTTGGACATTTTCATGGCCTCAAGACTGTAAGCTTGTAAGATAATGAATTCCCATTGTTAAAAGCCAACCCATTTTATGGTATCTACTTTCAGTAGCAAAGCAAAGCAAAACAAATGCTAAAACAGGAGTAAGCATAAAATCCTAAGGGAGCCCGTGAGGAAGACATCTACCTTCCTAGGGAGTCAGAGAAAGCTTCCTTGGGGAGATAGAATCTGAGCTAAATCTTGAAGAAGCAGAGTCAAGACAAAAAGCTAGGAAAACTTGGTCTAGGTAGAGGAAACATGATTGAGAGATGAGGAAGGAAGGTAGGCAGACTAATGCAACTGAATTTTTCCCAGTCTACCTACTGTTCAACTGAATTAAGCATGCCTAGTACTACCCATTAAAAAAAAAAAAGAGACCTCTTTACTGGGTGTCCTGAACCAAAGGGAAATGTTAAGTGGTGTCACCAATCACTTATTCCATGTCTAGTCACAGGAAGCAAGATTTGATCACAGCCTGGGCATTATTTTCATCAGAATAAATATGGCTGGCAATGAGTAAAATAGTACTGGCCCTTCTTGGCTGTGTCAGGTCTTTGGGTAACACTTCTTGCAGAGGATGTCATTGAGGTCAGTTGGCCTCATATATTCATGTGAATAACCAGGACAGGCATTATGGCAACCACACTAAGGCCCAGCTCTCTTGGAGTATCCTTCCAGGCCACTCCATGGAACCCTATCAGAAAATGATGGGACATGTCAAAAAGGCCTTGGGAGTTTGCTCAGAGGAGCTCCCACTGTCCAAATTTGGGACAAATTTGAGATTCAAAATAATGAGAGTAGTAGATCTTAATCCATTAAATGAAAAATCCATGAGCCTATACTTATAATAAATAAACAAACAAGGGAGTAGGATACCAACTAATAAGTGTAGGAAGAATGATAGTGTTAGAAAAATCACCATTTTGCAACCATCATAAAATAATTGATTCAGAAAAGAATCATCAGAGGATGCTAAAACCATTGAGTGAAAATTTGATGAGGAACAGAATATTTCCAAAACCTTAAAAGTGTCTCCCCATAAATCACCTTTTAATAACAACAGAAAAAAATAGGAACTTTACAATGAAATAACCTGGCAGACACTACCTTAACTAAGTAATCATAGTTAACATCACTAATTGGACAAAACAATATCATGTGCTTCCTGATGTGATACACTGAGAAACCATAGTATCATTTATATAGTATTCCTGCCAAAAATGCATAAGCTAAATCTAATTTTGAGGAAATATTAGACAAATCCAAACTGAGAGCTATCTTACAAAGGAGGGTGTGTATACTATTCACAAATGTCAATGCTGTGAAACACAAAGAAAGGCTGATTCTGGGCCAGAAAACAAAAATTACTAAAAAGGATATTTTGGTGATAATTGGCATAATTTAAATAACTTCCATACATTAGATAGTAACATTGCATTATCTCATTTTATCTGTATTAAATTTCCTCATTTTATTATTTTATTTTGTTCTTGGGAAATACACCCTGACTCATTTAGAGGTAATGGAGCAACTTACTCTCAAGAAATTGAGATGAAGCATTTGATGAAGCAGATGTGGCAAAATGTTAACAATTTGGGTCAAAGCACATATAGGACTTTTTTATACTATGCTTGGAATTTTTCTGTCACTTTGAAATTATTTTTTTTAATGTTGAAAACAAAAAGTGATGATGTGTCCTAGTGCCTTCCATTTGGTATCCCCTCTTTCACCAATGTGCTCCTAAGAAGCATCCCTGAATATAGTTTGCAAATGACTGCACTAAAGTTATCATTCCTTTCAGCAGTGAAAAGAGAGAAAATAATAGTTTTACATGCAATAATGGCCTTTTATAAGAAAGGGGACATCTAATATTTCACTAGCTGTAAGAAGAGATTACTTGTCCTTTTAGATATTGGTACCTGTGCAGATATTTTTGCTAAATATTGATACACACTTATAAAAAAAAAGCATAAAGAAAACAAATTAGGCACTAAGGAAAAGTCAGTATTTGACCCAAAGGCCCAGGGAATTGTAAGAAAGACTGTCCTTAGGTAGTTAGGAAAAAAACTTATTTAGGTAGTAGCCACAATAAATTTTAGTTTGGATTTATATGTTCAACTGAAGTGAGACATAGGAAGGAGTGAAGTATGGAAATTATGACCAGCATAATTATTTGTTTATAGTCATGGTAAGAGTGGCTGCTATCACTAGAATGACAAAGCCATAGTGAACTTAGAGCCTAGATGAGAAAATGGTTCACCATAGGCAAGAGAGCAGTCAAATGAACAATGTTAACATCATGTTTGAGGTCACTTTGACAGGGGAGTCTGTACAGTCTGTGTACTTCTTGAAAACAGCATTAATAATGTCAAAAAGAGAACAACCCTACCTGAGCAAAGTATCATTGCCCATAGGTTTCTTAGGGTTAACCACATAGCCTCTCTTCATAGTATTTCAAGAACAAGAATTTAGAAGAGCTGGAAAACAGTGTGGAACTGTTGAAACTATGAAATTATTATAAGCATGTGAATAACATATAGATTGTTTTAGGTTGGCTGCAAGGGCATTTGGGTTTCTTTAAAGGCAAAAAGTCAGTAAAAGAGGAACAAAATAAATCACCTTCTTTTGACCTAATTTGGAACTAAATATGAAAACCTTGTAAGAGATGAGCTATAACATAAGTAGGGAAATTAGTGTATAAGTCTGAAGAACATTGTTTTCAAAACTGCCAAATGTATTAGAAATTGTAAGAGGTAGGCATGGCAGATTTTAAAAGAATGTAGATAAATGTCACTAAAAGTTGAGTAATGTATATATCAAAATGAATAAGAAGAGCAGTAATGCTTATAATGTACCAATGATTGCATGTGCAAAACCTGTAGTTTCTTGCCAGTTTGGAAAATAATGAAAAATATGACACAAAGGTGATATAGGAATAAAAAGCACTATTGTTAGCAAAATGAGTCTTTCTTAGAGATTTAGAAAAATATAAATAAAAAGAGAGATGTTAAGTGGGAAATGATCTGTAATTTTAATCATTGTATGCACTGTATGAAAGTAGGTAGTGCCAAATTGAGGAGGAAAGCATGTTGACAAAAAGAACTATAATTGCAGGCAGTGCACAGAAAGGGTGCTTTGTAAGGTTCTGCCTCAGAATAGCAATGAAGCATCCATGGTAGTTTGAGTAAAGGAATAGGGGAATGGATAATTTAATGAACTTTTATAATAGTTATTATTATCTATGATAAGAAGGGCAACCAAATTTAGTACTCCAGTACAAACTGGTTGGCTAACGGGGCCAGGAAGAGGTGTTATCCTAGTCTGTAACTTTGTTCAGCTGTTCAGATACCCTCTATTTGCTTCTGCCACAGCACCAGTTATTATCTACCACTGTTCACAAACTCAGACATGGAGGGCTTAATGGATCTTTGGTTTTGGAATGAACTGTTTTTTTTTTTCTTTCATTTTTATTTTGGTGATATATCACAAAATTTCCCATTTTAACTATTTTTAAGTGTACAATTCAGTGGTATTAATTACATTCACAATGTTGTGCTACCAATACCACCACCCATTACCAAAACCTTTTTATCATTCAAAACAGTAACTCTTTAGCCATTAAGCAGTAACTCCCTATTCTTCTCTCCATGCAGCCCCTGGTAATCTCTAATCATTTTTTGTCTTTATGAATTTGCTTATTCTAGATATTTCATATAAGTGGAATCACACAGTTTTTGTCCTTTTGTGTCTAGCTCATTACACCCAACATAATGTTTTTAAGGTTCATCCATGCTGTAGCATGCATTAGAATTCCATTCCTTTTCACTGCTGAATAATATTCCATTGTATGAATATACTTTATTTTGTTTATCCATTCATCTGTTGATGGACACTTAGCTTGCTTCTGTCTTTTGACTGTCTTTTGGCTGTGAACAGTGGTGTACAGATATCTGTCTTTTGGCTTGTGTTTTCACTTAAATCATCAGACCTATTGACATTTTATTAAAGAGATTGACTATATATATATAGTATTTGCCATTTTTAATTTTTGTAATGGACTAGATTTTAAGTTCTGCACAATGAAAAGCACAGATGTTCTGACAAGCAATAATAACAAATAAGATGTGGGTGTTTTTGGTTTTATAAATAGTATGTAGGCATATAGTGTATGCAAGGATCCAGAGTACAAGGCTGATTTAACAGCAACCAAACTTTAGTGGAATTTACTCAGTTGTAACATTTTCCTTTTAGGCTGGAATATGGTATCGTAAAGAAGATCACACAAATCACTCATTCTGGGAACAAAGACTTTTGAAAGCTGTCAGCTTGCTGACAGTTATGATGAGCATTTATTTCAGGCTTATAAAACATATTAATCAAACATGTTCAAAGCGAGGTGATCCAAAGCGAATTATTTTCTTTTTGAGATCTACTTTAAGTAAGTGAAGAACACTGGTAACATATACTCCTTGAATACAAAGCTGCAGTGTTGTTTACTTCTTCAAAATGAGTAAATAACTTTATTAAGCTTATAGAATGAAGCATGCTGCAGGGATATGCTTATTACAAGACTATTTGGGCAAAAGACCTAACACCATTCATTGAACCTTGAAAAGCACTTGAAAATATGGGTTGCATTTGCAAACTTCAGTGTATGACATGGAAAGCTGGCAAGCTGCCTGGCTTCTACTTAAAGGATTGTCATTCTGGGAAAAATAAATTTCTCTAACTAGACAAAAGTCAATGTTTTCATGTTTTACTGCAATCAAACTGATAGAGCTGACAATTTAATGTCTCAACACTTAAAATATCTGTGGATAATCAGTTACCTCAATCAATCATAAACAGAAATCCTTCTATTTTCAAAGCCTGTATGTCTGTGACTAAGATATAAAACAGTTTGGTGAGACTCTCCCCGCATAACACTCCACCATCATTTTCTTAATATTCCTAATTTGTCTTTAGTTATGCAGATATTATATGAATTATGCAAATCTGGAAATTACTTTTAACAGCTCAAGTGTGATCAAATTTGAAAGCTTTTCTTTCAGTGTCCTGTTTTATTTAATTTTTATGGGTAGTTTATAGCCTATATGTCTGTCAGAAAAAAATGTGGAAGTGTGCTGGCATTCCAGCTGAAGAAATCATTATGAGTGAAAAAATGTTCAAGGCTTTTTCAAAGTGGATGCTGAAACAGATATTTCTTTTCTCTGATTCCAGGGGATGCTGGTAGCGACCCCAAACAGATAGGTATTTTGGGGTCAAATGGTGTAGTGCCAGCCCCATAGGATTTCTTGGCAAGCACAGTGAATGGCTACTAGCTTCTGGAAACTAATGATGATGCTGATGATAAAGCTAGGGAGGTAGTGACAACAACACAAAAAGGCGCCTGAGGAATTGGATTCCAGATAGCACTAGATTTGGCAGAGCTAACAGTTTCAGTCGCTAAGCTTTGGTATTGATAATGACGGGAAACTTCAGACAATTTTAGAAATCTATTTCTATTAAGATATGCCATGGTGTTTCTGAAACTTGAGAACAAGTTTACTGGTACACACCATTCTTTAGCATGATAAGAATTGAGGTGGATGGTTTTACATTTCTAACTGAAAACTCTCAGTAAGTGAAATTTCTTGTTGGGAATATTCTTTTATATATTTTTATGTATGGTGCCTATGTCTGTAAATGTATCTATAGACATACACATTCACCACCACTGACTCCTTTTGGTTTCTTTGATTACTCGAGGCTTTGCAATCAAACCAAACATAGGACCCTTGGGGCAGCATCTTTTAGTTCCCTGTCAGGCTACATTGCAAAACAATCAATCTTGCTCTTGCACTCACTTGGCGGAAGTGCCACGACACGTAGAATGCAAGCTTTGCTCTTGCCATGAAGCCTGGGTGACAAAAGTTTTTACAAGAAGCTGACTGTATTTGGGGTTATGAATATGCAATGACTCTCATTAGTACTGAAGCACCAGAGCAGGGGCTGACATCCGCCGCCACTTTGAGTTGCTGCAGAATCAGCTAATGAATTGTCTCGCTCTTTCACTCACACAGTTGGCTGTTGTGGCTCCTAAGTTCCAAGGGGAGTTGCCCAGTTTGAGAAGACCATTGACTGCAGATATTAATTGTCAAGAACTACTCTTGATTTTTGTGAAACAATGTTTAGACAGTGCTTAGGTTGTCAAACCAGAAAAGCACTAAACTTTGCATAAGATAATATCATGAATAGGAAAATTTAGAAAGAAAGATATGAGAATGAATATATATATATATACTTATATTCATCACTGTATATGGATATGCTTCCTCTTGGATCATTGTATGGTATGTGTATCTATATATAGATGAAATCAAGTCACAGAAAATCTGACATTCTGCTGGTTTGTCTATTATTCTTCCAAATAGAACAAACAGAGATGATAGAAAATTTCCAAAATGAATAGGGATAAAATACAAAGCTATTTCATCAACGCTTTACCATATTCTTTCTTTCTTTCTTATTCCTGGGTCTGTGCCAAACATTGTGCAGCTCATACACAGCATCCTTCATGAATATGTTACTGATAAGGATATGTTTCTAGCCACTGATTAAGATATCTGAGTTGATTTGCAGTGTGTAAAAAGATGCAAAAGTGCTCAGAAGCCATTTAGAATGGTTCCTTTTCAATAGGACAAATTAAATGTGTTTCTGCACATTCCTCCTCCCTTGAAATTGCCTTTCAACTAGAAGAGGGCTTCTGTGGCTTGCTGCAGATTGTAAAGGATGGATTGAATTGCAATTGATAATATATGCCAAAAGATAAGGAACATTTTGTAAGCTGTGCAAATACGGCAATGAACAAAGAGTAAGTTCTTATATTAAGGTGCTCACTTATATGCATTTATTTAATATGCAATGGAAAGGCATCCCTTCCAAGGAAGCAGAATCTTATTTTTGTTGGAGTTCAGAGGGTAGTGTTGTTTTAATTGCCATATCAGTTTGACCCACCACTGGAAACAAGAAAAAAATAAAGCCCAAGAACATGTACATATAAGAGTACCAAGTATGAGTATAGCTTAAAATAAATGCAGCTCTGACAAAAGTGGCTCAAGTATCATACATCAAACACTTGTTACCTCTGCTGCCCTCAGTGACTGTACATGACTAAGAACAAATCAGTGATAAAATCTCAAGAAAGATGAAACCAGTCTTGGCCTTTGCAAAGATCATCAGTCTTTCTAGAGAGCCATAATGTTATTTGTTCAAGTAATCCTTGGCCTCCTATTTAGTAGCCAAAATAGATTCTCCACCTCTAGATCAAAGCTTCCAAGGGGAATTAAAAAAAAAATTGGACACAGAGGGGACCAATCAGATCTGATCACATAACAAGCTACTGAATTACTCAATTTCATTCCTACATTTGCACTCTTGCTGTACTTCAAGATATTTAAAAAAAAAAAACATAGTGACTTTATTTTTTAGAGAAGTTTTAGGTTTGCAGAAAAATTGAGCAGAAAGTACAGAGAATTTCCATATACCCTTGTTTTAGTTTGTTAAAGGCTGCCAATACAAAACTATCAGAAATGGGTTGGCTTTTATAATGGGAATTTATTAGGGTAAAATCTTACAGTTCCGAAGCTGTGAAAATGTCTAAATCAAGGCATCATCAGAGATGCTGTCTCACCAAAAGTTGGCTCCTGGCAGATCCTGGACTCCTGCCACATGGCAAGGCAAAATGGTGGCCAGACTCTGTCTTCTCCTTCAGGCTCACTTTCTTTTTGAGTTCAGCTCTGGGCTGTTAGGTACATGGCTTCTCTCTCCCAAGACCTTATCTCTACAGCTTCAGGATGCTCTGCTGATTCTAGCTTCTGGCCTCTCTCTCATCCTCTCAGGGTTTCTTTGTCTTTCTGCGGCTGTAGGTGATCCTGGAGTACTTTCTCACATGGCAGGGTAAAAATAGCAGCTCCCTTTTTCTGTGTTTCATTTATATAAGACTCCAGTAAAAGGATTAGGACTCACCCTGGGTCCCACAGTCTAATGAATGGCCTTAACTGAAGCGATCTAATCAAAGTGATCTAATCAAAAGGTCCTATATACAATAGGTTCACAGACATAAGAATAGGTTAGCTTAAGAATATAATTTTCTGGGATTCACAAGAGACTCAAACCAGTAAAACCCTCTTCTCTACACCCCCTAGTTTTCCCTATTAGCATCTTGTATTTGTGTGGTATGTTTGTTATAATCGATAGGCCAATATTGATCCTTTATTATTACCTGAAGTCCATGGTTTACATTAGGGACCTCTCTTGGTCTTGTATAATTTTATGGGTTTTAACAAATGTATGATGTCAGTATCATACAGAATAGTTTCACTGCCCTAAAAATCCAATATATGTTTTTGCAAATTTATTGTTTTAAAGTGCCTGTATATAATAAGCAGTAAACAATTACAAGAATTTTCTGATTTCTCTGTGCTTTTTTCCCTAGGCATCCAAATATTTTCTACTATAAGACAATGGTCTACCTGGGTACATCAAAATAAAGTGTTAAACTCATGGAACACACTCACATTTTATTTAAAAATATAAAAGTGGAATCAGATCAGCTAAAACAATTATTTCCAAACATAAACAATTCAGATTTAATGGAAATATTAATCAGTAGCTATTACTATGAATATGTGGATCCCATTATAAAGTGAATGTATTTTAGTTTTTATTACAAGTATGGTGGTTTTGATTTGAGCCTTTAACAACTGCATTCTAGACTTTGTGGCTGTTGTGAAAACATTATTTATAGAAGGTTTATCCAGATATAATGTAGTAATTGTTACTTTTATCAAATATTGGAGTTTAATGAAATAAAATACAAAGAACTTGCATGTCTCACATTTATGAGTACTTTGCTGACAGTCATTTATTGCACTTCTTTTTCTGTATACAGCCACAATGCAATTGTAACAGCAGGTGAAGCAATATGTTACATTGCTCTATTTATGTTTCCCTGCCCCACCATATACCTACAATAGAATTTGGACACTTGCAAGAGAAGAACAAATATATATTACAGATTTAGTCAGTTATTTGATTCACCTTACTACACTCTGCAGCATATGTACTCTTTTTTTTTTTAAATAATTTTATTTTTTAATTTTTTAAAAGATACTTAGATTACATAAATGTTACACAAAAATTGTAGGGATTCCCATATGCTCCACCTTCCACTCCTCCCAACCTCCCACATAAACATCCTTCATTAGTGTGTGGCACATCACCTGCAATACATATACACATCTTGGGGCTTTGCCGCTAAGCATGGACCATAGTTCAGATTGTAGACCACACTCCCACACAGTTCTGCATGTTATATAATGATATAAGCATATATACTCTTAATTAGTATTCTAATATAGTTTTATGAAATGGACCTGAAGTGGATCCGGAGTTGGAGTACCCTGTAGGAAATCGGGGACATGCTCCCGCACCTTCTCTTAAGCATTTACTCACAATAGGGAGGGCAAAGCATGAGAGAGGAGTTTGAGCCTTTGGCGAGCTTAACTAAAATTTCGTCAGCAGAAGCTGTTTTTTTTTTTTTTTTTTTTTTTAAACCAATTTTATTAATACATATTAATAAACATGCAATTTATCCAGAGTGTACAGTCAATGGTATTTGCTATAATCACATAGTTGTGTGTTCATCACTTCAATCATTATTACAGCATTTTCATTATTTCAATAATAATAATAAATATTTAACAAACGAGAAAATTCCTCACCTCTCAATCCCTCCATGCAGAAGCTGTTTTAATTTTAGCATAAGTGTAAGTTATGGTTTAGTATTGTTTTTATTTTGAGTTACAAATATGAGAGCACTATAGTATTTCCAGTCTTTGGGGTCTCTAGAGGTCTTGATCTGACCTTTAATGGACCAAGGAATTTACCATCAGCAAGTGTTACTTACACATTTCTTTGTCAGACACAAGTTAACATTCATTGAGTACAGTTTGGGTGAGGGGTGGTAGAGGAGGTGGATTAAGAAAATACAAAAAGCAGAATCCTGGGTGCCGGGGAGCAAACAATGTAGCTGTATACCATGTACAGAAGTGTTTCAGGGCTGCCATTGGGATGTAAGACCATCCTTTTTACTTTGAAACAGGTCTAGAGTGTGTCTAAAACTCACGTTATGTTGATTTCAATTGTAACATTTTACAAGTGATATAATTCCAAGTTCAGAAGTGTGTGTTTATATTGCTCTTTTCCTTTTTCTCATTTGAAAATTGTATCCTTATGTAGAGAGAGAGGGGGAAAAGTTGTTTACCTCATCAACCCCCTTTAAATATAAGAGGGACAGGAGTGAGTGAATATGAGGAAATGTAATTAAAAACATAAGAGTAACATCATTTTAAGCAACCTTGTCTCTCACTTAACTCCTTTCTTCCCCAGTAGTTTTGCCTAAGCATATATGTAAATATTGATTCCATATTGATGCCCAACAAAATTATGCTGAGATCCCCAAGTACTGGATCATCAGAAATACTGTCATCATATACCCTGGGCAAAAAAAATAAATTATTACTTGATTGGGTTTCTGAACACTGATAGAACTGTTTAATTATTAGCCACAGGCCTGACTTCACAAACAGTGAAGTTGTTTACCTACTACCTTTTACTTTCTCAGGCTCTTCTTCCCTTTCCTCTGCCTTCCTCAGATGATGGTGAGAAAGATTTGGGATTATCTGTTCCCTGGGGCATTTGCTTTTCTAATAGGAGACACTGGCATGTGGCATGAGTGCATTTGACATATGCAGGCACTGTGCTAGGTGCTTTACATGTTATTGCAACCCAGATAACTTTGTATGGATGGAAAAAGAGTGGTGTAGACAAATGTATTAAGTAACTTGTTAGGATCACGCAGGTAGCTAGCTAAATTTCCCAGGATTTTAGTCTCCAGAGCCTGTGCATTTTATACTACATCAAAACAATTTAAGACCCAGAAGAAACTATCCTGGAAGTTTAGGCTTTATGCCAGTTACACAGGTAACTTGAGAGCATTGCCTTGGTACCCTTCAAATTAGATGAGGCGGATCTAATCTGCTAATTCATAAGGTCAGCTTTGTGTAGTTGCACGTTAAGTCTTTAAAATGTAGATTTATTTCAGGGAGACTTTAGTCTTTAATTTGAATTTACTCAAGAAAACTCAATTGAGTGAATATTTATTGAATACCTCCTCTTTGCAGGCACTCTGCTAGATGCTGGTGTTACAAAAAGACAATATATTTAGGGAGAGAGACATTATAAGACATTATACATCACTATAACACAATCCACTGAGTGCTATAATAGAGATGTATGCAAGGAATCATGTGATTATATGAGGGAATGATTAATTTTGCCTTGAGGGAAGATGTCAGGGTATGCTATATTTGAACAGAATCTTGAAGGACAAGAAACAAAACTTTTCCAGAAGGACAGGAGAATGGGGATGAGAGTTCATTTCAGATGATAGAACAGCATGAGCATGCTTATGAATATTCTGGCATGTTTGGTGTATAGTAAGAATGTATAGATTGTAAAAATGACCACAGATTCTTTCCTTTCCTACATCCAACCCCTGGCAATGTGATGTTGCCAATTCTCCCATTAAGAGGTAGAGTCTTATTTCCCCGTTCCCGAATCGGGGTTGACCATGTGACTTGCTTTGACCAATGGACAATAGCAGATATGAAACAAGCAGGGACTTGAGGAAAAGTGCTTCAACAATGGGGCTCGGGCTCACTATCTTATTGTGCTTGGAATGAGTGCAGGTTAGCCTGCTGGAAGATGAGTGGCAGAGGGGAACTGAGGCCCTGGCTGGCAGGCTGCCAACCACTAGATCTGTAAGTGAGGTCATTATAGATCATCTAGTTGTCAGCTGGTCTGGCATTTGACTACGGGCACATGGAAGAGCCTAGGGGGAATAAGTTCAGTCAGCCTAGACAGAAGAGCTACCCAGATGATTCACAGAATTATAAACTAAATAAAATAATGTTTTAGCCACTAAGTTTGGGTTATTTTGTTATGCAGCAAAAGCTAACTGATATACAGGGTATGAGTGAATATAAGGAATATGGAAAGAAGTTGTGGTTGAAAATGAAGAGGATGCTAGATGTTTCAGATATCATGGTAAGGAGTTAAGATCTATTTTGTGGGACTGAGTTTCCCAAACTTCATTGATTCACTTACCACTTTTATCTTTTAAAAAATATCTACATACTTCCTATTTTTAATTAATTTTTCTTAAAATTATCAGATTTTTATACTTAAATTTATTTTAAAAGCAAACAACATTAACTCGATATTCCAGTTTGATGTGTTAATTCTGCTTTTCTAACTAAACTATTCACATATATAAGTATTCTTTAAAAAGTTGGTCTGTGTACTACCTAAGATCATCTCATATATCATGAGTGGTGCATTTGAGATTTCCTGTTTAAATCAGTAGGAATTAGGAGTATGTGGAGAATAGTTTGAAGTGGAGAGGTGGCAAGTAGGGAGGAGAGAAAGGGCTTATTGCAGAGGTCTAGATGGAAGGTGGTTCATGGTAGAGAGACAGATTTATGATGCATTCTTGAAGAAGTAGTGAAAGAATCTGGTGATAGATTTGCTCTATATGAGGGTGAGAATGGGGAGTGTGAAGGAGGTGAAGGAGTGAAAATATGATTGAAGTCACTAGCTTCGGCCACTGAGTGGATAGTGATACTATCAAGAAAAGGAAGAGGGTGAAAAAAAAAGATTCCAGATCTGATGTGGCACTTGTTGAGTTTGAGATGGTAGGCCATTTGAAAACAGAAGTCTAGTAGGTATTTGGATATGTGGATCTGGGTTTAAAATATTATTTTCGAAGTCACCAGACTATAGGTGGTAGATAGTGAAGTCATGAGAGTAAATGATGTCATCTAAAGGAAGTGTTCAATATAGATCTTCAGCTTCTGTTTTTTTGTTTCACCCCCAAACACCTGAGGAGGGATATGAATTATTGCACCTAACAACAGTGGTTCATATATGTAATGGTTCTCAAATGGGGGTGGGAGGTATCTGTGTAGTTTGGAGAAAAGTCCCCCATTTTGATTTTGATACATTGCCCCAACCCCTTCTTGATTTAGAGTAAAATGAGGACAAAGCTGAGAAAGAGGAACCAGAAAGTAAAAATAGGCAGAGTGGTCTGAGAGATAGATCACTTTAAGAGAAGAGAAACTTTTACAGAAGCATAGGAACATTATGGTGAAGGGACGAGCCATGGTGTTAAGTTTTGCAGGGAGAACAGTAGTATAGAAGATTGTTCTTTTTTTAATATATTTTTAAATTTTATTTTATTTTTAAAGAAGTTTTGCATTACATAAATGCTACATTGAAAATATAGGGGATTCCCATATGCCTACCCCTACCCCCTCCTATACTTTTCCTCATTAACAACATTTTTCATTAGTGTGATACTTTTGTTACAATTGATGAACACATATTGAAGCATTACTGCTAACCATGGTCTATAGTTTACATTATGTTTTACACTTTGCACCACACAATTTTATAGGTTTTGACAAAATGTTGAATGGCTTGTATCCGTCATTGCAATGTCATGTAGGACAATACCAATGCCCTAAAAGTGCCCCATGTTAAACCTATTCTTCCCTCTCCCTCCCCTTAGAACCTCTGGTGACCACTGCCTTTATATGAGTATTATAAGTTCTTCCATTACTAGAATAATAAGTCTATTTTAGTCTATAGTTGAATTCCCGCCTTATGTTTGTATATTCTTCAATCTTGAGGATTTTGGGATGGCGATGCCCACTCTGCTTCTGATTGAGAGGGGGCTTAGATCCCATCGGGCAGATGGATGGAACTGTCTTACTTGCAGTTGTAAATACGTTCTGTTTTTTGGGATGGGTGTTATCCATCATCATCCTTTTGTTAGTTGTCTTGGGCAAGTCCGATGAACTGGAGAGTAAATGTTGGCTGCAACTCTCCTGAGATTCAGGGCTCAACCGGCATATGAACAGCCAGAAGATTTCAGTCTCTGGGACACATAATTTAATGAATATAGTGCTAATTATAGGTTCAAATAAAAGGGGCATTTCCCATGTGTAGGAGAATTATAAATGAGTCTAACTCTGACATATTGGGGGGATAGGTTACCATATATTCCAAGGTAAGGCCCACTAACAGGGTCCCAAATTCCTGGAGTTGTCTGTCCTGCTTGTGGTGTCCAGATGTCTCTAGAGCCCTCAGGCACCCCCTGTTTGAGGCACTGTATACTGTGGCAGTCGGTGAGATCCTCCTGAGCCATGCATAAGCGTAATTTCTAGAATGACCTTCTGGAGGATTATTCTTTAATCAAAACTGGCTCATCAGCATATCGTATCTGTCACATAATAGGGACAAAGTAAATGTTTGGTAAATGATTTGCCTAGAACTGTTTTGTGTTTGAAACACTCCATAAGCCTTGTACTTTCCCTTAAATATTCAAGTCAGATGGGATTTGTAATTGTACTACTACCCCTACCCTGGGCTCCAGAATCAATCTGGGCTCTTAGAATTTTCTTGCTTTGTCCATGGTCACTGTCTTAGAAGAGTACCTACCTGGGCACCTGATCTCATGCAAAGCAATGTTTGAGCCTGTTTTCAGGAAATAAAGGTAGGGTAAGGATGTCAGTCTTTTTTTAGGGCCATTCCATGTGTGGGTCACCTTACCACTGCCACCCGTGGTTCCCAGAAATAACTTACTTGCTTTATGATAATTTGGGTTGATGAAATGAATGTGTTTTATGGCAGAACTGGGATGATATTGGCCTATCTGGTTCTCAGGTAATTTCTGTACTCATATTGGCAGCTTTTGTTATTGTTATTATTTTAAAAATGGAATGAATTTTTAGCTGGCTTTGCCCACAGCTAAGGAAAGGCCCAAGATAAGTACAACAGAATTCCTCAGACCATCCTGCTCAGAGAATGCTCAGCAGCACACACCTGTTTGACACCTGGCATTCATGACTCCTGTGAGATTGGCTTCCCTTTAAATGTGCTCTGAATGCATTCCTGCTGTGCCCCTTCCATCCAAGGTTAAACATATCATAGGAAATAAACAAGTTATAGATCCAAGTTTTCAGGAAGAATCAAGAAACCCCTCACTCAGTTGGATACTTGGATTTTGATGTCCAGCTTCATGAAATTTGGCCATTTGGGTAGATGCTGTTATCTTGTATATCTGGCATCTTAGTCCCTTTTCCCCTCTAAATCCTGAGTGTCATATACAACCTCTGTTCTAATTCACCCTGCTAATGAAAATTGGTGCAGGACCTTTAA
The DNA here is from genome assembly GCA_026826555.1 of Tolypeutes matacus. Taxonomy (NCBI): domain Eukaryota; kingdom Metazoa; phylum Chordata; class Mammalia; order Cingulata; family Chlamyphoridae; genus Tolypeutes; species Tolypeutes matacus. The sequence goes on from JAKSZT010054416.1 coordinate 18,938,937, forward strand.
AATGTAAAATAAGAGTTATCTTTCATTATACATTCATTAGTAGAGCTACATTTAGTTATTTACAATTGTAAATGTAGTTCTGTATTTACTGAGGTAGGGGGCATATTTTAAGAAAACTAAAGCTACACCTATTAATGATTAAATACATTCATTTCCAATTGTTTTAATATGAAGGTAAAGCTATTAAAATGATAAAAGAAAATGGGTATATAACAAGGAAGTTAGGATACTAAAGTAAAAGTAAAAGGAGAGAAAGCCTTTTCACTTTTCCCTTGCTTTTGTCTAATTCCATTTTTGCTCCAAACTAATGATGCATTTTAAGTATACTCATGCTCTCTCTTTGCTCTTTGTCTTCCTGCAACTACAAGTATCAGCTTGGCCCCTTGTAGCAGTTTGATATTGTTTATGAATTCTAAAAATAGATATTAGATTATGTTTGTAAACTGGTCTGTACCTGGACATGATTAAATTATGATTAGGGCTTTGATTGAACCATGTCAGTAGGATCTTGAGTCCCCACCCCCTTGGTGGGTAGGTACTCGTAGAGAAAACTACACAGCAGAGAGTTTTGAGTTTTGAGCTGGAGCCAGGGAAGTAAGCACATAGAGGACAGCTGAACCCAGAGAGAATTGAGTCCCGGGGAGAGAGACAGAGCCAGTTGCCTGATAGTTTTCAGCTGGCCTTGTAGAGAGAGCAGGGCAGCTGAACCCAGAGAAAAACAAGCCCTGGGAAGAGAGGAACCCAGGAAGCCTGAACTCTTGGCAGACGTCAGCAGCCATCTTACTCCAACACGTGCCAACAGACTTTGGTGAGGGAACTAACTTACACTTTATGGCCTGGTAACTGTAAGCTTCTATCCCCAATAATTACCCTTTATAAAAGCCAACAAATTTCTGGTATTTTGCCTCAGCACCCCTTTGGCTGACTAATATACCCCTCTTTTTAGAACACTTCTTAGAAAACACAGACTTAAAAACTTTCCCCCATAGTTTTGTCTGAGCTGGCTGCCATCCTGCAGCACACACTGGCTCCAGTTGCTGGAGTGAGGAAACAGAAGGGGTGAGTGTGTGAGAGCTAACACTTAGCTGAATCAGTCAGGAGGACCTGCCTTAAAGGATGTGGGTAAACCAGAAACCAATGGGAAAAATAGGGGGTCTTGGCTAATTTTGATGTGGGGAAATCTGAAAAGTTCTTCTGCATGCCAGGGTATTTGAATATTGTGCTCAAGGAAAGGGTCTCTTGATTCACCTTGTCAAATGTTCCAAAGATAAAATGAGGCAGCTCGCATGCCAGCACATAGCTCATAGCCTTGCAGTCAGTTTTGAATTTAGATTTGAATTGTGATATCAATGTCATGGTGGCACATGCTTTGAGAAAGTACTTACAGAGAATAATTGAAAGATTCAGTGTGAAGCTTCTGAAAGCCGTAATTTAAAGTTCCAGAAACCTCCATATTACTCTCACTATTAAAATTTAAAGTGACAGAAGCCCAATTACATATAGTTATTTTCTTAAATAAAATCATATTTCTAATCCAAGTGAAAGATTCATTGCTGCCCACTAATCTCTGTCAGGAGAAGCAATCTCTGTAGCTTCCAGTGGCAGTGAAGATGGTTAGCTTTATCCTCGGGACAATGGAGCAGCACTGGGGAAGCAAAGCACTGTCTCCTCAGAGGAGTTTGACTTGCTGGAGGCTGATTTGCATGATAATCACCATGATAATCATCCTCTCTGGTGCCAGCCTCCACCCTTAACCAAATGCAGTATAACTTTAATAGCAGCTGAGAAGTCGAGAAGGGGCTGTAGCACACATTTTGCAAAATCTGAATGACGTAAAAACTGCTAGTTAGAGGGGGCAGCTGGTTGTAAAGCTAAACCACATCGAGGAATGGAAACTTGGAACATAACTTTAAAACCTGGTAAAGGATATCACTTTGAGAACTGTTGAAAGATATGAAGCTTTTCTTTCAACTCAAGAAATCAGTTTACCAGGAGCCTGTCTTACTAGGACTTCTGTAGCCATTGAAACCTTGGCATGAAAATAGATCAGTGGAAATATAGAAACATTTTGAGTGCAGAAATTTTAGTCCCTTAGTTTAAAAGTATGGAGGCAGACTTTTAGACTATGACTCTTTCCACCAATTTCTTTGTTCTCTTTGATTTTACTTTATACTACGTTGTGACTTGGGGGAATGTGGTGTAATGGTGACCAGAATTGCAGTGAAAAATTGCACTTTTATTTATGAAACTACTTTTATTTATGAAAAATTTTATTCCTTAGGGTTTCCAGAGACAAAGGAATATGTGAATCAACTAATATGATGTATAATATTGAGTGATAAAGAGAATACATATGCATCGGTATTAATCTAAGCAGTGTCTTATAAATAAATACCAAAATTGCTCAAAAGTTTCACATTTACAAGTAGGTCTTGGTTCTGTTGAGTTTTGTCATGACTTTAGCACAGCCAGTCCTTTGGCCGTTTGCAAGTTTAATTTTTTTTTTCTGGATTTAGCCGTAGGATCTGTCTGCATTTTAAGAAAACTGATCCCGTGATAGGAACTTAACTTCCCTTACTTCCTCCCAGCCTCAAATCACTGTGGCTTTTCCTCTTCTTTCCTATTTGTTCATGTCTCAGTAAGAGGTGTCCCTTTGCCACTTCTGTCCGCCATTCATCACTGTCCTGAGACTCTCGCCATAAATTATTTTGTCTCTCCCGTTTTCTACCTTTGACACTTTGTTGGCCTCTTCCTTTGAAAAAGAAATCTTCCCTGAAATTCTCCTTTCTCAGTCTCCTTTCTTTGAATAATTTTTTTTTTTAATTAGAGAAGTTGTGAGTTTACAAAACAGTCATGCATAACATATAGAATTCCCATGCACCACCTTACCACCAACACCTTGCATTGTTGTGGAACATTTTTACAATTCTATCAATGTTTTTTAACTTGTCTACTTGTCTCTGCCTTCTCACCAGTCACTCTTTAACCTTTTGCAATCTGGATTCAGCCACCACTGATGGACTGAAACTACTTTCTCAGACAAAGATGTTGGAGATTAAAACATGTCCCCCATAAAAGACACGTTTAAGTCCTAACCCCAGGTCCTGTGGGTGTGAATCTATTTGTAATCAGGACCTTTGAAGATATTATTAGTTAAGGTGTAGACTCTTTTGTGAATAGGATCTTGGAAGATCCTATTTAGATGAGGCCATATTGAATCAGGGTGGCCCTTAATCCATATGACTGAAGTCCTTATAAGCAGAGGAAATTGGGAAGTAGTCAGCCAGTAAAAGCCAGAAGTCAGCAGAAACCAGAGGAGCAGACACAAGAAGAGAGAGATCACCATGTGATGGAGGATTGCCAGAATGCTACACTTCTCTAGAGAACCAAGCTCTGCTAGTACCTTGATTTTGGGCTTTTAGCCTCCCAAACCATGAAACAGTAAATTCCTGTTGTTTAAGCCAACCAGTGTGTTGTACATCTCATAGCAGCCCTGGAAAACTAAGACAAAGACTATACTTCTACGTGACAGTCCTAAACAAATATAGTGTGTGCAATAAAAAGTTAAAGTCCTCCTCTTCTCTCACTTTCCAGAAGTTACCACTATTAATATGCATCTTTCCTTATTTTTCTATGTACATACAAATATATGCATATATAATTATATAATAAGGATATTTTTACCTGAATATTATAATAGAAATATTTCAATACACCTATATATTTACATTTATATCTATAAGATAAATATGTTTCTTTTCATATGATGTCTCTCTATATACATATATTAACATATGCAAATGGTATTGTATTTTTTCCAAAAATGTTATTACACTATATATTTTGTTCTGCAGCTTCCTCTTTTCACTTAGTACATTTTCTTGTCATAAATGGAGAACTACCTTAGTATTTTATTTTTTATTTTTAAATTAAAAATTATTTTTACCTTATTATTTTTCATGGCTGCTCAGTGGTCTGTGGTGTGGATGGTCCATAATTATTCTTTATCTGCTGGCCATTTAGATCATTTCACATTTTTGCTATTACAAACAGTACTGCATGAACATGGTAGAATATTTATTTTTGTGAACTTGTGCTAGTATTTCTATAGGATAGAGTCCTAGAAGTGGAATTGCTGGGTCTCTCATAAGATTTAATTGATTAATAACAACTAGAGATTCATAGGTTGAGAAGGATTCTGAGAGACCTCAGAGTTTAATCTATACTCCCAAGGTTATTTTCTTCTTGCTCAGACCTTGAAAAGTCCAGAATGAGACTCCATTTTCTTTTTCAGTAATGCCTTCCAATGACCTGAAATCACAATGTGCTGTAAAAAAAATGATGATAGTCATGAAGCTCTGGCCAGGCAAGCTAGGGGTGAAAGAGTGGAACCTATGATAACGCTTTGATGAGCCTGGTCGACAATCCAACCAAACAACACAATATTATGGGTTTATGAGAGTTAGGGCAGCCTCAGATGTATGGATGAATTTATATCCTTATAGTGGGGAAGTTTATACTTTTATACCTCATGGAGAGTAGCTGTGGGAGATTGGATTCATTCTTGGTGTCCTAAACTGATCTATCCCTCAGGATGACCCTCAGCAAGGGGGCCTTCCTTTCATTGCCAGGAAGCAGGTGGCCTATTGAGAGTCCAGCCAGATTACAGAGGATCTTAAATCTCTTAAATCTGGTTCTACCACCTACCCCAGAGTGCATCTGTCCTGAAAGAATAGTTGGGCTCCCCTTGGTCTGGATTGCTTTGCTTGTGTCCCAAGACTGCTGCCCTTGCAGAGAGGCAAGTGTCAGTTCTTTTATTTTATTAAGGAAAATAAAAAACGTGATACAAAATGACAGAGCTGTGAGCTTCTGACTGCTTCATGTTGCCCCCTCCAAAGCATGTAGAATTTGTTTGGAATATTTGCAACACTGTTAGGACCTACATGGGAAGATCCTGTGTATTATGGAACCAACTATAGGAGCAGTGAAAATAGTGCTGCAGACATGTGCTTGACTGTCACATCTTGTGCATTTTCTCCACTCAGGGTGCACATAGAACAAGTGCACAGAGACGGCCATGTTAAACAGCCAGGAAACATTATATAATGTGCACATTTATACAACACTGCGGAAAGTACCCTGTAGCCTAGCTGTGTTAGATCATTTCGCTGCTCACCAACGAGATTTAAAATGGACTTTTAATTATGATTGCCAATTTGCAATGTTGTATTCCTTAATATGAGCTTCTGATTAGGATTAATTTTCTTTAATTGATGAATAGAGCTTGTAAAACCTGTAGGGTTGAATTTGTTGTCATGTCTTTGCAATTTTATATTTTGACTTTTTGCTGGAGTACAACTTATGGGTACTCCTTATCTCTTTTAGTTTCGAGGTTACTGTTCTTCCTTCACGTTTGTGTGGTTTCTTAGATTAGTTAATAGAGACAGAGCAGGGCTAAGTAACTATTAAACTCTTTTACATACGGTAAAACCTATTAACATGGACCTCATTAATTTGGAATTTATGATAATGAGGGCAGGGCCTGGGTTAGAGTTTACTTCTGCATTGTCTACAAACTAAAGCTTGGCTGAGCTAATAAATAGTATAAATAAAATTGCAAGGGAATAGCTCTATGACTATTAAATGCAGACTTTTCAAGCACTTTAGAGAAAGGCTTTGCAAGAGAAGTAACATAATGTGGCAGAATGGCATAGTGCAAAGACTATTCCATGTACTAGCTATGTGACCTTGGACAACTTACTTAGCTTCTCTGAGTATCTTTTCCCCATCTGTAAAATGGAGATAATTTTAGCTACTTTCTAAGTTTGTTGTGAGGGTTAGATTTAATATATAGAGAATGCCTGGTGTATGGTAGGTACCTCATAAATGGCAGGTAACCATTACTTACCTTAGATAATTGGTGAGCCAATTTCAAATGCCTCTCATTTTTTCACTAAAACAGAGCAACTTGGTACTTTAGAGTTTTGTTAACCTAATCTGAGGTTTTGCTTTATTATTATTATTGATTGAAGGAAAAACCCAGCACTTTGGTGTAGTCATTGAGAACATGGGCTTTGGAGTCAGATAAACACCTGTTTGAAAGTAGTTCTACTCTTTATTAGTGATATAGCTATGGGCAAGTTACTCAACCATTTCTCGGGTTTAGTTTTCTAATTTGTAAAAAGAGGATGATATTATGTGCTTGGACTATTGTGAGGTCTAAATGAGGTAATGCATATAAGATGCTCCATGTAGTAAACTCTTAAACTGTTGCTGTTATCATGATCTTTTTGATAAACATCTATAATTCAGACTTGTCTTCTTCAATTCACTAATGAGTTTTACCTTGTCTTTTTCAATTCTTCAATGAGCTTTACTCTAGATATAATCCCCATTCTAGGTAAGAACTTTATGTAAGCAAGTAATAATTATTTTTCTCTAAAAACATTACCGAGAAGCCAAATGTCTATATAACTAGGTAAGATAAGGTGAAAGAGGATAGAATAATACTTTAAAAGTGGAGGCATAAGACCTCAAGTTAGACTTAAATTACTGAATAATGAATTTTGTGCATAAGCTTTGTGTCCCTTAGGAAAGGTTTTTATATTAGCTGGAACAAAATTGGAACTTTGCATGTAAGTGGTGAAATGTATGGACTGGTGACCAGATCCTAGCATTCATTGGGGAAGAGAGAAGCAGTAAGTCCATGTTTATCTTTATTTCCATCTTCTTGCTTTCCCCTTATGTTTCATAGGCTGTAGAAGTGAGAAATGTAAGACTATAATGTCCTGCATAGAGACTATAATCTATCCTCCTCTTAATAACAGCCTCACACAGTTTGTCAGAATCCATCACCTCAATGGATCAGACTGATTTACTTCAATGACTGGCAAATGGGTGCCACTTGTGGTGAAGTGAAGGCAGCCAGATGTGTGTGTTTATTAAGTGCTCTTCAATGGGAGAAATATGTCTTACTGGAAACTTATCCATGCTATTTTGTAGAAGCAAGAAGTTCTCTCCTTTGGGAAAACAGAAGAATTATTTTCCTAACCTGTTGCAATGCAAATGATGCAAAAAAAAAAAATCAGAGTTTTTTTTTGGTATCATATGCATACCCAGTGGAACTCTGTAATAACTAATGGAAACCGAACCAATATTCCTGGAACTATGGGCCTCTGACTTTCCAGGACTGCCAGACTTAAGGGGATGGTTTTTAAAAAGTAAAATTAGTTCATTAAGTGGGCAACTAATGGTTTAACATGTAGGAATTTTCATATAAATAAATTCATGAGTCAGAAAAAAAAATTTTTGTCAGACTATGTTTTCTAAGACTTGAGTCAGAAAATGTGATCACTCTAATATACAACCTGAGTTTGTATTAGATGTTTATTGGAAGTACCTAATTGTTATTTAAGGTATGGGATTATTTCGTTAGATCTGGCATATCAATAGGAACAGCAATAATAATTAATATTTATTGAATGTTTACTATTTGCAGGCACTGTGCTTGAACCTGGGGATATAATGGGAGGAAAAAAAAAAAAGGAAAAAGACATGGTCTCATGTTGCTAACAGCAATATCATGAAGTAGGTACAGGCAAAGAAACAAGTTTATAAAGTGTCAGTAATTTGTTGGAGGTCAGACAGCTAGGAAGTGGCAGACTTAGAATTATAGTGCTGTTTTTGTTAGAGCAGCTTAATCTGTATCCTGGTTAAGAGACCCCAAAATATAGAGGCTTAAACAAGATAGAAGGAGATCCCTGACACAGTGGAGCTGCTGTATCAGCTCTGGACTACTTATGCTTAGATTATTGTATAAGGGAGAAATAAACTTCTGCTTTATTACTCTGCTATCCCTGGGGGTTGGCCTCATTTGTATGGCTGAAGATGCACACCATTCTCTTTGAGGGCATTCCCTGGAAGTTGTACTCCTAACTTCTACTCAGATCTCACTAGCCATAACTAGCTGCCAGGAAGGCCTGGAAATATAGTCTTTGTGGCCATGTACCCCTTAAAACACAGGGGTTCAATTAATAAGGGAAGAAGGGGAGAATGGGTTTTAGGGGATAACTGGCAGTCTTTGCTTCACATATTAATCAAGAGCATTATTTCAAAGTGGAGTTTTCCTGCAGACTTGGCCAAGTGACTGATGATCTCATGACTTTGGGATATACCTGAATTCCTTATCCATTTCTTTTCAAGTAGTATCATATCAAGTATATATTACATATATATGTGTGTATATATATATATGTATGTATTGTGCATATGATATATTTAAATATTTAAAGTATGTGTGTTATCATGATTATTACATGATTCTACAGTGATCCCTGGTCATCTGCATGTGCTAATACAAAATTTCACAATAGAAGAAGCCCACTGGCTTTAGTGTTTGGCAGAAAGTCTTGCAAAAACCCCATGAATTTTCTTGTTGCATTCTCATTATCAAAAAGATCTCTAACTCCTAGATCCATGTTGTAAGAGGTGTATTCTTAGATAAATGGCTTTACAGAAATAAAATTACTCTAAGGTTTTGAGTGAGGGATGTATTCAGTTCATGAATCATACCTCTGACCCAGAACTTCAAAGTTTCTTAGAATTCTTGGTCTATTCTGATAAATTTACTATGTAAAAGTCAATCATTAAGTATTTATTGAGAAAATTCTTAGATATTAGTTGGGTTGAGATAGACCCACAGATCCTTGCCCCGCTGTCTCCTGGGGCCCTCAGTACTTGGAGATAAGCACAGGACAGATCTCAAATAAATACACATTCTTACTTGGTACCTGGGCCCTGGATCTCCAGCCCTAATGCATTCTCTGAGTTCAGCTATCCACGTGGAGCTGCTTGGACAAGTTGAGTCCAGCTCTTCAGATTGTACTTCATTAGTGACAAGATGAGGCAGGAGAAAAGCAGCAGAGAAACATAAAAGTTTAAGGTAGAGCTGGTCTAATGAGTCCAGCCTTATCTGGGTAAGGGGGTGGTGGTTCAGGGTATATCTTCCAAGTGGGAGCCAGTTTCAGACTTGTTTTTACCACACTGGCCACTTGGAAACAGAGAGAAGCAATTCCAAAAGAGTGAGATCCCCAAGAGATGAACTCCAAAGAAACCGTAGCCCATAGAAGCCAAAACTTTAAAACTTTTGTTTCAATATACCAAAAGCTCCACCCTCTTACAAGAGGTCTGGTTAAGATCCTATAACTTGATTCAAGCTCATTGTCTTTTTGTGCTCCTTGAAGATGGGATCGAGGGAGGGCGGGGAGGAAGGAGAGGATGGGTATGGAACTTTGCTTTCCTTCTAGAGGTCAGCACAAGGCACTTTGGAGGCACAGTAGCAAGTATAGGACGTGACCTTTATCCCAGTTCTCAAAGAACTGATGGTCTATCTGGGGGAGCTCATGTACATGAAACATTTAGAGAAGTACATGTCTAAATTTTGTGATGTTGATTATTCCAGATGAATTCAGATAAGGGATTTATTTTAGGGAGAAGGCTTCTTAGAACTTGTCACAAGTAGGGTGCCAAAGGATAAAAAGGAATTAATTAAGAAGAAGACAGAAAAGAGTATGTGAACAAAGATTCCGAATGAGCTTAGACGTCAGTAGACCTGCGTGCCTGAAGAGAGACTTCATGTTGGAGACTAGGAAATGAAGAATAGGAATAGTGGAAGACCTAAAAATCAGGCAGACGATTTTGAACTCAGTAAGTTTAATGCTAGCCACTTCAATTTGTGTGTGTGTGTGCAATGAGGAAAAGAGGATAAATTAACAAATGACTGAAAAATTGACTGAATAACAGAGATATGTTATGAAAATATTACAGTTTTATAATTTGTCTTGACTAGCCAAAGGGTTTTCCTATGCAGGGTCTCAGCAACATAGGTTGGTTGGAAACAGGAGGAAATCAGGAAAAGGTATATCATGGACTGGGAAACTAGCTAGGGTTAGCCAGCAGTCCAATCCTCAGTGATCAAGAGGGATGTGCTGCTCTTAGGATTGGTTCAGGAAGGAGTTGGTATCTGAATAGATCCAGTTCAGTAGGAGGATTGGGGCAACTGAAACATAGATAGCATTTAGAATCTGGCATGGTAGCATCATGGTAGTGGGCAATCATGTCTTCACAGTTGGATTCCATCCAGCAGCTGGAGTCCTGGAATAGAATCTGGGAAAGGATTGTATCGGAGCCCTAGTCAAGTAGGTTTTGGTTCAGTACAAGGTACAAGACAGTTTAGGGAACTAGGAAGCTAGTCAGGGTAGATATCAGTTCTAAGGACTGGGTCAACAAGTCTGCAGTTAGAAGACAAATGGGAAGTGGGAGAGCCTGATGAGGAAGCAAGTAGAGGAAACTCAGAGCAACTTGGCACATTTGTGGCCAAAAAATGCATTTCAGTTCTGCCATTTGGTGAGCTGAGGTGCTTCTTTCTTGCCTGCACTCAAGAGGATGGACTGAGGATCATGGCAGTGCTGAACCTATTAAGTGGAGACTTTAGTCATCCCTGCTCAGAGGGGCCTTGGAATGGACGGCTGTAGTGGAAGCCCAGTGGGCAGCATCACAGGAAGGAGTTGAGACTATAGCAGAGGAAACCTAGGCATAGTTTGGAGGCCATGATATTCCAGGCTGAGGAGGACATGGCCAGACCAAGGGGGGTAGTAGAAATTCAGAAGAAAGGGGGACTGCAAAAGTTGTTTCAAATTAATAAATAACTGGCTTTGGTAACGAGTTTGATATACTGGATAGACAAGGAAGAGTAAAGTGCTTTCAAGTATACTTTAAATGCTCATGTAGTATGGCATTTGTCTCATGAGCTGAAGGTATTTTAAACACAAATATAATCACTTTTGACCCATTTTTAAAAACCCAAATAAACAAGTAAATTAGTAAATAAATTGTACTAAGCTTACTTGTGTGTTTGCTCACTTTACATCTCTCTGCAATGAGTCTATGATGGGACATTGCAGAGAGACAATAGCTGCTAAGCATATGAACAATTATAGAAGTATTTCTTGTAAAGATGTCACTGTCTTTCCTCATCCCAGGTGGTAGTACAAATAGACATGTAGTAGGTATGGCTGAAAAGCCCAAGGTTGGGACCCACTTGGACCCTTTCATTGCTGTGCTCATGGGCCTTTGCTGCTGTAGCTGATATTCAAAGCATTCATGTGAGCCTTTGTCTTTTACCTACCCGGTTAGTTCAGAGCCTTTGCTGAAGAAAGTGTGCTCCTGCTCCGCCCATTGGTAAAATATTACCTCTCTCATTACTGAAAGGATAGTTGGTGTTTTGGTTTGCCAAAAGGCTCCTAATGCAAGGTACCAGAAATCTGTTGGCTTTTATAAAGGGGACCTATTTGGGGTAAAAGTTCAGTTTCAAGGCCATGAAAAGTCCAAACCAGGGCACCATCAGAGATGTTTTCATACCAAAGTCAGCTACTGTTGATCCTGGTGTGTTGCCACATGGTGAAACAAGATGGCTGCCTATCTCTGCCCAGGATTCAGCCTTCCCCTCCTGACTCCCCTTTTCCTATTGAGCTGCTCCATGGGTCCAGCCTCTTGGGGCTTCATGCTTAAGTGGTCCTGTAATCCCCTCTCTACTGGCATAGGGCTTGTCTCTTAGGGCTTCTGTCCTTGCTGCTCAGCTGTGGCGAAACTGGAGGCTTTTCTGTCACATAGCAGTTCCCTTTTTCCCTCTCTCTGTCTTTCTGTGTGAGTCCGTGTATATCAGACCCAGCAAGGGGTGAGACTCAACCTGAGTCACTACTCACTTACGTAGTTGAATTAAAAGCCCTGAAGCAATCATATCAAGTAATCTAATCAAAGACCCCTCAGTTGAATTTAATACAATCAAAGGGTTTCACACTCAGAGGAATAGATTAGTTTACAAGCAATCTTTCTCTTTTTGGGATTCATAAAATAATCTCAAACTGTCACAGTTGGTCTTCTCTCCTGTTCTTTTCCTCTCTCTTTTCCTGATCTGGTGTCTTCACAACAGGTTTCACTGTAGCTGTTATTTCCCAGCCATCCACTCAGTGCCACAAAATGTGACACTGGCAGAAACATTACTGTTCATGAGGGGTAGGGTTTGGGACCAAAGGAGGGGCTTATTTCCATCTATCAGCTGGAGGAAAGAAAATACAGAATCCTTATCTGTAGGGATGGGTAGGGAAACTGTCTTTTCAAAATGTAAAGATATGTTATATTTCTGTTTTTGTTAGGCTTGCATCTGTGCTTGGGGGTAGCATGGGTTTCAAAGTCATTATTTAAATTTGGGAAAGAAAACCTTAAACTGTGTTATCACCATAAATTTTTTTGAAATGTTGAACTAAATCAATTTCAATGATCAGTGAAAGGCTAACCTTTGTACTTCTGAAATGCTGTTCTTCGAAAGGCTTGGATTAATGACCTGATTCCCATTTTATTCACAGATGTGGTGCCTCTAGGACTGGGGTAGACAACTGCTATTGAAAACCTGCTTCAAATCACCTTTCACATTTCTTTTTGTTGTTGGAAAGATAACTGTTGGAGAAAACCTTCACCAAAAATGGAAGCAAATCAAGACATTAAGGATGCCATGTTGGCTGGCAGTTAATGACGCCAATCTTATGCAAGTTTCAGCAAAGGGAGTTTTCAAGACAGTGTACCTCACTAGCCAGAAATCAGAAGAGATTTGAACCTAAGTTGTTTGTCTCAGCTGCTCCTTAAATCAATGCACCTTTCTAAATTAATGAGAATTGAAGCATGCATTGCCTTTTCAGCTTAATTGAGTACCTCTACTATGTGTGGATCCTATGCAAAGTAGGAGAGGGAAACAAAGGAGACAAATAAGTTGTGGCCCCTGCCTTCAGTAAATTTGCAATTTGTTTCTCGGCATATTTATTTTTCTTCTGCTCTTAATTAGATGTGTCCCTAAGGCAAGAAACAAAACGAATGGAAAAGTGTATTCTGAAGTATTTTCAGTCCCTTCTCTTTAATTTAAAAAACAAAGCAAAACAAAACAAATAACCCAACTCCTCATGTGGGAAACTCGGGACATCTTAATCCCATTTTTTGTTGGACTTTCAATAGATGAGATCCATTTTATTGATTCCATAAATACTCAGTAGACCTTAGAGATATTAACAGATTTTAGTTTGGATTAATTTGAATGAAATTCTGTTTTCCCTCCTTAGGTAGGGATTGTCTGTTAGAAAAATATATTGTGAGATCTAACATGTGTTTATATATTTCCAGGGCAGTGAGGAGGTGACTTTTATCCCTGACGGTTCTTTCTTTTTTCATGCCCAAGGCTCCTGCCAGTCTGAGTGAGCTATTAACCTGGAGAAAGGGGAGAGTTTGGACCAAATTTGGTCCGTGTACCCACGGACCTAAGATAGGGCAGGAAAGGAACAAAACACACCTGGGTCATAGCTCTATATGAAGATATGGCTAAGTAATTATTTGAATAGTCATTGCATTGTACTTTATGTTCCATTTGTAGTTGTCTCTCCAGTTTTCCCAAAACATTATTTCTGATTTGTGAATAAATGTAAGTCATAATTATTTTTCCAGTGTGAATACACTATGACTGTAGATTCTAGACATTTATATGTAGTGTCTGTGACACATTTTAGTATGTATGAGCCAACAGTAGACTGGCTTGAATGGTGTCCATCTGAATTGGAAATGCGACAGTTTTTTTTCTAAACATCATCAACAGACTTCTTAATTAAGCTGCGAGTACATACTGTCAATATTAGAGTTGTTTGAGAAGTGGATTGTGTAAGTGCTCTTTCTTCCTACTAAATAAAAATGCTCCATAAAAAATGGATTTAAAGTGTTCTTTGGCTGGGACATTATACTGCTCCCTGAAGAATTTTATGAGTATTCTCATGCCATCACTTTTTAATTACTTTTGTTAAAACTTTTATTTTGCTCCTCAGTAAGGAATAGCTCTAATTTGACCAATGGCTTTAGTAATACCATTCATCCTTAGTAGTGGGCATATCAGAACTCACCACCCCTCAACCCAAACTCCTGGTTGTGATATTGGATATTTGTTATTTCACTTTCAGTTTGCATTAAGTCGCTTCCAAGAGATCTGAGTGGAATTCATCTTTGCCCTTCTCTCTCTGGATACTTTTATGTTTTCAGCCTTTTATGCCTGAGATATACTCACTAGAGTCTGTTTCTGAGCCAACCTAAAAGTTGGCTTTTAGGGGTCTAGTACCAAAAGGAGTCTGCTTTCAAAACAGTCAAAACAACCATCAGAATTTGCCAATCCTGATGTTGAAGAAAGAATTTGAGCCTATCTAAGGAGAGCCTCCCATTCTTGAAGGACCTCAAATTTGGATTTTTGGTGTTTTCTTCAAATGGTTGAATGTTCAATCATTTGATATACAGACAGTGTTGAAAGAAGACAGCATTCATCAGCTTAGAATTTGTGTCTCACTACTGGAGAATACTGCCATAGGTACCTGGCAAATTAATCCTTAAAAAAATAAATCTTATAATTAGCTTATAGATAGCACAATTACTAGTATATTGTACTATATTTTTTTGCAGTAAAGATGTGAATTTGTTAAATGTACACATTAAAAATACCCTGTAGTCTTGTAACATTTATCTAGAAAGTCTTTATTTTCGAGAAAGTGACGCAGCCTGGCTTCTCTTGGTCCCCAAGTACCCTTGAGGAGAAGCCCTGGATAGTACATCAGAAGACCTGGTTGAGTTATGGCTCTGGTTCTTACTAACTACAGTGCCTCAGAAAAGAATTTAAACCTCATTTTTTTTCACCTGCAAAATTGGCTGTCATAACAATACCTAACTTCAATTATAGGGAGAATCAAATGATGAATATGGAAAACTGAGCTGTGTGCTATTCAGATGTTTAGCATTTTTATCTTTACATTAAAACACCAAAAGACCACTTAAAGAAGGATCTCTTCGGGAGATCAGAAGATTGATCTTTTAGGAAATTAAAAGCTTAGCATACTGAAGACAAGGAAAACCTCTGGTTTTGACTCTTGACTACTAGAAGCCTGGACTATTGTAACAGTTCCAAAATGGCTTCTCTGCCTCTGGTCTTTCCTTGCTTCAATCTGCCTTACAAGATCCCAGCAGAGACAAATGGGACATTGCACCAACCTGCTTAAAAACTTAGTGGCTCCATGTTGCCCACAGGATCAAGTCCTTAGAGTGAGGTCTAAGGTGTTCCCCCATCTGGCCACAACCCACCTCTCCAGAGTCATCTCTAGCCACTTGAAATGTATATGCCATGCTCTTTGATGGTTTATGTTGCGCCTTCACCTAACATGCCACTTCTGCTTGTTCACCTTTTAGCTTTCTGTATCTCCTCAGTTAAGCTTTCCTAACCAGCCCCTTTGCTCCTAGTATTGTTAGTAGCTCCTTCCTCTATGAGCCATGGCACCCTCTCCATAGCTTTATTAACCTATGTTATACTAAATAGTAGATATTTATTTCCCATTCTGGGGGACTTTTCAGAGGGGCCAATTCTGTATTCCTGACACCTAGCCTAGTGCCTGGTACATGGTAGGTATTTGTGAATGTTTGGTGATCAAGGAGTGTGAAGTAGCTGTCTTCACCAATTACTCTTAAGGCTTTATAAAAGACAGAGTAGCACCTTTATTGGTTTGTAATTAACAACCAATTTACTTAGAATGAGTCCAGATTAACTGTAGACTTCATATAGAGTCTATTCTGGGTTTTTAAATTCGTGGCTTGTGTTCAGCCCTGTTATTTATACCAACATCCACTCTGCTTCTGCTGGACCTTGTTCCACCTGTTGACTCTACACAGGGGTAGGGCCTTCTGAGGGGCTCCTCCCTTCTTCTTTGGCTCATCCATTAATAGAATGGCAACAAGGCTACTCATGATGTGCAAGGCACTGATCTAAGTGCTCTATGTTCATATTTTCTGCCTTAATTCTCATTTGTACCTCACAACAACCATATGAAATAGGTACTATTCACAGCAGAGGTTATGTATCTTGCTTAGGTCATGGGGAGTCGAATCCAGACCTCTTGGTCTGCATTCTGGGAGAAATTCCCAGGGCCTTGGGGTGGGGGCAGATCAAATCTGGACATGGTCCAGATTCATTGCATTTAATATTCCTTTACAGCAAACTGTCTCACAGATAAAACCCAGCAAATCACAGTTGTTTTGAGAATGGGGGAAGGACAGAACAAATGGGAGAAAGCAAAGTTGGAAAGAAACCAAATCAAGTCAAGCCTTTAGCCTTTACCTCATAAACTTTTTTTTTTTTTTTTTAATTTTCTTTTTTGAAATGGCCTGACACCATGTGATAAATCAAAGCCTGACGTAATTGACCCAGAATTGATCCCCAAATGTCTTTTGGGGGAGCATGCTTTAACTCTGGTTGTTGATTCTGAAGAATAATTGCCACCCTAGAAAGGTAATTACATATGCCATTGTTTATACACATAATAGGCTCAGAATGCATGTTCTGCACAGAGGGAAGAGAATCCTGCTTGCACATTAGGGGTGTGTGCTATGTATTGTGCCAGAACACCACAAATAGCACTGAAACTGCTCCCTATTAATGCTGATTTCCCCATCATGTGTATGGGTAAGGAGACTTTAGGCCAAGGAAGGAGATGGGCCATGGAAGGCTGTTGGGCTGAAGTTGCAGTGATTTACTTTTTCTTAATTTTTCAGTTCACAAAAACATTTTCTGAGTCTGATTCATTTAGCTTGGCCTGGTTAAGAGTATTTTTTCCCTGCGTGGCATATGCTTATTAATGCATTCTCATACTTTTTCTATCAAGGGCTGTTTACTTTGTGGAAATACATAGTGAGAATCTTTCCCCACAACATCCTCCTTAAATGCCCTGGTTTTGACCACCTCTTTAAGTACACCAAACAAGTCAGTTAAAATGATAGCTAGTGCATTTTCTCTTACTGTGCTTTCTGGTAAAGCACAATGGAATTTAAACCACAAATGACCAATTAAAGCACTTCATGCCTTTTTCCTTTAGCCATAAGACAGTAGTTATCTTAAGTAAATACAACAAAAAGGCTATTCTATGGTAGTCTAACCTCCAGCAACTTTTTTTTTTTTTAAATCAAAGCCTTAACAGAACAAAATGTCATGACTTTTTGTAGTGCTGCACAATGAAAGAAATACGTATTCCAATATGGAACTGAGCATTGTTTGAGGCCGAAGCAATTCATTGTGGGCTATTCTCAGCTGCAGTGTCCAGCAAATTGCATGACCTGCTTGTTAGGCTTGACAATTGCGTTTTACCTAACAAAGGCCTCTGCAGCGCAAAGCAGCAGTGGAATGTCAGAATGAGCACATTTCACACACAGATGTGCAGCCATAATAGCGTATAAGAAGATGCATGTGGCAGGGAGCAAAGGGTGGGGGTTGGGCGCTGGGAGGGGTGTGGTATGGGAGCGTGTGGGTTGGGGGAGGGAGCAGGAGACCAACAGTTAGCAGGAGGGACATGGCCCCACTGACCACATTTAATCAGCCCTTCTGTAAACAATTCAACATTTCCATTGTTCTCTAAAAACTAATAAAGAGAAACAAGCACTTTTCATTCATCTTGAAGTAATTTTCTGTCAGGTTGGAGCCCCTAGTGGCCTCCAGCTCATGCAATGCTAGCTGTGTGATACAACAACTATTGCAATTTATTTTACAAACTCTGGTCATTCACATGTCAGTTAGTGTTCACCAAGCCGGCATCTGAAATTGTGCAGTTAACGAGTTTTACAACATTTCTATCAAGAGAAACTGTTTAACATAACTGACTCTTAAGGAGTTATTATACCTCTAAAAATCCATTTTAAGGGGCATTATTTAAATAAAATAGAAAAACGGTTCACTGCCTTTTAAAGGGGCTACAAAAAAAGTCCATCAGCTCCAGTGCAGTAATCCCCAGCTTAAAGCACTCTTGAGAGTACTTCTGGGAATTGTCAGCATAATGAAATGTTTTGTGAAATGTCCAGATAGATTCCTCTACTCAACAATTTTACTGCGCCATATTTATTTTCCTTCCCGTTTTTAAAGAAGTGAATTACTTTTTTGAGAGGATGATTCTATGTTGTGTAGATTAACTGAGCACATTATTACCAAGGGGGTAGCAGAAGTTGATGGTTCTTTGCAGTGTCATCTACAGGCACTCTGCAGAGAAGAGAAAAGAAGAGAAAAGCAGCTCCCCGCTCCCTTCTTTAACACTATAGCTCCAAAAGGGTTAAATCACAATGAGGCTTATAGAGACTTGCATTTTCCTTCTGCCACATTTTTCTCAAACTTTTAAACAACTGTTACACATGGGTGCCTGCAAATACTTTCTTAAGACTTTACAAAATGGACTCTGATGTCTTACCCTAAATAAATAAATGCAGGGAAACCTATACACAAGTAGATCGGTACATGCATAATGAAGCATATTGTTGGAATCTAGTCCATTTCAATAGGAGATACTATTGAACATTTAACTTAAGGAAGAATAGATTCCTCCCATTAACTGGAATGGCCAATGATCCCAAACCAATTAATGACCAGAGTCCATAATGACAGAACTCTACAGCATAGCAGCAAGCTCATTTGGCATTTTATATTACCTAACAGGAGTAGAAGCTAACCACTTTTAATGTAAATAGCTTAATGGCTCTTTCTATAGTGATCAAGACTAGGAGAAAAATTATGTTCTGCTGTAACAAGAGATATTCCATATCCTTAGGAGGTGTATCTACAACACTGCACATTTTCGTTTTGCCACAAATGGTCTCTTAATTCCTTAGACTGATGTTTGTGCACATGACTTTAATTTTCTGAGGGAGACAGGCAGGTATTCTTGTGCCTGTTAGCTGTATCTGTCCATAAGAAGCACAGTAACGTCTGTGGACCAAATACAATTTGACATAATTCATGCCTTTATCACCTCCTACAGAATGATGTTATTTCATGCTGGCATATTAATGTTTTCAGCATGAGACTGTCATTCCTGGAGATTTTACCTTCTGAAGTTCAAATGTTGAGGAATGAGTTTTAAAATTCTCCAAGTGCCTTAGATTTGGGGAAAATGCAACATATTCTCAAGTCAATTTTTTACTCCTTTTTTTTTTTTTTTTGAGGTACCAGGAAGTAAACCCAGAACCTGGTACATGGGAAGCAGGTGCTCAACCACTTGAGCTACATCGCTCCCTTGCTCCTTTTTGATATTTGGTGACACTACAGATAATATTCAGATAATGGACAAAGATCATTTCTGAAACTCTTACCTCTTCTTGACCAAAGAACTTGTTCCTATCTATTTACATCTTTGCAAATAATATTTAGTCAACAATCATGTCATGCTTTGCTGTTTGTTTCCCTACTGATGTCAAATCAGGAGATGTCAACCAAAAGGTATTCAAATGATTGCAACTTGAGTCCAGTTCCTTAGATCTACATTAATATATTAGCATTCAGGATTAGTCAAGGCAGATGGAGTGTATTAGTTTTCTGTGGCTGGAACAATTTACCTCAAACCTTGGGGCTTAAAACAATATAAATGTATTCTCCTATGGTTCTGTAGGTCATTGGTCTCATTGGGCTACAATCGCTTGTTTGGCAGAGTTGCGTTGCTTTCTGGGGACTTAAGAGGAGAATCTTTTTCTTTGCTTTTTCCAGCATCTTGAGGCTAGGCTACCTTCCTTCCTTGGCTCATGGTCCCATTCCCCCATCTTCAAAACTAGCAATGGTATGTCGAATCCTTCTCACATTTCATTTCTCGGACCCTGTTGCTGTCACATCTCTCTCTGACCACAGATGGGAAAGGTTCACCACTTTTAAGGGCCATTCCAGATAATCCAGGATAGTCTCTCCATCTGAAGGTCCATACTTTTAATCCCATCTGCAAACCCCCTTTTGCAGTGTCAGGAAACGGAGGCTCCGGTTATTAGGTTGTTGCTATCTCTTTTTTTTGGTGGTGGTGGGGGGCTGTCATTATTCTGCCTATTATATGGAGCTTCCGTGAGTTCTTTCTCATAACAATATTTGAAGGATTAACAGTATTCACCAGCCCAGTAGTCTCCAAACTCTTAAAATCCTGCATATGACTATAGTTAAAAAATTGTAATTATGCCATCCCAATGTATGTACATTTATTTATAGATTACATACAGTGCTATTATTTAGCTCTATATTTACTATTGGTAAAGCTTAATTTCTTATTAGTATATAAATAAATAAAAACAGATATTCTATTTTATTTTATTTTATTTTTTTTGCACCCCAGTGCACCATTTTGTTTGACCCTAAGGCTATGTGTACTTCATTTTGTAGAGGAAGGAGAAAGGATGAAGGTTGGGTTAACCTTTGTATATATGACTTTTTATTTTCCTTTCAGAGACATTAGGCTTCAAGGTGACAAAGGGACTCAGAGATGAATAGTCTCTGATAGCTTTTTTTTTTTTTTTACTTTTTTTTTTTAATTAGAGAAATTGTGAGCTTAGAAAACAACCATGCATAATGTGTACAATTCCCAAACATCACCCCTCCACCAACACCTTACATTTTTGTGGAATATTTGTTACAGATTATGAAAGAACATGATCAGACTATTACCACTAACTATGGTTCATTGCATACACTTGGTATATTTTCCATACACCCCCCCTATTATCAGCACTATGTATTAGTAGTGTACATTTGTTAAAATTCATGAGAGAACACCCTCATATTTGCTAAGGGTCAATAATTGGGTGTCGTTGGGATTTTTTTTCTTTTGGACTAAGGAAAACGTTCAGAGGTTTACTGGGGCGATGACTGCAGAACTCTTTGATGAAAGTGAGAGCCACTGAGTGTACACTTTGGATATAATGTATAAGGCATGGGACTGTATAACACAGTGAACCATGTGGTGGAAGATGGATAGTTTTTGGAAGTGAGGAAGAAAGGTGTTTATTTTCTTCACATAAACTATTACTGTCATTTGTAGTTATAAAGTGTACCATGCCCCAAACTTTCCTGAAAGTCAAGTGAGAGCTGCAAATTATAGAATTATAAGACAAATGCCATTTTATAAAAAGACTAGGAAGATTGTTTACCAGAAAGTCCCAAAGCATGAGTTAGTTGCTTGTCCAGAATAAGGCTCTTTCTCATCAGAATGACTACTCATGTCAGTGCACTTGAAAATCCTAGGAAACAAATTGCTCACTGACAATTTTCAACACTAACAGCTAGGTCTGTGTGAAACTGAGCTGAGAGAACAGGTGACTCTGCTAAACTCACTTTTAATCTTCTCTTTCAACTTTTATAAACATCTATATTACACCAGTCCCACGTTTCCTCTGTGGCATGTAGGCTTACTATAGCATAGGAAAACAGAGATTGTAGCACAAACCTACTCTAAAATTCCCTAGTGTTAAAATTTGAGATGTTTTCAGAGCAGTCACCCTCAAAAGTGGGATCTTGCTAAGGCATGCTGACATACCCCTGAAATAAAAAAGAGCTTCTGCTGGGCGAATAAAAGTAGGTTGCCACAAAAATGTACATCAACTACGAAACGAGTCAATGAGTGTTTGCCTACTGCCATAAGTGTCCTGGAGGCACAGTCTGGGCAATATATTTTTATTGGAATTGCCCCAGGTCACTTCCATGCACTTCCTGAAAGGTGGACAGGTAGTTGTCTGAAATCCTTCACTGATAGTTTCCATCACTGATCTCAAAATGCAACTGATAACATGTCAATGATTACTGTACAAAGAAGTTAAAACTTACAGCTGATTTACCCATTGAAACCCAATCCAGGAATTAGCAACAATAGGGAATCTGTTTTATTTGCATTTAATTTGTACCTTCACACTATTATCTCCCATGTTTTAGTTTCAGGAAATGTGGTCTCAGTCTATTATAACCACATTTCATGCTGCTGTTGCGCTGTTATTTGATCTCTATGGTTGGAAATGACTTACTGAAAAAATAAAGCTAGCATACTTTATTTTAATTATACCAGTGCAGTGTCTAAATAAAAAATGTACTTTATATTTAATGTGGAGCACAGATTAACAGTTTTATGGGACATAAAATCTATCTATATCATTTTCTATTTACACATCAGTTATATATCTTTCTCTCAGCAAAACAAATGCCTGTGGTGTGAAAATGAGGAAGGAGAGCATTGAAGTTACAATCACATGGGCAGTAAATAACATCTTAATTGGTCTGGAATGCCAGAGTTTGATTTTTTTCCTGCCTGGCTTTTATTTATCGATCGCTATAGCTTATTTATCTTTCCAGTGATTTGTAGAAGTCTATCTTCTTTCCTCAATAAGCCAATCTATGGTGGTTTTATATAGCAAATCCCACCTGGGGAAATGGTCTAGCAAGAGAAGTGCAGTTGCTTCTGGAAAAGCCATCATTTAAAAGCTTTTGTAGAGGTAAAGAGAACTTCTTAGTTTTTATACTTTGCCTTCTGGAAGAAAGAAAGAAATGCAGCTATTATGAAATTGCCACCATTGTATGTTTCAACAGTTCCTTATTCTCCGCTTGTTTGGCAGCAATAAGAAAACAAAACAGGATTTAGTGTACACTGGGAAATGCCTTTTAAATGTACTGTACATGATTTAGCTCCTAGAGAGGGGAGCAGAGAGGAATGGACTGTGTCTGTCTAATACATCATATATAAACCCTGGGTTTTCTTCTGTATGCATTTCTACAGTTCCATTCCTAATATCTTTTTAAAATAGCTCTTTAGAATAAACTATACTTCAAGTGACACATTGTGCTCCATAGTGTTGAGAACCAGCAACTGTAACCATTCTCAGGAAAGCTGGTTGGCAGGAAATCCAACACTCTTTCTGGTATGTAGATATCCACAGCTGAAGTCAACCCTGAAAAAGTGGTGATTCCCTGCCTGGGGGCGGGACGGGGGGGGGGGGGGGGGGGGGGGGGGGGGGGGGGGG